>OZ012704.1:56553850-56561350 GCA_963942595.1 Cylloceria caligata | reverse complement strand
ATTTCGGGGTCCCTTCTGCGAGTCCTCGTTGCTTTCCGTCTAAATCGTATGCACGTTCTCCTTACTTCGGCGATTTCTTGGGTCCACCAATACGCGGGTCGTCTGTTTTCTCGTGAGCTTTTCTGTGGCATGGCTGCCTTGCAAGCTCGAGTTATCAGGCTCATGGTGTATGTGGCGAGAGCCTCTGCTGTTGTCGGGGTTTCCGTTGAGTCGTCCGTGCTGTTTGCGATCGCTAGATTTGCGGATATTGTTGCGGTGAGGTTTCTCGAGTCTAGTTTCGCTACCCACCACCTGTTCGGCTGATTTCTGCGTGTAAGTGTTGACCTGTTTAGGTGGATCCCATAGGTTATGTATTGGTGATCGCTTCCTGTGAGGTCTTCGATCACTTTCCACTCGCTGACATAGGGGGCGATGTTTTCCGTCGCAAAGGAGATGTCCGGGATTGTTTGCCCTGATTCGTACCCTGGTCGCCTAAAGGTTGAGGTGGAGCCCGAGTTAAGTACCACGAGCCCCAACCTCGCGGCCATCTCCACTATTCGTCTACCTCTTCCGTCAGATGTTGGCATTCCCTACTCCAGTGCCCTAGCGTTAAAATCTCCAGCAACGAGAATTTGGCCTTCCATGTCCCTAACTGTGTCTTCCAGCTGTTCTAGCTTTTGTTGGAAAGAGTCGATGTTTTCATTTGGCGTGAGGTAGCAGCTCACGTAGGTCGTGTTCTCTACCTTGATCCAAACGAAGCCACGCCTCGAGCCATGGCCATCAATCCGTGGCCTCCGTGGGTCTGGTACCCATATGGCTGCGGTACCCAGGTCGTCCGCGAACCATGTAGGGCAGTCTTTATCCTTGTACTGCTCACTGATCAGCAGTATGTCAGCTTTTTTCTCGTATATGAGTTGCGTCAGTAGGTCGTCAGCAGTCCTACTACGGTTCATGTTCCCTTGTAGGACTTGTGTCATCTCTGTTGGCTTTTGGCTTTGTCGAGCGCTTGCCTGAATGTGGCACACGCTCCTGATCCCATGGCATGCGCCGAGTTGACCGCCGTGTCCTCCTTAGTTGCACAAAGCACGCATTTTAGGGAGGCCTGGCAAGCGGAGGCCTTATGCCCTACTTCGCCACACTTGTAGCATATCTTGCTGCGGTCAGGGCCTCTGCAGTTTGCTGAGTGGTGCCTGTAGTCCAGGCACCTAAAGCAATGAGCGACCATAACCCGTCGCCTTGCCCTGCAAATAACCCATCCTATCTTGATCTTGCCCGTCCGTAGGATTTCTGCCGCTCTGATTTCGTCGATCTCGACGATGGCGATTTTTTGTCCCCTGTGCACCGCTCTTGGCACCCGGATCCTGGCATCCCCTGCTCCGTCATTGAGGGCACGGTTGAGCGCGTCTCGGACGTCCTCTTCCTCCGTCACGCAGTCGAGGTCCCGGAACTCGAGGGTTATTCTGGGTTTCAGTTCCCTTACGCATCCCGTGGGCCCCAAGGCTTCCCTTAGCGCGCGGGTAAAGTCTGTCTTCCTCTTTGTATCCCTGCCCAATTCAAGGAGGATATCTCCGTTTCTTGTTTGGCGTATGCTCCTTACGTTGGTTTGGGTGTCGTCTGGGTTCACCTTGGCCTAAATTTTCTTAAGCGTCTCTGCGTAACTTTTGCCTGCTTCTGGCCTGATCAGAACCGCCTCGGACCGGGGCTTCCACTTCTCCTTTTTCTGAGCCGGGTGGTCCATGCCATTTACATTCCCCTGGATCTCGGTGAGTATTTTGTTCGGCCGCTCGGGCCTCCTTGCGATTTTCTCGCCGCTCTGATGCTCCGTGGTCTTTTTGTTCGTCTTGCTACGCACTGTCCTCCATTCATGAGAGTCAGCTTGTTTTGTTCTTTTCTCCTCTCGAGGATCTCTGGCGTTGCCTTCTGGGCTGGCGACAATTCGGCTGCGTTTCTGACTGCAGTTGGAGGACTGGGAGCCTCGTCGTTTAATGCGAGGTAGTTCCCAGCGTTTCAGTTCAGCTCTCGCCTTTTTCCAGATGCGCCTTTCTTCAAAGATAGCGTCAACCGCTTCCACTAGCTTGGGCAGCCCTTGCTTAATGTCCATGCTAACGTTTTTTTGTCTGTATGTTGCGTTCTGCATACTCTTTATTATGGCAGCTATGTCCTGTGAGCGGGTCTCTTCCCCCGCTATGGCCTCGTCCTCCTGTTTTTGCAGAGCCGCTCTTTGTTGCTCCACTCCTCCAGTCCTGTCGCCTCCCGACGTCAAGAGCTCTGTCCTGTTCATGAGCTCTGCTCGAGTCGCCTCTTCTGTGGCTGCGTATAGGTGTTCTGCTCCACCCCTTTCTTCGCTTGTGGCATTAGATGCTACGTTGGCCAAGTCGTCCACCAACGTAGCACTGCGGTCGCTTGTTTTCGACGCCGGGGAGCCCGCTTGCTCACTCCCCGCCGGCGCCGGTACTGGGGTTCCGTGCCCCTGCACCCTAATCTGCACTCCTATTAGACTCTCCATGTTGGTTTTCTTATTCTGGGTCTCCTTCCAATATGACTGCTCTTTATGCACGCGGCTACATGCCTGGCTTGACATGCCGCCGCGATTCGGCCCCCCCACCACAGCGAGGTGGCAGCCAACCGGGGGTATAATAATAATAATAATAATAATAATAATAATAATAATAATAATAATAATAATAATAATAATAATAATAACAATAATAATAATAATAATAATAATAATAATAATAATAATAATAATAATAATAATAATAATAATAATAATAATAATAATAATAATAATAATAATAATAATAATAATAATAATAATAATAATAATAATAATAATAATAATAATAATAATAATGATGATGATGATGATGATGATGATGATGATGATGATGATGATGATGATGATGATGATGATGATGATGATGATGATGATGATGATGATGATGATGATGATGATGATGATGATGATGATGATGATGATGATGATGATGATGATGATGATGATGATGATGATGATGATGATGATGATGATGATGATGATGATGATGATGATGATGATGATGATGATGATGATGATGATGATGATGATGATGATGATGATGATGATGATGATGATGATGATGATGATGATGATGATGATGATGATGATGATGATAATAATAATAATAATAATAATAATAATAATAATAATAATAATAATAATAATAATAATAATAATAATAATAATAATAATAATAATAATAATAATAATAATAATAATAATAATAATAATAATAATAATAATAATAATAATAATAATAATAATAATAATAATAATAATAATAATAATAATAATAATAATAATAATAATAATAATAATAATAATAATAATAATAATAATAATAATAATAATAATAATAATAATAATAATAATAATAATAATAATAATAATAATAATAATAATAATAATAATAATAATTTTTCGAGGGGTGGTGGAAAATCTTCAGAAAGACAGAGAGGAGGGACCGCACTCCTCAATAGTGTAGGATTTATACCCACTAAAAACCACCAACCCTTTTTCCAGATGTTGTGTAATGACCCCGGAACCACTTCCGCATTTCGTCAGGGTCGTTCGGTTCCTTTGCCTTCCAGGCCTCTTCATTCTTTCCTGCTTGCTTATGGCCGCGGTCCGGCGCAAGCTGTGATTCTCTGCCCAATTCCATTCGCTGACAAGCTAATGCCCTAACTGTTTTCACTGAGTCACTTCACTGTGGTTCACTGGACTCGGCACTATTTTCTCACCGACATCAGAAGCCGACGTTTGCTGGTCGTTGGTCCTCTCACGTTTGCCATGAGACGGGTCAGTGCTGCTACCATAGTCGCCGATTTGTCTATCGCTTTCCTCATGTGTTCCCAGAAGGTTAGTTTGGTGTCCACGGTGATGCCGAGATACCTCACTGCGCCCTTTGTTTTCACTTCTTCGTTTCCGACGCGCATGCGCAGTATGTTCGGGATCCTCTTCCGAGTGAGAACTACTATCTCCGTCTTCTGCGTGGCTAGGCTGAGTCCGTGGTCCCCCATCCATTGGTGCGTCCGCCTCATGACCTGGTTAAGACGCCTTTGTGCCGCTTCGGGGTCTCTTGCTGTGATGACCGCGGCGACGTCGTCGGCGTATCCTATCAGGTACGTGTTCTGGCATTTCCATCCGTAGAATTTCATCGTACGAGATGTTCCAGAGATCTTGCCCGAGGATCGATCCCTGGACTGCGCCTGAGGTGATGACTTTTCTCTGTTGTCCTTCTCGTGTGTCGTAGAGCAGTACTCGGTCCTTCAAGTAGTCATCCACCATCGCGAGAAGGTACGCTGGTACCTGGAAATTTACCTTTAGCGGCTGCATCATGTCGCACTATCTTGCTGAATTGAAGGCATTTCTCACGTCGAGCGTAGCCAATACCACGATCTCTCGGGAGTAATGGTTGCTCTCCCGTGTTGCCTCAACTGTCCTCATGACCTCTTGAACTGCGTCTACCGTGGATCGTCCTTTCCTGAAACCAAATTGTCTATCGGACAGGTCATCTGCTTCCCGTATAGCTGTATGTACTCGCGGCTTGATCATCCTCTCCAGCAATTTCCCGGCCGTGTTCAACATGCACAGTGGCCTGTAGGCTGATGGGGACTTAGGGTCTCTCTTGCCTTTGCTGATTAACACCAGACGCTGCGTCTTCCAGCGTTTGGGAAAAACTCCGCTCTTCAGGCAGCAGTTGTACATATCGAGAAGCAGTTTCGGGCGAGCGCCTGCCACCGCCTTCAACACTTCTGCCGGTACGCCGTCGGGTCCTTGGGCCTTCCTCTTCTGCAGTGATTAGACCGCGTCCATCAGCTACGCCTCATTAAATGACGTAATGTCCTCAATCCTGATGTCAGGGTCCTCTTCGCTCCTCGGTGGGTGAGTCGGGAATAGGGTATCTACGATGTTTTTCATCCTATTCAGGTCCATGCTCTCTCCTTCCGAGAAAGCTTCTAGTTTCCGCGTCACTATCCTGTAGCCCAATCACCACGGGTCATTATTCACGTCCTGTATAATGGAATTCCAGCGCTCCGTCTTGCTGCGGCCAATTTGACGATGTAGGATCTTCTTGACATCTTTGTATTGAGCCGCGATGACTGCTGCCTCATCAGGATTCCTTCTTCGTAATCGGGTTGCTTTCCTTTGCAGTCGGAGGCATCGTTTTCGCTGATCGGCGATCTCGTCGGTCCACCAGTACGCCGCCTGCTTGTTTGCTGGTCGCTGCTTTCTCGGCATCGATGCTCTGCACGCTTGCAGTACTAGCTGCATCGTTTCGTCCACTAATTCTTCTGCACTTGGGTTTTCAACGTGCATCGAGATTCTCCGTCCGTTCAGTATTGCTATACGCAGTTTCCTCTCGTCCATTTTGGCTACGTTCCATTTTGGTGGTAGGTCCCTGCTGATCCTTGGTGCGTTTCCTCCATCAAATAATTCGAACGTGGTGTATTGGTGGTCGCTGCCTGTGAAGTCTTCAATCACCGTCCATTTTCTCACACATGGCACTGCGCGTTCCGATGCAAACGAAATGTCCGGTATCGTTCCCCTGTAGCCTGGTTGTCGGAAAGTCGCAGTTGAACCAGTGTTGAGCACTGTGAGGCTTAGTCGTAAAACCATTTCCATTACTCGTCTGCCTCTGCCATCCGGATGCGGCATACCCCATTCGATCGCTCGTGCATTAAAATCTCCAGCCACGATGATTTTTCCTTCCATGTCCTGTAGTTTGTTTTCCAGGCTGTTGAGCTTCTCTTCAAATTGCCCGATGCCTTCATTGGGCGTGAAGTAGCAGCTCACGTAGCAAACGTCCCTCTGTTTAATCCAGACAAAGCCGTTTCCCTTTCCGTGATCTTCTACTCGGCCTTTTCCGGGATTCGGGACCCAAATGGCTGCAGTGCCCAGGTTGTCCGCGTACCAGCATTCACTTTATCACGATATTGTTCACTGATGATAATCACATCACATTCTTTTTCGCGCACCAGTTGTGTCAGGAGGTCGTCGGCCGACCTGCTCCTGTTCAGATTTCCTTGAAGTACCCTTGTCATTTCGGGGTCCTGTTCTTAGCACTTTCCAACGCTCTCCGAAAAGCGGCACATTTCCCTGTTCCCGGCACGTGGGACGATTGCGCTTTGTCCGCGCACAAAACACACCGCGCTTCTCTATCGCACTTAGCACCTTTATGACCGGTTTCACCACACTTATAACACAGTTTACTTCTATCCGGACCACTACAGTTTTTGGCTTGATGCCCATACCCTAAGCACCTAAAGCACCGCATTACAAATATCCGTTTCCGAATTCTACAGTTGACCCAGCCAATTTTGATCTTGCTCTTTTGGATGAGTTCTGTTGCCTTTATTTCATCCATCTCGATAAGAGCCATTTTCTGGCCCCTGTAAATCGTTTTTTGCACTCGGACTTTAACATTATCTACTTGTCCCGGGTACTCGCGTGCCAAGGCGTCGAGCACATCTTCTTCTTCGGTTGCTCCGTCGAAGTCTCTAATCTCGAGCGTCATCTTCGGGATTAGTTCGGTGACTTTGCCCGTATTTCCCAGTGTATCTCTCAAGGCCTTGGTGAAGACGTCCTTGTTCTTCTGGTTGCCTAGCTTCAGCAGAATTTCACCCTTGTGAGTCTGACGGATAGCTTTGATGTCCGTCTCCGTGTCTGCAGGGTTCACTTTGGCGCGGATGTCCTTCAGTATCTTTGCGTAGGTTTTCCCTGTTTCCGGCCTGATAAGAACGGCTTCGCCGCGCGGCCTATTCGGGATGCGTTTGTTCCGCTCTCTTTGGCGTTCCGGTGGAGTTGTTTTCATCCTCGTCGCCGGTGTTTCCTCGTCATTCCTTGCAGCTCTTCTGGCTTTCCTATTGTTGGCCTTGACCGCGCCTCCTTACTCCTTTCTGCGGCGAGGTTCTTGCCACTCACCTTCCGTTTCTTCATGCTTAGGTCTTTTATCCGCCTGTTGTACAGGAGATCCTCCTCCTGGGCTGGTTAGGTGTTGTGACCTCTGGATTCCACCATTCGAAGATTGTGCGGCTAGTCGTCTGCCTCCCGCTGGTATTTTCCGCAATTCTGCTTCAATCTTCTTCCTCTCTAATCTGGATGCTGAAATGGCCTCCAAGGATTCCTCCAGCTTCTGCAATCCTTGTTTGATGTCTATGCTGACATTCCGCTGTTTGGTGGTCGCCTGGATCATCTTCTTTGCAAGGCTTTGAAGGCGCCGTATCTCGTCTTCCTCGACAAGGTCGGCCTCCGAGATCTTCTGCTGTAGAGCTGTTCGGTGTTGCTCCATCGAGCCATGTTGCTCCTTATTCGCACTTATATCCGTCCCGTTATGAGGGAGGTTAAACATCAGTGCGCTGTTGTTCTGATCACCCTTCTTTCCCCGTGTTCTCGTAGGATGACGGCTCTCCTCGCTTGTTGCTTTGTATGCTACGTTGGCCAAGTCATCCACCAATGTAGCACTGCGGTCGCTTGTTTTC
>OZ012704.1:56213048-56553650 GCA_963942595.1 Cylloceria caligata | reverse complement strand
ACTATGCTTCTTGTCCTTCTTCTTGTGCTGCGTTTAATGTCATTGCATCTTGCTCGGCTTTTTTGCGTCGTAGAATTGTTTCGACATACTCAGAGATGGCGTTCCAGTCTGCCTCGCTCTTTACCATCGTTTGGATGGCGGTTTCCGGCGTTAGCTCGCCGACTTTTTGTTGGACTGTCCGCCTCTCGCTTTCCCATCTTATACACGTGAAAAAAGTGTGATACGCGTCGTCATGGTCTGCCCCGCATTGCGTGCATCTCGGTTCGTCGACTTTGCCCATCTTGTGGAGATAGGTGCCAAAGAGGCCGTGTCCTGTCAGAAACTGGGTGAGGTAGTAATTGACCTCCCCGTGCATGCGGTTTATCCAGGGTGGGAGCTGTCCTATTAGTTTCGCCGTCCAGCGACCCCTTGGGTCTTCGTCCCATCGCATTTGCCACAAGGTTATTAGGCGGGCTCTGGCTTGTGATTTGGCCACCTCTCTGCCTACCTCCGCTTTTCGTGCCGCCGTTTCTTGCCGTTCTCTCGCCAGGAGATCGATTGGTGGGACGCCTGCTATTACCAAGACTGCAGGGCCGGAGACCGTGCGGTAGGCGCAGGCTACTCTCAGGGCTCCCCTGCGTTGTACTGCAGCTATTCTTTTTCTGCGACTTTTAGGCCCTATCGAATCAGCCCATATTTCGGCTCCGTACAGCAAAATAGAGTGTATGACGTTCATCAGGAGTCTACGTTTGTTCGGTCTTGGGCCTCCTACATTTGCCATGATTCTGCTTAGCGCCGTTACCGCGGTCGCAGCTTTGTCTGCTGCCCGTAGAGTGTGGTCTTGGAAGGTGAGCTTCGAGTCCAAGGTTACTCCCAGATACTTGACCGCCCCCGTCGTTACCACGACCTCAGTTCCTACGCGCATTGGCACGATGTTTTTTATTCGCTTTCTTGTCAGCAGTAGTATCTCGGTCTTAATAATAATAATAATAATAATAATAATAATAATAATAATAATAATAATAATAATAATAATAATAATAATAATAATAATAATAATAATAATAATAATAATAATAATAATAATAATAATAATAATAATAATAATAATAATAATAATAATAATAATAATAATAATAATAATAATAATAATAATAATAATAATAATAATAATAATAATAATAATAATAATAATAATAATAATAATAATAATAATAATAATAATAATAATAATAATAATAATAATAATAATAATAATAATAATAATAATAATAATAATAATAATAATAATAATAATAATAATAATAATAATAATAATAATAATAATAATAATAATAATAATAATAATAATAATAATAATAATAATAATAATAATAATAATAATAATAATAATAATAATAATAATAATAATAATAATAATAATAATAATAATAATAATAATAATAATAATAATAATAATAATAATAATAATAATAATAATAATAATAATAATAATAATAATAATAATAATAATAATAATAATAATAATAATAATAATAATAATAATAATAATAATAATAATAATAATAATAATAATAATAATAATAATAATAATAATAATAATAATAATAATAATAATAATAATAATAATAATAATAATAATAATAATAATAATAATAATAATAATAATAATAATAATAATAATAATAATAATAATAATAATAATAATAATAATAATAATAATAATAATAATAATAATAATAATAATAATAATAATAATAATAATAATAATAATAATAATAATAATAATAATAATAATAATAATAATAATAATAATAATAATAATAATAATAATAATAATAATAATAATAATAATAATAATAATAATAATAATAATAATAATAATAATAATAATAATAATAATAATAATAATAATAATAATAATAATAATAATAATAATAATAATAATAATAATAATAATAATAATAATAATAATAATAATAATAATAATAATAATAATAATAATAATAATAATAATAATAATAATAATAATAATAATAATAATAATAATAATAATAATAATAATAATAATAATAATAATAATAATAATAATAATAATAATCCCTCCCAAGTGTGTCGCCTTGCCGCGGCGGGGGGGCTTGCGTTTCTGCAATGAACTTTGGAGCTCGGCCGGCGGGGGCTCTAGCCCCTGGCAGGTCTAACCTTGCCGGACAGGTCCATGGGGAGCAGGCAGACTAAGAACACACAACATCAAAAGCTACGGTGGAAGGCATCGTGCCTACGGCTGCATGGCCGCAATGATGTAAACTAAAGCGGTCGCGAACGATCCCTGCAGGGCACCGGGTGGAACCCTGCAGTATTTACACCTTACCTAGACAAGGCGGCTCTGCCTAGGCAGACCTACATTCCGACCTACTCGTGGGATTAATATGGAGAAACTTTTAAAAGAAATAAAACCTAAGCAGAAGAAGGAGTTGGAAAAAACATCGACCGAGGAAGAGCTCAGGACAATCGGAGAACTCGCGACGAACAATATCGGGGGAGAGTCGAACGATGATAGCTTGGCGAACGTGACCGAAAGTGTCAACCTGAGAAAGAGAAGTATACTTCAGTCATGTTCGTCAACAGGCACGGAAGATCGATCTCTACATCAGAAGAAAAAGAAATTAAGATACAGAAAGAGAGAAACGACACCGCCACCCATGGAAGAGGGTAAAACGGTTCCACCTGTCGTCGGAAATATAAGGAGGCATCGAGAAAAACCTGGAACCTCCTCATTCGACGATGACAGTGGGAACGAGCCCGATTTGACAGAGTTATTACAACTCATTCATGAGACCGCGACGAAAATGGAAGAGGCAGCGGCAATACAGAAAAATATGAATATGGCGGTAAAAACCGGCATTAAGACGATTCTTGAGGCCGCCGACGCTGCGCTAAACATGCAAAGCAGGACAGCCTCGAAGGGACAAATGATGGCAGACGACCTGACAGAGACAGAAACGGAGACAACGGAACCGGCGACGCGACCGACGAAACGGAAACGGGAGACGACGGAGACCCCACCAGAGGCCCGACAGAAGACACCCCCAAGAACGGAGGAGGCCGAAACCTGGACAACCGTGAGGAAACGAAAAAAGAAGAAAAAAACGACGGAACCGAAAAACAAAACGGACGAGACGAACGTACCGACCCAGGCTGAAAAGCGCAGACCGACCCCCAAACATAGGGGAACGGCTGTGCTGGTCAAGCCTGGGAAAGACAACACGTACTCGGACATCGTACGGAAGATAAGGACGACGGTCGACCCGACGTGCAGTCATGTACAGGTGATGGCTCTAAAGAAGACCAAGGACGGACGGTGTCTCATCAAGATACAGACAGACACGGACGGACGAGAACAGTTTGAGCGCGCACTACAGGACGCGGTTGGGGACACGGGCAGTGTAAGGACCGTGACTTCTAGGGTGCAACTGGAGATCATGGACCTGGACTGCGTTACCACCGCGGAGGACGTGATACGGGCGCTGAGACGAGAAACGGGACGAGACGGCGACTTTGGTGTCCACATCTTCGGCCCGAACCGGGCCGAGCAGTACATGGCGGTCTGCGACCTCGAGACACGGGAAGCCGAGGTGCTGCTGGACCGGGGCCGGATCGGGATAGGATGGGTGCGATGCCGACTACGACAACGATTGACGGTGACCAAATGCTACAAATGCCTGGGCTACGGACATACAAGGACGAGCTGCACGAACGCGGATCGGACAAAGAACTGCAGGAAATGCGGCGAGACGGGACATTATGCGACGGACTGTAAAAACAGACCGGCTTGCCCACTGTGCTCTGAGGCGGGACACGGGGACGTAGCGCACCTTGCGGGAACCGGAAGGTGTGCGGTATTCCGGGCTGCGCTGGAGGAGTGCAGGAGGCAGGCCGGAAGACGGACAGAATAGTTCAGGGAAACCTGAACAGGAGTAGGACAGCAGACATGCTACTACCACAGATAGCTGACGAACATGACGCCGACATTCTGATCCTGTGCGAACCGTACAGGAGAAGAACGACACAAACGTACATTACGAACGAGACAGAGACCACAGCTATCTGGGTGAGGGGCGCTGCCCAATCTCGAATAATTAACTGCGGTGTCGGGGACGATTACGTCTGGGCAAGGGTCGGCGCTGTCACTTACGTCAGCGTTTACCTGACACCCAACTGCACCGCGGCGGATTTCGAGAGGAAAGTGGCGCTCCTTGAAGACGGAATCAGGAATCTGCCTGGAGACGTTATCATCGGGGGAGACCTCAACGCGCGGGCGATCGAGTGGGGAATGACAACAACGAACAAACGTGGACGGCTGCTGCTGGAGATGGCCGCAAGGCTAGACCTGGTAGTAGCAAATACGGGAAACGTACCGACATACAGACGACCAGGGTTTGGAAACTCTATCCCTGACGTCACAATGACATCGGACAGAATATCGCCACGGATAGGACAGTGGCGGGTTTTCGGCGGCTATACGGCCAGCGATCACCAGTACATTGTCTTCGAAGTGGCAGGACAAACGGCGACGAGACGGACGAGGACCCAGTACCCCCCGAGGTGGAACCTCAACAAACTCGACTTACGAAAATTTTCGGAGGAGCTGGCGGCAGCACCAGCACCAATGACGAAAGTCCCCCTTGAACTGACTGGCCGGCGAAGGGCGGAAAGACTCACGGATGAGACGGCCAAACTGACGGACCGGCTGTGCAACAGCACAATGCCGAAACGACGACATAGACCAAACAGACAACCACAATACTGGTGGACGGACGAAATAGCCGAGCTGCGCAGGCTCTGCTTGGCGAACCGCCGACGAGTTACGAGGGCTGGGGGAAGACCCGAAAGGGAAAACCTCCAAGCCACTTACAAGACGTCACGAAAAACACTTACGAACGCCATAAGGGACAGCAAAACGCGATGCTGGAAGCAGCTCTGCGAGGAGGTGAACGAAGACCCCTGGGGAACCGGTTACAAAATTGTGACTGGCAAACTAGGGGCCCGAGTTCCACTTGAACTCAAAGATGCCGAAACCGCAGAACGGATTGTTGACGGACTGTTTCCGACCCACCCGATACGGACGAACGTGACAGACGACACGGAGGCCCCGGCGGCCCCCATATTTACCGCGGAGGAGCTCTTCAAAGCGACTGCCGCGATGAAGACTGGCAAGGCGCCGGGACCAGACGGAGTGCCGGCGGAGATTCTCCGGCTGATGGTTCGCCTGAGGCCGGAGATATTTCTTGACCTGTACAACACGAGCTTGACGACGGGAACGTTCAGTGACCGGTGGAAGACGGCAAGGCTAGTTCTTATCCCTAAGGGTAAGGGCGACCCCAATACGCCGTCAGCCTACCGGCCGCTGAGTTTACTCGACACAACGGGTAAACTCTATGAACAACTACTAAAACCGAGACTGACGGACGCGATACAGACCAGCGGAGGCCTCTCAGACCGGCAGTTCGGCTTCAGGAGGGGACGATCAACGATAGGAGCGATTCAAAAAGTGGTCGATTCCTTCCTGGATTTGGAGAGACATTGCCATGCAGCGCGACCAATCGTTCTGCTGGCGACCTTGGACATCAGGAACGCCTTTAACTCGGCCAGGTGGGTTGACATCCTGGAGGCGCTTGAAGGCAACTTCGGGGTTCCGGCTTACCTGGCTCGGGTGGTGGGCGACTACCTAAGAAACAGACGGATCACGTACGAGACGACTGAAGGACCGGTGACGAGACAAATCACCGCGGGGGTTGCACAGGGGTCCATACTGGGACCAGACTTTTGGAACGGACTCTACGACAGCTTACTCAGGCTGGAATTGCCGCTTGGCGTTTTCCTTGTCGCCTACGCTGACGACGTGGCGGCGGTGATCACCGAGCGGTCTCCAGACCTGGCACAGCAAAAACTGAACCAGACGATGCGGCGAGTGGGCCGTTGGATGACGGACCACGGACTACAACTCGCGACAGAAAAGACAGAACTGACTTTCCTTAGCAGAAGACGCATACAGACGAGACTACCCATGTGGGTCGGGACGGACGAAATCGAGGCCGGAGGTGAAGTCAAGTACTTGGGAGTGACCCTAGATACGAAGATGACCTTCTGGCCTCATATACAAAAAACATGCCAGAAGGCGGCTAAGAGGATAGCATCCTTAAGCCGCCTAATGGCTAACACAAACGGGCCAAGACCGGGAAAACGACGACTCCTAATGACAACAGCCCACTCGATCCTCCTGTACGGCGCGGAGATCTGGGCAGATGCCCTGAAGACAAAGAAGTACTGCCACGCCATGACAACGGTACAAAGACAGGGTGCGCTGAGGATCGCCTGCTCCTACCGAACTGTCTCTGCACAAGCAGTCTTGGTGGTTGCGGGCGTGATCCCCGTGGACCTCCTAGCTTTCGAGCGAAAGAGGATCTACGGGAGAAGCGCGGACATAAGACGGGAAGATGCGGCGGTCGCGGAACGCGACAAGACGATACAGACTTGGCACGAACAATGGACAGAAAGAGCGACAGGCAACTGGACAAGACGACTAATAAAGGACCTGAGACCGTGGATCGAAAGGGATTTTGGGGACGTAAATTTTTACATCACCCAGTTCCTGACGGGACACGGTTACTTTAGACGGTACCTTTATAACATGGACAGAGTACGGACGCCAGACTGTAAGTACTGTGGATACGAACGAGACGACGCGGAACACACATTTTTTGTGTGCGACCGCTGGACAGGACTCCGACTGGAACTGGAGACGATTGTTGGCAGCATCACCCCGGACAACATTGTTCAGGTGATGCTCCACTCGACAGAATGGTGGCAACTAGTTGCCACCTATACAGAGACGATACTGCGACGAAAAAACGTAGACGGCTGCCTCACCTAACCGAGCAGACAGACTGACGTGACGCGACAGGTTACAGACAGCAAGACGAACGAACGAACACGGACAGAACCCCCAGCCAGAAGTAATACCAAAATAGTTCCTGGTCTGGGGGAGGGCAACAAGGAGAGGGCGGTTTAGTGGGTAGGCCTACTTTTTTGGGAGTCCCACATACCCCCCCAGTTCAAAAGACTGGAGGATATCCGTAAAAAGGATTCCGCAACTCCTTGTATAATAATAATAATAATAATAATAATAATAATAATAATAATAATAATAATAATAATAATAATAATAATAATAATAATAATAATAATAATAATAATAATAATAATAATAATAATAATAATAATAATAATAATAATAATAATAATAATAATAATAATAATAATAATAATAATAATAATAATAATAATAATAATAATAATAATAATCCCTCCCAAGTGTGTCGCCTTGCCGCGGCGGGGGGGCTTGCGTTTCTGCAATGAACTTTGGAGCTCAGCCGGCGGGGGCTCTGGCCCCTGGCAGGTCTAACCTTGCCGGACAGGTCCATGGGGAGCAGGCAGACTAAGAACACACAACATCAAAAGCTACGGTGGAAGGCATCGTGCCTACGGCTGCATGGCCGCAATGATGTAAACTAAAGCGGTCGCGAACGATCCCTGCAGGGCACCGGGTGGAACCCTGCAGTATTTACACCTTACCTAGACAAGGCGGCTCTGCCTAGGCAGACCTACATTCCGACCTACTCGTGGGATTAATATGGAGAAACTTTTAAAAGAAATAAAACCTAAGCAGAAGAAGGAGTTGGAAAAAACATCGACCGAGGAAGAACTCAAGACAATCGGAGAACTCGCGACGAACAATATCGAGGGAGAGTCGAACGATGATAGCTTGGCGAACGTGACTGAAAGTGTCAACCTGAGAAAGAGAAGTATACTTCAGTCATGTTTGTATACAGGCACGGAAGATCGATCTCTACATCAGAAGAAAAAGAAATTAAGATACAGAAAGAGAGAAACGACACCGCCACCCATGGAAGAGGGTAAAACGGTTCCACCTGTCGTCGGAAATATAAGGAAGCATCGAGAAAAACCTGGAACCTCCTCATTCGACGATTACAATAAGAACCAACCCGATTTGACAGAATTATTACAACTCATTCATGAGACCGCGACGAAAATGGAAGAGGCAGCGGCAATACAGAAAAATATGAATATGGCGGTAAAAACCGGCATTAAGACGATTCTTGAGGCCGCCGACGCTGCGCTTAACATGCAAAGCAGGACAGCCTCGAAGGGACAAATGATGGCAGACGACCTGACAGAGACAGAAACGGAGACAACGGAACCGGCGACGCGACCGACGAAACGGAAACGGGAGACGACAAAGACCCCACCAGAGGCCCGACAGAAGACACCCCCAAGAACGGAGAAGGCCGAAACCTGGACAACCGTGAGGAAACGAAAAAAGAAAAAAAAAACGACGGAACCGAAAAACAAAACGGACGAGACGAACGTACCGACCCAGGCTGAAAAGCGCAGATCGACCCACAAACATAGGGGAACGGCTGTACTGGTCAAACCTGGGAAAGACAACACGTACTCGGACATCGTACGGAAGATAAGGACGACGGTCGACCCGACGAGCAGTCATGTACAGGTGATGGCTCTAAGGAAGACCAAGGACGGACGGTGTCTCATCAAGATACAGACAGACACGGACGGACGAGAACAGTTTGAGCGCGCACTACAGGACGCGGTTGGGGACACGGGCAGTGTAAGGACCGTGACTTCTAGGACACAACTGGAGATCATGGACCTGGACTGCGTTACCACCGCGGAGGACGTGATACGGGCACTGAGACGAGAAACGGGACGAGACGGCGACTTTGGTGTCCACATCTTCGGCCCGAACCGGGCCGAGCAGTACATGGCAGTCTGCGACCTCGAGACGCGGGAAGCCGAGGTGCTGCTGGACCGGGGCCGGATCGGGATAGGATGGGTGCGATGCCGACTACGACAACGATTGACGGTGACCAAATGCTACAAGTGCCTGGGCTACGGACATACAAGGACGAGCTGCACGAACGCGGATCGGACAAAGAACTGCAGGAAATGCGGTGAGACGGGACATTACGCGACGGACTGTAAAAACAGACCGGCTTGCCCACTGTGCTCTGAAACGGGACACGGGGACGTAGCGCACCTTGCGGGAACCGGAAGGTGTGCGGTATTCCGGGCTGCGCTAGAGGAGTGCAGGAAGCAGGCCGGAAGACGGACAGAATAGTTCAGGGAAACCTGAACAGGAGTAGGACAGCAGACATGCTACTACCACAGATAGCTGACGAACATGACGCCGACATTCTGATCCTGTGCGAACCGTACAGGAGAAGAACGACACAAACGTACATTACGAACGAGACAGAGACCACAGCTATCTGGGTAAGGGGCGCTGCCCAATCTCGAATAATTAACTGCGGTGTCGGGGACGATTACGTCTGGGCAAGGGTCGGCGCTGTCACTTACGTCAGCGTTTACCTGACACCCAACTGCGCCGCGACGGATTTCGAGAGGAAAGTGGCGCTCCTTGAAGACGGAATCCGGAATTTGCCTGGAGACGTTATCATCGGGGGAGACCTCAACGCGCGGGCGATCGAGTGGGGAATGACAACAACGAACAAACGTGGACGGCTGCTGCTGGAGATGGCCGCAAGACTAGACCTGGTGGTAGCAAATACGGGAAACGTACCGACGTACAGACGACCAGGGTTTGGAAACTCCATCCCTGACGTCACAATGACATCGGACAGAATATCACCACGGATAGGACAGTGGCGGGTTTTCGACGGCTATACGGCCAGCGATCACCAGTACATTGTCTTCGAAGTGGCAGGACTAACGGCGACGAGACGGACGAGGACCCAATACCCCCCGAAGTGGAACCTCAACAAACTCGACTTACGAAAATTTTCGGAGGAGCTGGCGGCAGCACCAGCACCAATGACGACAGTCCCCCCTGAACTGACTGGCCGGCAAAGGGCGGAAAGCCTCACGGACGAGACGGCCAAACTGACGGACCGGCTGTGCAACAGCACAATGCCGAAACGACGACATAGACCAAACAGGCAACCACAATACTGGTGGACGGACGAAATAGCCGAGCTGCGCAGGCTCTGCTTGGCAAACCGCCGACGAGTTACGAGGGCTGGGGGAAGACCCGAAAGGGAAAACCTCCAAGCCACTTACAAGACGTCACGAAAAACACTTACGAACGCCATAAGGGACAGCAAAACGCGATGCTGGAAGCAGCTCTGCGAGGAGGTGAACGAAGACCCCTGGGGAACCGGTTACAAAATTGTGACTGGCAAACTAGGGGCCCGAGTTCCACTTGAACTCAAAGATGCCGAAACCGCAGAACGGATTGTTGACGGACTGTTTCCGACTCACCCGATACGGACGAACGTGACAGACGACACGGAAGCCCCGGCGGCCCCCATGTTTACCGCGGAGGAGCTCTCCAAAGCGACTGCCGCGATGAAGACTGGCAAGGCGCCGGGACCAGACGGAGTACCGGCGGAGATTCTCCGGCTGATGGTTCGCCTGAGGCCGGAGATATTTCTTGACCTGTACAACACGAGCTTGACGACGGGAACGTTCAGTGACCGGTGGAAGACGGCAAGGCTAGTTCTTATCCCTAAGGGTAAGGGCGACCCCAATACGCCGTCAGCCTACCGCTTTTTTGTGTGCGACCGCTGGACAGGACTCCGACTGGAACTGGAGACGATTGTTGGCAGCATCACCCCGGACAACATTGTTCAGGTGATGCTCCACTCGACAGAATGGTGGCAACTAGTTGCCACCTATACAGAGACGATACTGCGACGAAAAAACGTAGACGGCTGCCTCACCTAACCGAGCAGACAGACTGACGTGACGCGATAGGTTACAGACAGCAAGACGAACGGACGAACACGGACAGAACCCCCAGCCAGAAGTAATACCAAAATAGTTCCTGGTCTGGGGGAGGACAACAAGGAGAGGGCGGTTTAGTGGGTAGGCCTATTTTTTTGGGAGTCCCACATACCCCCCCAGTTCAAAAGACTGGAGGATATCCGTAAAAAGGATTCCGCAACTCCTTGTATAATAATAATAATAATAATAATAATAATAATAATAATAATAATAATAATAATAATAATAATAATAATAATAATAATAATAATAATAATAATAATAATAATAATAATAATAATAATAATAATAATAATAATAATAATAATAATAATAATAATAATAATAATAATAATAATAATAATAATAATAATAATAATAATAATAATAATAATAATAATAATAATAATAATAATAATAATAATAATAATAATAATAATAATAATAATAATAATAATAATAATAATAATTTAAGGGGGGTGAAATGCAGTTTACGCACGGGGTGTGGGGCTCCCGTGCTGGACTACCCACTAAAACACCTCCTTCTTCTAAGACACTAGTCTGGCACCGTTTATCACATTACTTCAGACTAGGCTCGTTTACCTTCGCCCAATGGGCTCTCTGCGTTTTTCGACTCTTCTTTCTCTCTCGTTTCTTTACTCATTTATTAACTTACTACCCCATATCGTTTTTTTTTATCCGCAGAACGCTCTCGACATACTGTGTTATCCGTCTCCAGGCTATCTCGTTGTTCAGCATGTTCGCTACGACCGTATATGGTGACAGCGGGCCCATTTCACTTTCCACAGTGGTTCTTTCCTGCGACCACCTTTCGCAGTGGAAAAACGTGTGGTTAGCGTCGTCGTTAATACCCGGGCAATAAGGGCAGTTCGGAGATTCGACCTTCCCCATTTTGTGCAGGTACAAGTTGAAGTACCCGTGACCGGTCAAGAATTGGGTCAGGTAGTATTCCACTTCTCCGTGTTTTCTCTCTATCCACGCCTTGACATTTGTTATTAGTGTCGCAGTCCATCGTCCTCTCGTTTCAGCGTCCCAAGATGTTTGCCATTCTTCCATTGTCCGCGCTCTCTCCTCTTCCGATGCTGTTCTCTTACCTACCTCAGTTTTCCGCTCATAGATCGCTTTGCGTTCTCTGGCGAGAAGAGCAATAGGGATGACCCCTGCAATCACGAGAACCGCTGGTTCGGATACTGTTCTGTAGGCTGAGGCGACTCTGAGTGCGCTCCGCCTTTGCACCTGGGCTAGCCGTTTTCGGTGCGTTTCTTTGCTGAGGGCATCCGCCCACACTTCGGCACCATAGAGTAGAACCGATTGGACAGTAGTCATCAAAAGTCGGCGTTTGCTGGCTGTTGGGCCGCTGACATTTGCCATGAGCCTGCTCAGTCCTGTGACCCCTTTAGCTGCTTTATCCGCTGTTCGTTTGATGTGCTCGAGAAAGCTTAGCTTATTGTCGATCACGATCCCAAGGTATTTGGCCGTCGGTTTTGTCTCTACCAGCTCATTTCCTACGCGCATTTCCAGGATCGTAGGGATCCTCCTTTTGGTGAGAATGACTATTTCTGTTTTGTTTAGGGCTAGAACCAATCCATGGTCTGTCATCCAGTTGTTTACGGTGCGCATCACTTGGTTTAGCTTCAGTTGCGCCTTCTCAGTGTCCCGAGCAGCGATGAGCACTGCGATGTCATCCGCGTAGCCAACCATTACCGTTTCCTCAGGCATGGTTGTTTGTAACAGGCTATCGTAGTTTATGTTCCAGAGGTCCGGCCCGAGTATCGAGCCTTGAGCCACCCCTGCAGTAACCTTCCTTCTCCGTCGCCCTTCTTTGGTGGTGAAAAGTAGGGTGCGTTCCTTCAGATAATTATTGAACATTCGTAATAGATACTCCGGTATGTGCAACGTTGTCTCAAGCGCTTCAAGCATGTCACTCCACTTAGCGGAGTTAAACGCGTTTTTTACGTCTAGCGTGACCAGAAGGACTATGCGTCGTGTTAGCTGGTTTCGGGCTTCCGCTCTTCTAACTGCTTCCTTCGTTTCTAGGACTGCGTCCACTGTCGATCGCCCTGCCCTAAACCCGTATTGCTTCGGAGAGAGGTTTCCCGCGTCCTCGATTGCCTTGTGTAATCGTGCCCGCAGAAGTTTTTCTAAGGCTTTCCCTGCTGTGTCCAGCATACACAATGGCCGGTATGCCGACGGCAGCTCTGGATTCCCTTTTTCTTTATTGATTAGTGTTAACCGTGCGGCCTTCCAGCGGTTACTAAAAGTTCCCGTTGTCAGACACGCGTTATACATATTAAGTAACACGTCCGGGCACAGCCTGTTTACCATTTTCAGGACTTCGCTCGGGATGCCATCAGGGCCGGGCGCTTTTTTGTTTCGTAAGGACAGAATCGCCTTTTCCAGTTCTTCTCTGGTAAACAGTGGCACTTCTCCTATGTCGCCTGCCTCTGTCTCCGTTCTTTCAGGATGAGTGGGGAAGAGTGCATCAACGATTTTTTCCATGGTGGCAGCGTCCATGACGCTAGATGGTTTGAGTGCCCCTAATTTTTGGGCAGCAATCTTGTATCCCAGCCCCCATGGGTCTCTGTTTACGTCGTCCATAAGTTCCTCCCAGCAGCCTCTCTTGCTCTTGTTTATAGTGCGTCGTAGTTCTTTTTTCGCGGCCTTATGTGTTGCAGAAAGGGTATTCGCATCTGCCCGATTTCTTGCGCGCTGTGCTTCCCTCCGCAGTCGGTAGCATCGGCGTCGCAGTTCCGCGATCTCTGGGGTCCACCAGTAGGCGAGTCGCTTATCCTGTCGCGGATGTACCCGTGGCATAGAGGCCTCGCAGGCTGTGGTAATAAGCTTCATGGTAGATTCCACGAGAGCTTCTGTGGCTGAGGTACTATTCCCATTTACATTCGCCATTTCCACGCCTTTAGAGATCTCAGCGGCAAATCTTTCTTCGTTCATTCTTGCAGTATTCCATCTCTTGCGTTTTTCCGGTGGCTGCGTCTGTAGGTTAGTTCTTTCCATTACATCAAAGGCGATATATTGGTGGTCACTACCAGAGTAGTCCTCTTCTACCTTCCATCTTTCGATCAGGGGCACACGCCCCTCAGTCGCGAAAGTGACGTCGGGTATGGTCTCTGTGTACCCAGGGCGTCGGTACGTGGTGGTGCTCCCAGCGTTTAGTATAATGAGGCCTCTCCTAGCGGCCATTTCCATGATGGATTTCCCTCGGCTGTCCTGGTATGGCATTCCCCACTCTAATGCTTTTGCGTTGAAGTCCCCTGCGACGACGATATCCCCTGTTAGGTTAAGGATCTCATCCTCCAAGGCGTCGAGCTTCACCTGAAACTCCCGGAAAGTCTCGTTTGGTGTGAAGTAACAGCTGATGAAGGTTGCTTCTCCACTTTTAACCCACACAAAGCCCCTGCCGCGTCCGTGGCTCTTCACCGGCACTTTCCCTAGGTCAGGGATCCAGATTGCCGCGGTGCCAAGCAAATGAGAGAACCAAGACGGAGGATTCCGATCCTTGTATTGTTCGCTGATGATGACGAAGTCTACGTTTTTCTCTGCGACTAACTGGTAGAGTAACTCGTTCGCTACTCTGCTCCTGTTCATGTTTGCCTGGAGAATACGGGTCATTTTATTTTTTTCTTGGCCTCCTCCAGGGCCTCTCTAAATATCTTGCATTGTCCCGAGCCAGCGATGTGGTTTCTTTCTTCTTCACAGATCACGCATTGTCCCGGCGCCTTGCAGGACCTTGCTTTATGCTCTGTCGATCCGCACTTAAAGCAGAGGTTGCTTCTGTCCGGACCTTTGCATACCCTAGCTGCGTGGCCGTAGCCAAGGCACTTAAAACATCGAGTTACCACGGCCCTCTGTCTTACTCGGCAGTTTATCCATCCAATCTTTATCTTGGCTTGCTGGAGGAGCCTTGCGGCAGTTTTTGCGCTCAGCTGCACTATTGCTACGCGTTGTTCCCTCGCGTTCGGTGCCGTGACGTTCACCGTGAGCTCGCCGATGTCGGGAAAGTCTCTTTTCAGTGCCTCCTCGACGTCCACCTTTTCCGTCAGGCAGTTCAGGTCCCTGATCTCGACTGAAGTTTTCGGGGCTAGGCTCTTGATCAGTGCGCTACCTCCCAGCGCTTTACTGAGAGCATTGCTAAACCTTTCAGAGTCTTCTGTCTTGTTTCCTAGTTCTAGCAGTACATTGCCTTCGCTAGTCTGCCGGATGGCCCTAATTTCAGCGCCGAATTCTTGAGGGACTATGTTCTCTTTTATATTTTGGAGAACGTTTGCATAGGACATGTTCTTACCTGGCTTAATGCAGATAGCTTCAAGACGGGCTTTCGGAGCTTTTTTTCTTGTTTGCTGGTTTTTGCCTTGGCTTCCGTCCGCTTCTCTATTTTCTTTTTTTTCTGTGCCTGCCGCTATTTTTTTCTTCCTCTTCCGGGCCTCTTGCCATCGGGGTTCCTTGGCCACCGCGTTTTCTTCGTGTGAGGTCAGCTCATGGTCTCTTTCTTCGTCTTTTCTTTTTTTCTCCCGTTCCTTTTCTAGCGGACTTGTAGCTTCCCTTTTTTTCCCGCTTATGCACTTTGCCTGGGTCGCTTGAGTTTCAAGTTCTCTCACCCGTGGCTCGGCTCTTTCTCTCGCCTTCTTGAGGTAGGTTAATGCATCTATCGCGTCTTCCAGCACTAAAAGGCCATTCTTGATATCGATGCTGATATTCTTTTGTCTGCCTGTTGCGGCCCTCATTTTCTTCAGAGTCCCTTGGCATGTCTGCAGATGCTCCGCCTCTTCTTTTTTTATTTTTTCCAGGTGGTCTTTTACTGGGGAGATCTCACTAGCTTTTCCGCTGTCATCCTTGTTTGCGTTCCCGTCGTTTGGCGCGTGTTGTTGCCGCTTCAACGGGGGTGTTGCCCGACCTTTTGCTTCACTTGTAGCATTTGATGCTACAGCGGTCAAGTGATCCACCGCTGGTGCAATGTTCGCTTCATTACGGTCACTCGATGACGACGCCCAGGGGTCCGCTCGCCCACCCCCTGAAGGCGCCGGTACTGGGGTTTCGTGCCCCTGCACCCTAATCTGCACTCCTATTGGACTCTCCATGTTGGTTTTCTTATTCTGGGTCTCCTTCCCATATGACTGCTCTTTGTGCACGCGGCTACATGCCTGGCTTGACATGCCGCCGTGATTCGGCCCCCCCACCGCGACGAGGTGGCAGCCAACCGGGAGGGAATAATAATAATAATAATAATAATAATAATAATAATAATAATAATAATAATAATAATAATAATAATAATAATAATAATAATAATAATAATAATAATAATAATAATAATAATAATAATAATAATAATAATAATAATAATAATAATAATAATAATAATAATAATAATAATAATAATAATAATAATAATAATAATAATAATAATAATAATAATAATAATAATAATAATAATAATAATAATAATAATAATAATAATAATAATAATAATAATAATAATAATAATAATAATAATAATAATAATAATAATAATAATAATAATAATAATAATAATAATAATAATAATAATAATAATAATAATAATAATAATAATAATTCCAAGGAAGAGCACACTCCTACTGGACGCGTCCCCAGGTGGCGGATAGGGGAAGCTTTTCAGAGCTGGGGCGAGCCCCCGCGGACCAAAGCCGCAGGCATATATAGTGGTATACGCAGGCGTAATCAGCCACTCACGCACACCTACACAGACACTTCCGCCTGGTTCGGGACTACCCATGAGTCGGTAGCGTGAACGGGAGGCCCTATAAGCGGGTATCTCCACGCGGGTTATGGCTGATCGGGGGCCCTATAAACGGGTACCTCCCGAGACTGAATGGGGTCACTCGACCCTCCGGCGGAATGGGTGGACACTATGCAGCGCCCTCTGGTTGGATGGCAAAGGCTGTCAAGAGAGGTTTCTCCCATGGTCGTGTGCGTCCCCGCTCTGGAGGGTACATCCGTCAAACCAGTACTGCACTCCTGGGCCGCCACTAGTAGGAAGGCCCGAACCCGGCCTAGCCAGCATAAGAGGCTGCCTTGCACAGTGGTAAGGTGCCGTCACGGCGGCACTAAATCACGCTCTTCGCAGGAATGCCAACTAGCGAGTGGACGGGACCTTCCTGCGGGGGTGCGGGAGAGGAACGGATGAGGCCACCGGATTATCGGCACGCTCAACCATTGGGAGATTTCAGGACAGGCAGCTGAAACCACCTGACAGAGGGCCTCCTGACCATTCATACATCGAATACATAGGAAGGCACAGGGGGTTTCATGAACAAAAATATAGTGAAAGAAAATTTAAATGCGGGTTTCAGAGTGCAACCCGCCACGACCGACTCAGAAGAGTCACGGGAGCAGCCCGGCTCCCCCATCACGTCGGTAGATGACCTGGCCGGCGTTATGGATACAGCGACAGGCACACGATCAAGGCCGGGTGAAAACATCGGAGGGTCACCCGAAAACTGGGAAGCAGCGGAGAGCAAACTCCGCGAGCAGCTCCTCACCATACGCGAGGTCCTGAAAAAAATGATGGCGAAAACTAACGTCCAGAGAAACGTTAGTCGCGTGATTACGACTGGTATGAGTGAAATCAATGAAGCGGCTGAGGTCGGGCTGTATGAACTGAAGCGAATGTGATTGCTCCGACAGAGGACAGAGACGAACGTCCGACGTATGGCTGAGACGGACGAAACTCCACAGCAGAAACGGAAGCGAGACACCCAGACCCCGAGCCCGGAGCAGACAACGGATGTCACCCAGCCGGGGCCTTCGACAGATACTTGGGCGAGGGTGGCCACTAAAAAGAAAAAACGGAAGACAACAACGAAAATAAAGACAAACGAGACGGGACAAAAGAAATCTACTGTGCCGCAAAGCCGTAAGTCGGATCGGCCGACCCTGAAACCCAGGCGAGTTGCGATCCTGATCAAACCGGCAAGTGGACAGTCGTATACGGACATTCTACGGGCCATACGACAGAAGGTAGACCCGATCAAAGACAAGGTAAACATTAAGACGATCCGGAAAACCAAAGACGGCGCGGTACTGCTGCAACTGGAAAACCAGCAGACACGACAGGTGTTCCAAAAGACCCTACAAGACGCACTTGGACAGACCGCAACGGTAAAGGACATGACCTCCAGAGTGACGCTGGAGCTTGTGGACTTGGACTGCGTCACGACAGCACAGGACGTCACGGACGCGATTAACCGCGAAATCGGAACCGACGCGGAGCGCAAGGTCTACGTCTTCGCGTCGAACAACCGGGGACAAGCTCTCGCTGTTTGCGAGTTCGACGCGAAGGAGGCGATGGACCTGCTCAAGAAGGGCCGCATAAAAATTGGGTGGGTGAACTGCCGAGTTCGACCCAGACTTCGCGTGCTGAGGTGCTACAAGTGCCTTGGCTTCGGACACACGAAAAAGAACTGCAAGGGACCAGACAGACGTGACTGCTGCTGGCGATGCGGTAGGAGCGGACACGTAGGCAAGGCGTGTAAAAACGCGCCTGCCTGCTTCCTCTGCGCAGAAAGGGCCAATCAAGACCTGGCTCACGTGCCTGGCACGGCCGCGTGCGCCACATTCAAGGCAGCGCTGACAGAACTGAAGACGAAACAGACGAAATGACTCTGACCATACTCCAAGTCAACATGAATAGGAGCAGCGTAGCACATGCGCTCCTCCTTCAGATTGCGGCGGAAACGGACGCGGACGTACTCATAATAAGCGAACAGTACAGAGACTTGCCCGAACCGGCGTGGATCGCCAGCAAATCAGGCTGGGCGGCAGTGTGGGTCCGTGGGAGCAATGCAACGCGGATCACAGACAGGGGTTGTGGCGAAGATTTTGTTTGAGTAAGGGTCGGCACTGCCGCCATTGTCAGTGTCTACCTCACCCCAAATTGTAGTGCGCGCGAGTATGCGGATAAAATGGAGGCCCTGGAAGACGCCGTAAGGGACATTCCAGGGAACTTGATCGTAGCGGGCGATTTTAACGCGCGGGCGATCGAGTGGGGAATGCCAACGACGAACAGACGAGGACGATTGCTGCCAGAAATGGCCGCAAGGCTGGACCTGGCAGTGGTAAACGAAGGAACCACGACGACGTACAGACGACCCGGCTACGGCAACTCTATACCAGACGTGACCCTGGCCACGGACAGGCTACAGACGCGGCTGAAGGGATGGCAGGTGTTCGAGGACTACACGGCCAGCGATCACGAGTACATCACCTTTGACCTGACGGACGAAACTGGGACGAAACGAAGTCGGAACGTCCCACCCTCTCGGTGGGACGTAAAGCGCATGGAAAGGGACAAGCTCTCGAGGCAACTGCAAGATGCAGAGCCTCCTTCCGGGGAAACGTCCTGAGGGCTGTCAGACCGCGATGCCGCCGAAAAGCTAGCCGGGGATACGGAAAAGTATCTTCGGGGCATATGCGAAGCAACGATGCCACGAAAACAATATAGACGCGCCAGACGGCCGACATAATGGTGGACGAGAGAAATCTCAGACATCAGGCTAGAATGCCTTTGACTACGCAGACAGGCACAAAGACGAAAGCACAGACGCGACGCTACCGACTGCTCGGAGAGATATAAACTCGCCAGGAAGCGGTTGAGAAGCGCCATAAACGACAGCAAACAACAGTGCTGGAGACGACTGACAGACGCGGTGGACTTGGACCCATGGGGATCGGCCTACAAGATCGTGACCCGCAAACTCGGGGCCCGGAGCCCACCAGAGACGAAAGACGCCGACGCGATGGAGAAGATCGTTGAGGGTCTTTTCCCATCGCACCCAGACAGAACTGACGATACAGAAACTGACTCGGAGACGGAGTGCCCACTCTTCACGAGGGAAGAGCTCGAGAGCGCGGCGTCCTCGCTGAAGCCTAACAAGGCCCCAAGACCCGACAGCGTGCCCGGCGAACTCTTACAGCTCGTCGCGACGCGACGCCCTGATGTACTCCTACACCTGTACAACGGGTGTCTGGCAGCGGGGGTGTTTAGCAAACTATGGAAGAACGCTCGACTAGTCCTCATTAGCAAAGGTAAGGGGGACCCCGATGCGCCATCTTCCTACAGGCCCCTGAGCCTTCTCAACACGGCCGGGAAGCTGTACGAGCTCTTGCTGAGACCTAGACTGACCCTGGCGGTGCAAGCCGCCGGAGACTTTTCGGACCGACAGCACGGATTCCGGAAAGGGCGCTCGACCATCGGAGCGGTAACGGACGTACTGCGTGAGGTAGACAGAATTAACAATATATGCCACGGAGCCAGACCGCTGATACTTCTAGTGACTTTGGACGTACGAAACGCTTTCAACTCCGCGAGGTGGACGGACATCCTAGGAGCGCTGGAAACAGCCTTCAGGGTGCCCGGCTACCTTCTCAGAGTTCTGAGGGATTATCTACGGGACCGTCAACTGACCTACGAAACTACAGACGGACAGAGACAACGACAGATTACCGCGGGGGTCGCACAAGGCTCTATATTGGGCCCCGACCTCTGGAACGTACTGTATGACGACCTACTGAGACTGGACATGCCCTCGGACACGCGTCTCGTAGCCTATGCCGACGATGTAGCGGCTATAATAACGGCCCGTGACACTCACCTGGCCCAACTCAAGCTGAACCAGGTTATGAGACGCGTAAATGAGTGGATGACAGAGCACGGACTGCAGCCCGCACTACAGAAGACCGAGCTGCTGCTACTTACCAGAAAACGTATAGACACAGTGGTTCTGATGACTGTCGGGACAGAACGAGTGATGGTCAGGAGCGAAGTCAAGTACCTGGGGGTGACTCTAGATACAAAGCTGAGCTTCTGGCCCCACATACGAAACGTGATGACCAAAGCAGCAGAAAAGACAAAAGCCCTAAGCAGACTGATGGCCAACACAAAAGGACCGAGACCAGGTATACGAAGACTACTGATGAGCGTAACCCACTCGATCATGCTCTACGGGGCCGAGGTGTGGGCTGACGCATTACTAGTAAAAAGGCGGGCAAAAGCTATGACAAGCGTACAGCGGGCGGGCGCGTTGCGAATCGCGAGCGCGTACCGGACCGTTTCGGAAAACGCGATATTTGTGATCGCGGGCGTTGTTCCGATTGACCTTTTAGCGGCCGAGAAGAAGCGCATTTACGAACGTAGCGCTACCGTCGGAAGGGCAGACGCTACGACAGACGAACGGACGAAAACAGTAGAACAATGGCAGACAAGATGGACGACAAATAACCAAGGACGATGGACCCACAGACTCATGCCAGAGGTAGGCCCGTGGAGGGACAGGCAACACGGGGAGGTGGATTTCTACCTTACCCAGTTTCTGTCCGGACATGGGTACTACCAAAAGTACCTCTACAGAATGGGCAGGGTAACCTCCCCTGAATGTAAGTACTGCGGGTGGGCTGAGGACGATGCGGAGCACACGTTTTTCGACTGCGACCGATGGACGGACCGTCGACTACAACTAGAGACAGAGTTAGGTGCGATTACGCCAGAAAACGTGACGAGACTAATGACGACGAACGCGACTTACTGGCGTAAGATCGCGACGTACGTCACGAGTATGCTGCGGAGCAAAAAAGGCGATGGATGTCTGGAAGACTGAGCAAATGCGAGAGAAAATGATTTCGAGCGAGTAAATGAGTAGAAAGAACGAAGGAATGAATGCGTGCTTAGGACATGCAGAGACAGCCGCCCAGTCTGATGTAATGTGATAAACAGTTCCGGGCTGATGTCGGTGCATACAAGGAGATATGTGTTTAGTGGGTAGGGACAGCTGCTGCTGCCGAGCCCCACACTTGGCGAGCTTTTTGCTCGCCTGCAGTCCGTAACTAGGATTCACAGACTCCTATTATTATAATAATAATAATAATAATAATAATAATAATAATAATAATAATAATAATAATAATAATAATAATAATAATAATAATAATAATAATAATAATAATAATAATAATAATAATAATAATAATAATAATAATAATAATAATAATAATAATAATAATAATAATAATAATAATAATAATAATAATAATAATAATAATAATAATAATAATAATAATAATAATAATAATAATAATAATAATAATAATAATAATAATAATAATAATAATAATAATAATAATAATAATAATAATAATAATAATAATAATAATAATAATAATAATAATAATAATAATAATAATAATAATAATAATAATAATAATAATAATAATAATAATAATAATAATAATAATAATAATAATAATAATAATAATAATAATAATAATAATAATAATAATAATAATAATAATAATAATAATAATATAAGAGGATCGGTTGTAAATGTAATGCTACTCGAGGTATCATATGCGCGGAGGACGGGCGGAAGTACAATAATAAATGTGACTAAAAAGAAAGTACATGCGACTCGAGCCATAATACGCACGAGGAACGCCGGAAATATAATATTAAATACTACTCCAAATAAGATAGAAGAGGAATGGCTGAAACCGCTTACTGTCAAGGCACAATACGGACTGAGAAGGCAAAAGAAAAAGATCGAATGTAAACAATAACAACTCACAGTCGAACTAAACGAATTTACTGTACGATAAAAACAATTGCTGAATTATAATTTTTGTGTGCCACCTACGTGACAGCGTAGGACCGTAACGAGGAAATACTTTATAATGACTAGCTTCGCATACTGCAAAATTCTCTATAGTGAGTACTTTCGTTTACGACCAAATACTTGGTACTAATCTCGCTTACGACAGAACACTTTATAGTGAATACTGGGGGGGGGGGGGTTAGCTTGCAGGATGACACCAAGAAAAATCTGAAGGGTGCGGATTCCGGAACTCGACGACTGCTTATTTATTACCTCGATGTAAGGGTTATCATTAATTTTTACTGACTCGTAATCGATACAATTTCTAATTCTTTGCAAAACACGATGGAAAAATTTACAGGCGGCAGCTCATCAGTTCTTGCTTAGTCATAAATGTACGGAAAAGATTCTTATTCGGCTAATTAACGAAGGGGGGTGGGTAACGGGTTAGGTACGATAAATTCTTCATAATAAAAATTTATACCTTTTTCTCCAAATGGCTAGAATAGCGGTAACACTGTGCTACGCGAACACCACTCACTGTACAGCAACTACGGGTTAACACGAGGCGCCTGTAATAAAGGATTTTATGCGCCACGCGGTCGTACAAATTATGTTCGTTAAGATGTCTTTATTCACTATATTTGGTTATGGGTGGAGGACTTATAAGGAATTCAAGCACGCTACTCACTTGATTACTCTGTTCTAATATTTAATCCTATCTATATTCTAATTTATTCCTTGATTTTTCTACTTTATAATAACCGTGGTGGTCTCTATAACCTGACTAGTATCGTACCCGGCTTCGCCCAGGTTTATTTTTAGTATCGTTACCTTAAATAAAACCAAATGCTATGATTTTCAAATAGAATTTGTATTTATTGAACGTTTAAACATTATCATTGAAGTATAGTTTACCAAAGTCAATCTTTCAACACCTGTGTATAAACAATATTTTTTGTTGACTTATTTTCATCTGCCAGCACATATAAGTTTTTAGGTGTCTCCGCCCGTGACATTGCCTTGACTGTTTACTGCTTCACTAACATGTGAATTGCATTTGGAAATTCATGTCAAACAAAAACAGACATTTCCGTTCACCGTATCATAGTGACCTTTTCTTTTTTAAAAAAGCGCAAGCTATACCTACTACGAAGAATAACTTTGCTTTTTTAAAAATTAAAATTAAACGTCAAAATTCAATAATACTCTTAGAAAATTCAAATGTCCGTAACTCCTTAAGGACTCAACTTGAAGAGCTGAAAATAGATGCGTTGACCTAGAAATCAGGAGACCTTTCTAAAATGTCCAAGATCATCTTTCTAGCACGCTCCGTCTAGGAGGAGTTTAAGGGACGGAATCCACACTTTAAGAATTATAGTATAGATTCGTATCCTCGATCGATTCGTTGCCGTTACGTATCTCGCTCGCTGCTTGGCTTCAAGTGAAGCGAGCAGAACGTCGTCGTAGCTGGGAGCGTGGTATTAGTGTCTTGCCGGGGCATCACTGCCGGTTCAGTGGTGACGGGAGAGCGGAGTGTGGCGGAGCGACGTCGATCCAGCTCGTTATGCGGATGGTGTGACGAATGTGGTAGCGTGCTCGTCGGATAAGATGACCGCGCCCAGCAGTCTGACAGGTGACTTGTGCGGCGAAAAGTGTGCGTGTGTCGTATTTTACAAAAAAAAGGTGTTGGGCCATGGGTCTAAAACACTCCAGCGATTCGTGGTGAGTGAGAAAAGAAAAAAACAGAAAGAAAACTTCGTAATGGTGGTGCTGTACTCTAGTGTTTGTTTCTCCCGCAGGGGCGTCTCATCAATTCACCAGGGTTGGCAGATGGTCTGTGGGGTTCCATCCGCTAAATATTCATCCCCATGGTGTTGCCAACTGAGGGGTTTTCCGCTGTGTCGCATTCTTGCCACGCTGACTGAGGACTCCGGGCTGCTGTCCTGGAAGATTTTCTAGTTCGTCTTGGTGGCTCTCCGGACGTATTTTCCTAGGATGGGGATGGTTTAGAGGGGTAGTGGCAGGGTGTAGTAAGGCCCGCATGAATTTTTTTTATAACTATCTAGAATTACTAATTAAACAAGCATAACTCAATATGGTACTTATTGTTGTAGGTGAGTGGTGGCTCCGAGCCACCCAGTGAGGGACATAGCGTAACATATTTTGTCACAATATACATATATATCATATATACGAGCGCGCGAGTGTGTTTGTTTTCAGAGGTGGAAAAATGCATTTATGCACAACGACAGAATTCCCGGTAGTGTGGGACTCCTCCTCATATGGCCCTACCTACTAAAAACCACCTCCTTCCTCTCCTACCACCCTCGCGGAACCGCAGTTAAGCATTACTTCGCGAGGGAGCATTTGGCCGAAGCGCTTCCTTCAAGACAAGCGTCAGGTCCTACCCTTTTCGCGTTTCTCTCTCTTTTAACCGAAGCTTTTGATGTTGCCAGTTGCAAAACTCCCAACCGCATCCCACCGCTCCTGGGAGACCAGGATCTATGCGACTATGATCTAAGGTGTTGGCTGGATCTCTAACAGCCGAGCAAGCGCTTCTCTCTTCTCATGGAAGCGGGGCAGCCGAAAAAGACGTGCTCCACATCCTGTACCACCGAAGGGCAGGCTGGATACTTTGAGGTATCACTCTGAATCGGAGTTGGTAGGCCCGAAAACAGCCGTGACCCGTCAGAAGTTGCGTAAGGTAGTGATCGACCTCTCCGTGCTTCCGATCGAGCCACCTCTCCATCTGCAGGATCAGTCTATGCGTCCATTTCCCCTTGGTCGACGCGTCCTAGTGTTGTTGCCATCGTTCGCTGTTCAGCTTGACTTTCTTGGTGACCACGACGATAGGGGAGCAGTGTGTTTTGGCACCACCGTTTTGGCGCGACCGTTTTGGTGCCACCGTTTTGGCACAAGATGTGTTGGCGCGAGGACGTTTTGGCGCGAGACGTTTTGGCGCGAGACGTTTTGGCGCGAGATGTTTTGGCGCGAAGACGATTTTATCGGAAAAGATAATAAAAATGTTTAATTACTATTTTTTCTCAGGGATTGAAATTCAATAATCTTCAAAAGTTTGATAACACAGTGCTTTTTCAATAGAAAATTTTTTGTGAAAAATTCTAACTCAGTTTTCAAAAGCGTGCCATTTCGTCAATTTTTGATATTTTCAAACCGTGTTAAGTTTAGTCCCTGGGAAAAAATGTTGAGAAAATATGTTCAAAATTTCATTAACATCGGTCAATTAGAATGGACACTAGGTTGCACGCCGTGTGACAACGTACTTCACGACATCTGCAACTGTACATTCGATATTTTGTAGAAAAACGAAAAAATTAATAAATCCTAATAAATTGTAAGTATATAACTTTCATGCATTTTCTTCTGTCGTCATTAAAGGTTTTGCTCACATTGAACGAGCATACACACGGTAGTGATCCTGCACAGATCGGGTACGTTACGTTTTGGCGCGGGGACGTTTTAAGACGCAAGCAAATCTAAACAAATCCGAACATAACAAAACAACACACACAACTTACACCAATTTTTTACTGCAATGTACGTATGCAGGGAAGCAACATAATATGAAATTATAAATAGGACATGCTGAAATTTAAAAAACACGAAATGTCAGTGTTTGAGAAATCCGTCCAATGGTGTTGTTTGACAGATCTTGAACCTGTGAATATATTGGAAATAATGAGTCTTCACTCAAGACAGGGTGAAATAAACCAGACTTGTAGATGGAAAACAGAGAAAGTGGTTTTATTGTACCATCCGCTCAATTACAAAAGATAAGTTTTAATTTTGAAAATATAAAGAATATGAACAAATACACAATAAATTGAAAATGAATTTTGGAGTTTTAAGAAAATCTGAGAAGCACACAATTGCATTAATTGTGTGCAGTCTTTGTGAATTACTTGAGTAGCACACAATTATATCAATTGTGTGCTGTACTTATTGAGAGCGGTGTACGCAGTGCCGCCAGAGCTGCGGAGCCTGCCACGGACTGAGATGTGTGAGAGCGTAGAATATTTCACTCATTCCCAGCAAATACTCAGTAGATTTATGTAAGAGAATTTACAGAGAATGAGTGAGAGCACTTGCAAATATATTGCTTGAGTGCTGGAAGTTTTATGTGACAGACCGTGATGCTGTCTACGCTGCAGAGCACTGAAGTGTGAGCTTGAGAATGCACAAATGATTACACTGAATTCACAACACTTTCCCAGCAAGTTTAATTGGGGGAAAGTGCCGTGAATTGGTAAAACACACGCAATTATATTAATCGAGCATGCTAATAATTGAGTGAAAACGTGGTGCAGCCCGCGCTGCAGAGCACGCCAAAGTGTGAGACCGTTAGTGTTGATGTACCGATATGAACCTCCTCACCGTCATTGAATTACGTTGAATTATAACGGTGTACGCTTACCTTAATTTGAGTCCTGGTGAGCAAACGAAGGTTGAGATAATCCGGTTGAGAAAAATGAAAATTGTCCGAGCCTTCCAAATGCGTGCGCTGTTCCGTGCGGGTTTTCACGTAAGTGACAAAATATCCAACATGGCTGCGGGATATGAAATTAACGTTGAGCGCTGAAGTCAGTTGAGCGAGATAGCCGGTGAGCGAAACCGAAGTCAAGCGAGAGAGACATCCTCTCGCTCGACGTGGCGTGCCAACGAGGCACATCCTCGGCTTCGCGAAGCCCTGCCTCGGCTATCTTCGGCTCAACCGAACGACGTGTGCTTGAGCACAGCAACAGGTCGACGCACGGCGAATATCGATCGCCGTGCGCCAGCTGATTATCCAACATTTCCGCCCGCCGTCAGCAACGGGGTTGATGATTAATTACTGATCTGAGTTGGATGAGACAGGCAGGACAGCTAGTTTTGAGATCGGCCTGGTGAGCGTAGTGGCAGCAGTTCGAAGTGTCACCACCCTGGTGAGCCAATCTTTGCCTGGATGCAACGCCGTGACTCGTACAAGTGGCCACTTCGACGGTGGAAAGCGCTCATCCGTGAGCAGAACCAAAGAGCCAACTTTTATGTTATTATTGGGGTGATGCCACTTTGATATAGACTGCTGCCGTTGTAGATAATGAGTTGACCATTGTCGCCACAATTGTTGTAATTTTTGCTGCAACAATTGCCACCTTGAGAGCCGTGAGTGTGATACGTCCTCAGCGTAGGCTCTGGGACCGTTGTAAGCGCTTTACCAATGAGAAAGTATCCAGGCGTAAGAGCTGATGAGTCATCAGGCTCATCGCTGAGTGGTTCCAAAGGTCTTGAGTTGAGTATAGCCTCGATTTGGGCCAGCAGCGTTGCGAGTTCTTCGAATGTGAGTGCTGTATCACCCACCGTTCGCCGCAGATGAAATTTAACAGATTTTACAGCTGCTTCCCATTTGCCACCTATGTGTGGAGTCGCAGGTGGATTGAACCTCCACGCAATTTGTTGATTTGCGAGAAAAGAAGCGATGATTTGATGTTCTTGAGAGGCCTTCCTGAACAGCTGACGTATGGATTTATGAGCACCAACAAAGTTCGTGCCACAGTCAGAATATAGAGTGTGAGGAATGCCGCGAGATGAGTAGTGTGACTCGTGCCAGAGGAAGCTAACGCATCAATTGTTGAGTCCGAATTCCTCTCTGCCGAGCACACACAACGCAATGTAAAATGTGAGATTTCACAGAAGCTCTTCCGCAGATGATCTAATGAGCTAGCCTTATTTGGGCTAATGTGAGCTGAGTGCCTCCGTAAAGAGTCCGCACGTGAGCTTGATCAATAATGAGAGTTGAGCATCGAGAGTGACGAGGTAGAACGGCAGGATGTCTTCCTTTATATGTGAGTGCTGATTGAACAAGGCGACCTCCTACTCGGAGTACACCCTCTTGGTCGATGAAAGCTGTTAGTCGACTGAAGGGGTGAGAGGAAGAAAGAGAAGAGCCTAACTGCAGTACTTGTAACTCGTGTTTGAAGAATACGGCTTGTGTTGCTCGTGTCCAAAAAAACATTTACTGCAGCTATTTCTTCTGCTGTGAGAGGAGCATTTCCTGCCGTTTCTAACCTTTTCCTCATTCTGGCCACTACTCTGACGCAAAACGAGATGAGACGACACAATTTTGTGAGTGAGGAACAGCGATAAATGAGCTTCCAATGGTACTCTGGCGTCACAGTTGCCGCGAGAAGAGCTAACCCCGGCTGGGCTTCCATATTGTGCAAATCCTCAGAATCAGTTGAGGTTTTCACTCGGTTTCACCATCCACGGTGGACCCGACCACCACAGCTGATGAGAGGCCAGTTGAGCTGTTGAGATACCTCGTGATGCACAATCTGCACGATTGCTTGTGCCTGCGACATGACGCCAATGAGCAGTAGGTGTGAGTCCTTGTATCTGTGATACTCGGTTTCGGACATAGTCTTTCCACCGAGCAGGGTGTGCTTTGATCCAGGTGAGAGTTACTGATGAGTCCGTCCACAGGTGAGTAGATGAGACTTTGATCTTGAGCGTGACCTGAACCTATGCAACCAATTTTGCTAGTAACAGTGCAGCTGTCGGTTCAAGCCGTGGTATGGTAGGCTTCTTGAGTGGTGCCACGCGTGGTTTTGAGCAGACAAGTGAAGCCACCTTTCCTGTGGACATTGAGTTGACAGTGATGTAAATCACTGCAGCCATGGCTAGTTGAGATGCATCAGAGAAACCATGCAATTCCACTGTTGAGTTGCTCTATGTGTTAAACCACCGAGGAATTGAGAGTCTGCAGACAAGTGAGATCTTCTCTAATTGCAATCCTTCGTGTTGAGACCTGGGATGGCAGTGGACCATCCCAGTTGAGCTTGTGAAGCCAAAGCTCTTACAAGAGTCTCCTGGCTCTTATCACAACTGATGAGACGAAACCAAGTGGATCAAAGGGTTGAGCCACCTCGGAAAGAACGAGGCGTGTGAAAATTTCCTGAGTTGAGTTGAACCGTGATGAGAATGTGAACTTGTCCTCATGAAGAAGCCAAGTCAAGCCAAGAATTTTGTCTCGCAGTCGTCCGTTGAGATAGTTGAGATTGACGGTGATGATGAGCTATTAGCAAGCACCTTGAGGTTCGACGAGTGCCACCTGGCGAGTGGAAAACCGCCCGCCATGCACAAGTCCTTGAGTTGTTGAGTTATTTCAATGAGTTGATGAGTTGAACCCGCCTGTTAATGCTGTTGTACCATGTGTCACGGTTGTTAATTTATACGGCACAGGGTTGAGTTGATCATCTTTCCATAAAATCCTTTGAAGATTCCAATCCTCATGATGAACTTGAATTTGACGATACATCTTGGTAACGTCCGTGGCAAAGATGTGTCTGTGATGACGGATCCAGATGAGAACGTCCGAAATATTGAGCAACAAATTAGGTCCAGTGTGCATGATGTCATTCAGAGACTTTCCAGAAGATGTTGAGCTAGAACCATTGAATACCACCCTTAATATGGTGGAAATATTGTCTGGTCTCAGCACCCCGTGGTGAGGCAGATAGTATTGAATCTCACTTGTAGATGATTTCGAAGCCTTCACCATGTGACCAAGTTGTTCGTATTCGACCATGAATTGTGAGTAGAGCTGACAGTATTCAGTATCCTTTTAGATTTTGCGTATAATGTGCTGCAGACACCGATGTGCTTTTGAGTCCGAGTTTCCAGGTTTACAGGCAAAAATGTGAGAGAAAGCCGAATGATGTGTCGGCCTGTAGTAACACACTGATGCGTGTTGCGAAACTGATCCTCGCATGCCTGCACCTCTGGTGTGAGTTGATCAACTTTGTCCTTTGGTGGCTCTTCGTGAATCCAAAATTTCGTTAGCACGTTCTATAATTTCTGATCATCATGTTGCATGGCAGCATGAAGAACAGTGAGTGCGTCAGATTGACATGAGTTAGATGGTCCAATGATGAGCCACCCGAATATCGATAATTGTGCAACAGGCGCAGATGATGTGCCCTTGAGAATATTGGGTTTGATGACCAGTCCATAAATATTTGCTCCAACTATGATATCGATTGGTTGTGGTGTGAGAAAGTCAGGGTCCGCCAGCTTCAGCTTCACTATGTGAGGCCATGTACGAGCTGGTGACTCACAAGATGGCAAGTGAGTAGTAACCGTTTTGAGAATTTGAGCCAGTACCGTGGCTTTCTCCCTGAAGTATGTAAACACAGTGTGAGTTGAACCGAGCCATGTGTCTGCGTTGAGTGCTTTCGACCGATCCCTGTAATCGAAATTGATGAGTGCTTGCGTGTGGTAATACCGATGTGTGAATGTGTGAGAGTGCAGTTGCTAATAATGTTGAGCTTGTGTATGTGAGTTGAATCTATGAGAGAACGACTGCGTCAACACCCTAGTGTGTTGACAACTGTGTATTGTGTGATTGAACGGTGTCGGAGCTTGCTGTCGCATGGTGCACATTTTATTGGTGAATGCCAACCTTTGCCAGGGCAAGATTCGCTGACGATGACCGCGTAGAGCTGGTTGATTGCGTTAGAGTGGCGTAACGATCATGTTACACGAGGAGACGATCCAAGAATACGACAGGCGCGAAATACACTGTCGATCAGGCCAATAAGCGGAAGTCACCAGGTTTGGTGGACGATTCACTGGTGAGCGAAGAGTTGATTGCGTAGGCTGTGACACCAGGAGCTTCTTACCAGAAGCTCATTCGACTCCGTCACCGACCTGAGCTCGCTTGCCTCTGTCTGCTATGATACTACGAGAGAGTGCACTAATTAATATGTGCGAACTCTACATCTTTGCAAATAGCCGATACACATTTGAGCACTGTCAATGCTAACATACAGAAAGAAGCAAAATAAAACTCCGCAGAGCTGTACGATACCCCAAGATGTAAATGTAGTACTGCGACGAGTCGATCAACGTGTAGCGGTTATACTGCAGAGCTAGGCTGGAGGGCTCCGCTGAGAGTGCAAGAGCTCGTTGAGCTGTCGGATTGTCCTCCGACGAGGTTAGCTGGTGGTACTCGTTCGTTTGGTGATGGTGCCCGGTGCCGTTCCATCTGACACTTGCAATGAACATTTATCGTTAAGGTCCCGTTGTTTGGTAGATTGCGTTTAGACATGGTGCGCAAGGATGATAGTGTGACACAGGAATGATACAAAAGAACGAAGATACTTCGCAAAGCGCTACTTTACCAAACTGCTTGGATGACGAGTACCAGGATGAGTTGATGAGGTGAGACTACGAGGAATATCTGCAGAATCCCACGTCGAGATGAGTCAAGAGATGCGAGCGGAAGGTAGTTAAACCCTGGTTCTACCCTGTATGCTTGAGTCGAAGATCCGGCTCGAAGGACCAAACGTTTGAGAAATCCGTCCAATGGTGTTGTTTGACAGATCTTGAACCTGTGAATATATTGGAAATAATGAGTCTTCACTCAAGACAGGGTGAAATAAACCAGACTTGTAGATGGAAAACAGAGAAAGTGGTTTTATTGTACCATCCGCTCAATTACAAAAGATAAGTTTTAATTTTGAAAATATAAAGAATATGAACAAATACACAATAAATTGATAATGAATTTTGGAGTTTTAAGAAAATCTGAGAAGCACACAATTGCATTAATTGTGTGCAGTCTTTGTGAATTACTTGAGTAGCACACAATTATATCAATTGTGTGCTGTACTTATTGAGAGCGGTGTACGCAGTGCCGCCAGAGCTGCGGAGCCTGCCACGGACTGAGATGTGTGAAAGCGTAGAATATTTCACTCATTCCCAGCAAATACTCAGTAGATTTATGTAAGAGAATTTACAGAGAATGAGTGAGAGCACTTGCAAATATATTGCTTGAGTGCTGGAAGTTTTATGTGACAGACCGTGATGCTGTCTACGCTGCAGAGCACTGAAGTGTGAGCTTGAGGATGCACAAATGATTACACTGAATTCACAACACTTTCCCAGCAAGTTTAATTGGGGGAAAGTGCCGTGAATTGGTAAAACACACGCAATTATATTAATCGAGCATGCTAATAATTGAGTGAAAACGTGGTGCAGCCCGCGCTGCAGAGCACGCCAAAGTGTGAGACCGTTAGTGTTGATGTACCGATATGAACCTCCTCACCGTCATTGAATTACGTTGAATTATAACGGTGTACGCTTACCTTAATTTGAGTCCTGGTGAGCAAACGAAGGTTGAGATAATCCGGTTGAGAAAAATGAAAATTGTCCGAGCCTTCCAAATGCGTGCGCTGTTCCGTGCGGGTTTTCACGTAAGTGACAAAATATCCAACATGGCTGCGGGATATGAAATTAACGTTGAGCGCTGAAGTCAGTTGAGCGAGATAGCCGGTGAGCGAAACCGAAGTCAAGCGAGAGAGACATCCTCTCGCTCGACGCGGCGTGCCAACGAGGCACATCCTCGGCTTCGCGAAGCCCTGCCTCGGCTATCTTCGGCTCAACCGAACGACGTGTGCTTGAGCACAGCAACAGGTCGACGCACGGCGAATATCGATCGCCGTGCGCCAGATGATTATCCAACAGTCAGAAATGTACAAGAAAAAAAGTAGAAAAGTAGAGGATATAATTAAATAATCATCATAGCAACGAGTAAGCAGTGATTTATTAATGAAGTAGAAAATTATTGGCTATACCAGTCAAATATTCCATCATCGTCCTTTGGGAAAACTTCCGAGCAATTTCGATACGCCTTGCATCTGATTTTTTGCATTTGATATTTTTTGCATTCTGATATTTTTTACGCTTGTAGGGTGGCTGAATTCCATTTAAAAATGCAGCATATTGTGCATCCATGATTTTTTGGACGTTTCTCAATCCATCAACAAATTTCGATATCGATGGATGGCAGACATCAAGTTCAGACTGAAGTACACGGTATGCAGCTTCAGCATAATTGTTGGTTCGGTTGTCACCCAACAAACCTCTTTCATACACCGACCATACATTCGGCGAAAAAAGCGGGCTTGAACGGATGGAGTTTCGATTGACTCGTCCAATGTAATTAACCTATTTTAAAAGTGCATTGTGTGTTCAATACTATTACCAAATAATACAATGAAAAAATTGATTTAAAAAAGTCGGAAGTGACGAAAAATGCGATTGAAGTGCGAAAAGGTACTAAAATATGGCTAATTTTCAGACCGATCTGAGAGGGAAAAAGTGGCAGTTTGGTAGTGAATGCCACGCTGCTTACCACCTTTTTCTATTAGTTACACGATGTGATATACCTCAAACCACTCCAACACAACTTGCAAACTTTCTGGCAATCGACCGTATAGTTGTTGGACAGCTTCGTCGAGATAATCCAGGGAGGCGAAGGCAAGAGCCACAATCATGCGTGCTTTTAGTGGGAAATCAGCGTCTTGATTATATTGTGACAGTAGGTGCTCTCTGCCCAACTTCTTTTTAATATTTTGCGACAAATGAAAAAGGCACCCTCGAATTTCTACCGTCGGAAATTGCTCAGTAGCGGCATTGATAACGGATATTTCGTAGTCCAAAGAGATGCTTTCGGGCTTAAAATTTGGCCAAACCGTCTTTATTAAGCGAAAAAGAGCACAGTATGTACTTTGTCTATTATTTGGTATAAGTGCATAGAGCACGGGAAAAACAAATCTTTCGCGTTCGACGAGTATAACATAAATTTGTTCGAATAATGGTGGAGCTAATTTAAATGTGCCACCCATATAATTTTTTTTCATAAAATGACTCCATTCTCCCGCATCCTCTCGACCAAACAACAAAATTCGATTTTCGTCATCATTTCCGGTATCACCCAGAACAAACAAAATCGCTTCGGTGTCCGATATTTCATATTTCGTGTAAGATTCTGGCAGAATAAGTGATTGAACTTAACCCGGTATGAAAATATTAAAAAATGACGAAATAGCACGGTTTTGTAAACTGAGTTAGAATTTTTCACAAAAAATTTTTTATTGAAAAAGCAATGTGTTATCAAACTTTTGAAGATTATTAAATTTCAATCCCTGAGAAAAAATAGTGATTAAACATTTTTATTATCTTTTCCGATAAATTCATTTGGGATTATTTTAAATAAATTTAAATTACAGATTTAAATTGTTTTACTATTGGTTTATTATCTTCCCCTATAAATTAAGTTGAAATGATTTTAAACAAATGAAAATTTTAGGTTAAAACTATTTTACTATTAATTTATTAACTTCTCCGATAAATTAATTTAGAATTATTTTTAATCAATAAAAATTTTGGATTTAAACTGTATTACTATTAACTTATTGCCTTCACCAATAAATTAATTTGAAATTATTTTAAGTGAATAAGAATTTCGGGTTTAAACGGTTTTACTGTTAATTTATTGTCCTCTTCAATAAATGAATTTGAAATTATTTTAAGTGAATAAAAATTATAGATTTAAATCGTATTAAATCTGTACAGAATTTTGTTAAGATCGGTTAATTACAACGGACGCTAGGCTGCACCTGTCATAGTTTTGAATTTCTCATGAAGGTACATTTGAGCATTGTGTAAAATATTAAGAAAGCAATGTATGTTTATCTACAGGTGCTTACGATTTTTTCCTCGAAAAGGCACTAAAGTTTTTTCAAAAATCAACATAAAGTAATACATACCTCGCCAGTCGTGACTGATGTATGGAGTCGAGCTTTACTATTGTCCATTTTCCGGTGGCACCGCCAAAACTTTTTTTCACCTCACGCGCTTAATTTATCAAACGTGTATATATATCCTTGATAAATATATTATTTTTGTTCACGTTTTGATAAAATGGTGTCACCCATATTTAGTTACGAATTGTCGTTATATATGTTCACAGAACGAATGCTCAATGTAAACTAGAAACTGGAAGTACAACGAAAAAGTTGACATACAGAAAAATATATTTTCCGAGAAAAAAATATTCGCCTCCAAGTTGTTAGTAAACACTGAAGGGTACTGCTCGGTGTATATTAACGATGTATACACAATGTCCATATACCAACTTGGTGTATATGGGGCATTCCATGCTAAATCATCGAGGGTTTAACGTGACTATTTTTCATTCGGCTGATATTTTTATATGTTTTTGTACTAACTGGAAGGAGTGTTCATGATTTTTTTCGAAAGTTTTCATGAAGTGGCTCAAAACTTATTAATTGTTTTTCAAGTCCTCATAAATTATGGAATAATGGCCGAAATATGTTTCTTTTTAATGTTGGATTTTTTTCCAAATTAAAAGAACTATACTTAAAAGCTGTAAGAACCTTTTTTGACCTTAATTTTTGCATTTTTGATTTTTACAATTTTTTGTCGAAGTAAATGTTATTTTTGATTTTCTTAAAAATAAATAGGTTAAAGCACATCTAATTCTACGTATCGTCAGTAAGTTTTATTATGGTCATCTGTTTCGTTCTATTTTTTTTTAAATTTTGAATATTTAAACAAAAATTATTGTTTTTGAAGACCCTATGCCATTTGGTAACTTATCGAAAAAACATTTTAATATTAAAAATTCTAAAAAAAGTTTTTCGATACGTTGCTAAATGGCATAGGATATTGGAAAAAATGTTTTTTCCGGAAATAGAACGCATTTTTTAGCATTTGTTATACATAATTTTATATTGTGTTGCTTCCCTCCATGGATACATTCCAGTGAAAGATTAACTCAAGTCGTGTGTGTGTGCGTGTGTGTGCGCGTATGTGTGTGTATTGGTTAGTTTGGATTCGTTTCGATTTGTTTGCGCGCCAGAAAGTCCCCGCGCCAAAACACACTGCTCCCCCCCCCCTGGACCCCGAGCAACCTAACTTCGACGCTTTTCGTTAAATAATCTGTTTCTGCTCAGCGACTAATTTTTTTTTCAGAAAACTTTTTGCGTGCACTTGTTACAAACAGTATCATGTGTGATGCGGGCCGCGATGACGATTGTCATACAATATACTATTCTATTCACAGTTTGGTACCTTTACGACAGGTAGTTATTTGATATGCTTTTTTTTGTAAGTCTAATTGTAAATATCGTGTTCTCAGCAGGAGCGTCGAACGGGTTGAGCGTAGATGCTCGTCCAGTTTCTGTCATATTTTAAATTCGAGTCTTGGTTTAATATATGATACCTAATTGCTAGTTAAAATTGCGTTGAAGAAGCACTTTGCTTTGAATTATTACCAAAGACTGGACTTGCAGTTGGGAATATAACATTCTTACGTTTTCTAGCTGTGTACCTTGAATGACGATGTAGGTTCGAGTAACTGGTTTATCTTCGTCTTGAACTTGTCGAATAAATTTATCAATACGAATTACCTTGCTTTTTTTATGGCCGCTTTTACGACATACTCGTACCCTATGAATTAGTTTCATCGAGATAAGAGTGAAGTGTAAACAATTTTTCATCACGCAACGATTATAAGTGTCAACTTGGGAATTATTTTCAGAGTCTGGACATAATGCCGAACACACCGTAAAATTTTACTGCATTAAAATGTGAGTAGATAAGCTAGGCCGGTTCCAGCACACCACCTGGGCAGGTGTAAATTTACCTGTGCTCAGTCGGTAATTATCCTAGAAACCCACTTTACCCACATATGGTAATGACCGCCTGTCGATAATTATCTTATGTCGAAATTGTTGTCTGCTAGATGGTGCTACAGTCGGATATATCAAGATCAATATTTCCATAACGGTTGCATGGTATCCAGTTAGATGGCGCGAGGTTCTATGTATATTTACTGTAGTCGTGTACTGATCCAGCCTCCCTTACAGTCGGTAACTCACTAGAGCATGGTCGATAAATGCGCCTGCATCTACCGCACCAACGAGCACACTGTACCGATCACTGTAGATAAGTGACCTACTAACTCACAGTGAGACCTCGCGGGGTATTTGGGATCGGGATATCCTGATATCAGGATATTGGGAGATTCGATACCTTTGTTGATATTTTACCGACAGTCATAAATTATCTTACGTCGGTACTGTTATAGATAGAGCCACAGTCGGATTCTATAGATCACGCTCGATATCCATGGTAAGGGAGACTTTATCATGATGAGACAGACTTTTGCTCTGTTGTCATCGCTTTCAGATAGAGTGCGCCTCAGGAGGATTCGAAAGAATTCGAAATAAATACATTTGGTATATAAAAACTTGTTTTTATTTTTTAATGTTACAGATAATGCATTTAATCTAATAAAAACTCTTAATGGTAGATTAATAGATATATATATATATATATATCTTACAGGTAATGCATTTAACCTAAAAAATTCTTAACTATAGATCTTAAATATCTAACTATGAGGTTGATGCTGATTGGGATACAAATGTTTTATATACGTTTGATTAAATCACCACTTATTACATTATAATCAACCATTCGATCATGTAAGATTAAACAGTAGGCCGTGGTTCCCGCTGGAAAATTTGTCTTAGACTCAAATTCTAGATGGACATCTACTGGCGCTTGTTTTAATGACTCATTCTGTTTTGAACAATCAATTACAATTAATGGAGCATACTCGATAAAGTTTTTCCTCGTTAGCAGGGGTTTTCGATCTCTGTTGTAGTATACGGCTTGAAAATTGGCATAGATGTTGTACAATACAGAGTATTGATTGTGATTTACATCAAGATTGAGGTTACCGTGTGGATAATGTTGTGAGTTAAGAAATAGCTTCATATTGCCAATGTTGCAGTGATCGAAGTAACTAGCATTTGCATTTTTGACCATTCTCCGATTGGTTTGGAAGGCTACAATTACAAAACGGGGCTTTTTCAATTGATTCGATGTTTTGACTGTCTAATTATGTTTCGTTGTGCTTGGAAGCAGTGGATACTCATACATTTCCCAAGTGCGAAAACTAATAGTGATGTCTCTTTTAATCTGACTATATAAACGTATTTTATACTTGTCTGACAACATCACATATGGCATCAACCACTCAATTCGTGTAAGCTCAATCTTGAAATCCTCGTGACCGCCAGCTGCAAGAGCAGTCTGCACAACTGCGTCAGTATCCGTTCGTGATCTCGTGAGAATGAGCTCATGTTTTATATTGATAATGATTTTCTGATAGTCTTCAGCAAATCCAAGTATCATGGAGAGTAGGATACAAACATCAAAGTGGCCAGTATCATTAGTGAGCTGTTTGGTTTCCTCGACGTCAAGCCAACCAGCATTTTCAATCATTGCGCTTCCACCAGGATTGAAGGATGTGTAGCCTTTCATGAGGCTAGTTATACCAACATTCTTACATCTATCAATCTCAATGGCATTGATCTCGTAGCGAATTTCCTCAAACAGATGTAAAATAGCATTGTTCACCAGCTTCGTTGCTGCCACAGCAGCACCGGTCGCTTTCGACAATTTACCACACACATGTAGAGTACTTCGCGAGGGCAAGAGGCATAGATCTTGATGTTGAATGAATATGCGGATTTCATCACTGTTATTGAAGGTTGATGTATAAGGTTGATGTGCATGTATCTCATAATGCGCTACGGATTCGTCGAATGCGACGGTTGATTGCACGTGTAACCCCCCCTTCCATTTCAGCAAAATATTATGCACGTTATTTTCTGCCACCAACAATAACTCGAAGCCCTAGACTTTTTAGGAATTGAGCGTTGCGACGGGTGATCGTCTTGGGGGCTCGAGCGTGACTGATTGCTTGATGACATTTTAGTCCTCTTTTATATGCCTGCGCCACGTTATTACCATTGTTATTATTATCATTATTATTATTATTATTATTATTGTTGAAGATAATACCCATGATTAGCTATTTGGCTTCTTTAATGTGTAGTCTAATGGTGATAATTTCACCGCGAAAATTAACTAGTTCTCCGTCTTGATCGACTATGCGTAATTGCAGATGATCAATGATCCTCACGGCTATTGGAAGGTAAATGACGAGTGATGGAACTTCAATGATCTTATACCCAGGTGGTACTGCCGGGAAGAATTCATGGATCGTATGAACTTTATGCTCATTGTTGTATGCTCCTGAAGTAATATTGCACTCAACTCGCTATGCATTGATTTTCAGAATAGCAACAGGTAATTCCGAGCTATGAGAGATATGAGCAGGTAACTCACGATGTGTAAAACCAAGTAGTCTAGCAATCGAGTCTTGTGGACGAAAATCAATGTTTTCACTGCACTTTATCACGCTTCGTAGAGTATTGTTATTAGGCTTCAAACTAATGGTAATATGTTTAGATGCAAGCTGTTCTTGCAAGTACACATCAATGTCTTCAGTCTCATAACTTCCCGTAGGTAACACAATCACTTTTTTACCCACATAGATCTTGTTTTTCCCAGTGTTGACGTTGGGTATAGAATTAAAAGACAGTAATTCCACTAGCCCAAGGTGATAGTTCTTGCTAGGTGAGAGCTCAATTGGTGGAAAGTATTGTGCCTCTAATATAGATGATGTTCCAGATAAACTGAGAGCCAATGAATCTCCCATGATGGTTCACACTAGACTGATACGATAAGCACCACTTACAGATCCTTATATAAGAATTTTAGGCATAGATGCCCACACTCATATGTATCAAAATTTTGATATCTCTTATGATTATACTTGATAACATTATCGAGACCGAGATAATCCATTAGATCGTGTGGAGGCTGAAGATCACCAAAACTATCAAAGTAATCACCATTTCGGCCAATTTTCCGATAAGCCACCCAATGAGTACCTGGGCCATCTTTATCGTCGAGATTAATTATTCCAGATTCACGATAATGCGGTGCATCTGATGGTAAGTCGTTTCTCATAAATACACCACGAAAATTAGGAATTTCACGTGCATACTTGAGTAGATCAGCGTCTGTCAGAGCACGGTTTGGCAGTCTTACTTTGAAGTTTTTTTTTTATTTGCTCCGAAATGGAAACCAAATCCAGTTTTGTGTGGCTTGAGATAGAGACCTTTACCTAGCGCGATAGCCTCAATCGTCTTATTATGCCTTTGACTTTCCGCTAATTGCTGTGTTGCAGCTTTCGCATCATTTACAGCTTTTACTATTCCAGCAGCGCCACCAGCCAATGCGCCAGTTGCACTTAATCCAGCAAATAGTGGAATAAGAAGAGGCAAAAATCTTCCAACTTTTTTCGGTACTGGCAGAATACGAGGCACGCTTACATTTTTTTTCCCACCAGCTGTCTTGACAGCAGCACGAGCACTCTTTAGTGCCGATCGAATAATTTCTTGCGTGTTAGAACCTGTCGATTGTGAGGCAGCTTCAATTATCTTGGAAAGCGTGGTTGGAGGTTTGGTCTTTCTCTTCCTCTTCTTTATACCCATGCCAAGCTTAGCCTTTATCGTCATGGCGTTTGTAACAGCGTGGGCTGCAACCTTTTCACTTACACGAGCGTCGTTTGAAAATACGCGATGCCAAGCCTTGTCAGCTAAAATTTTATCGGCCTTGTTGCGATCCTGAATGTTTTCACGACTCTGTGAGTATGCGATACCGTGTTCCTTGCAGGCTGCGTCTAGAGGATTTATCCCAGGATCACCACGAGCAAGACGTTCCGCTAGTTTTGTGCCTGGTCCACAGTATTGATAGCCTGGTAAATGAAGCTCGATAGGTAGTTTGTTGAGGACTTTATTCCGCAGACCGCAACCTTTAGGCATGATGCTTACACTAGAAAGAGCAGTGAATGAATGAGGTTCGGAGTATATAAGCACAGTATTTATACTCTAAACCATCAGTCGCTGCCAACATGGATTTCAGAGAGCAACCGCTCTCGCTGCCGGTAATGAATTTTTATAGGTTAGCTGAAAGGAAAAAGTACGCACACGTCATGGTCCACTATTACCCAACAGTATCCGAGCTGTTTTTTGTGGCCCATCAAATTGTGGAAAGACCAATGCATTGCTCACTCTGATTACACATCCAAATGGATTGAGATTTGAAAATGTATACATATACTCGAAATCATTAAATCAACCAAAGTACAAGTTTCTCGAAAAATTTCTGCAGCCTATGAAAGGTATTGGATTTTTTGCCTTTGGTGAACATGATCAAGTAGTATCACCCGAACAAGCTAATATTAATTCAATTATGATATTTGATGATATAGCCCGCGAGAAACAAGATAATGTTAGAGCCTTTTACTGTATGGGTAGACATAAGAATATTGACTGCTTCTACTTGTGTCAGTCGTATGCACAAATACCTAAGCATTTAGTACGTGATAACGTTAACATGCTTGTAATCTTTCGTCAGGATGATATTAATCTCAAGCATGTTTATGATGATAACGTAAATACTGACATGACGTACTCGCAGTTTAAAGACTTATGCTCGAAATGTTGGAATGATACCAATCATGGATTCCTAGTAATTGATAAAGATCGTCAAGGGCTGGACTGTGGTAGATACAGGAAAGGTTTTGACTGCTTTGCTACAAATACATCATGCGTAAAGAATAAATCTTAATCAGATCATCATGAGCAGTCGAAGCGATAACATCGCCGACGAATTTCGTCGCGAGAGAAAGACACTTTGTCAAGTAGAAAAAGTTAGAAATGCTATTAAACATAAATACAAGCTTTTAAAAGCTGGTAAGCAGATTATGGAAAAAGCTTGGGATGAAACATTCAAACCAATCGTGAAGCTGCTTAAAAAACTTGTTAGTGTTACTGACACAAATACACATGAAATAAATAAAAAAAACTGGATTCCCAAGAAAGAGAAGGATGAGAAGGAGGAGACAGAGGAGGAGGGTGAGGAAGATGCATCTCAAAATGAAGAGCAGGATAATTCATTTATAATTCTGATGAGTTAGTCCACAGACAAAACAGTAAAAAATATAAATCCTATATAGCTCCAATAATTGGTGCTTCTGCATCAACTCGAAAGAGACAATCTACTGGTGGTTCATTACCACAATACAAGATTGCATGACGAGGTACACGAATGAATTATGTGTATTGGGATAACCCCAACGAGCTGGTAGATCGATTACGTTTATTGCTAGCTGAAAGTTCAGTAGGCAACCCCAGTCATCGAATGAAATCGTTTCACTCATTGAGCAATTGCGTGAAGCGGGAATCGTTTATTAGCAGTGATACATGCGTGAATATACTCAGTTGAATAATGAGCGTCGACGTGTTCGGACGGTATTTTGGACGTACTAAGGGCCCACGGGGTCCACCAGGATTTGGCTTCAAACTCACTACAAGCGGAAACTACGACATTGAAAATAGGAGACTCTGCAACGTTGGTGAATCATATGAACCAAATGATGCTGTCAATTTAAATCTCGCTAGACAACTAATTCAACAGGAGTTAAGTACATTGCTTCAGGCTACAACGCATCAACGTGAGCAATTGGATGATTTAGAGTTGAAAATACAGATTTTTCAAGAGCAAGTAAAGGAGAGAATAAAGCATATTGAGATAAACATTGCTACGACTTTAGAATTAGCAGTTCGTCTTGCAAAGGCTATTGGTTCCTTGCTTGCGCACACTCCTTAAGAGATTCTTCAAGATCAAGCCATCAAAGAATACTGTAATAAATATTTTTAGAGTTATATAGACTCGATAGTCCGTAACACTAAAGCCTTTGAAGCGTTAATCAGGTGCACTCCTCGAAATGGAGCATCAAAGACTAGTAGAAGAATTACATAAGCCTGCGCGTCGCAATTATTTACGTCGCAAGTTTGATATACGCGTTATTGATGAGACATGGTAAGCTGATCTTGTTGAGATGCAACCGTACGCTCGAGAAAACAAAGGATACAGATATCTGCTTACAATAATCGATGTGCTATCCAAGTTTGCATGGACTGTACCGGTGAAGCGCAAAACCGGTCAGAATGTTACCGCAGCTATGGATTCGGTTCTTCAAGATCGAGGAGTACCTACCAATCTCCAGACTGATCAAGGTAAAGAATTTCATAATAAGACTTTCCAGAATTTAATGAAACGTCATGACATCAATCACTATTCCACATATAGTAATCTTAAAGCATCTATAGTGGAACGCTTTAATCGTACCCTTAAGAATAAAATGTGAATGAAATTTAGTCTACATGGATCTTACAAATGAAAAGACATTTTAGATGATCTCGTGGCGACATAAAACGACACGAAGCATCGAACTATTAGTATGAAGCCAAGGAACGTCACAGCGGACACTGTTGAAACGCTAATTCAACGTTTTTCTACTACCAATGAACGAAGAAACCGTGTAGTGAAATTCAAAATCGGTGACAAGGTGCGAGTGAGCAAGAACAAATACGTTTTCGAGAAAGGCTACATACCCAATTGGTCAACAGAAATTTTCACTGTGAGTTGAGTAATGAGGACGACACCTGCAACGTACAAGCTGAAGGACTACCAAGATGAACCCATCGCTGGCGGTTTTTATAATGAAGAATTACTGAAGGCCAATTATCCAGATGTCTATCTCGTGAGAAGATTTTCAAGAAACGTGGAAATCGTGCTTATGTCAAATGGCTGGGATTTGCCAATTCACATAATAGTTGGATAATTAACGCAGAATTAACTACAGGAATGAAATAATGAAGCAGCATTCATGTATAATAAAAAAATGTCTTTTTATTCATTGTAAAATAAACACATTACAAAATAACCAATTCGATTTGGTTTTTTTTCTCTTTTTCAATATAGTTTAGATGTAATGTACTATGTGTGACCGTTTCCTTCATGCGGCTGAACAGAGCCTGATCTTTCTCAAATGCCGCAGAAAAACGTTTAGGCAGAAAGATTTGGAATTCATTGTTGAGAGTGGCAACAGTTTTTTGACCATATTTAGTCGTCACTTAACGCAAATCGATGACTTTATGCATTTTGTTGATCCGCTGATCAACGATTCTTTTCGTTGGGAGGTAATCGTCTTGACCAGCGAGTTTGTTGAGTGCATCAATATCCATCATGAATGTCTAATGAAGTTGACTGTAGAAGATGGACGCGAGTATGTGATAGTGGTGAGCAACAGGTTACAATACTATTGGCGTAGATTTCTTTAGCCTGCTAAACGTTTGATGTACGTTTCGTCTGACAGAGTTGATTGCAGAAGACGACGACGACGAGTATGCGAGACTGATGAGCAACAGGTTCCAATGTGTTTGATGCGAGTTCCGTCTGATAGAGTTGATTGTGAACTGCTTCCAATACAAGGCTGGTTCAGGTTCTGAAGTATCCTTTAGTATCCTTTAGTATCCCCAAGGTATCAACGGATCAACGAGTAGATACTGTGAACAGTTGACGGTGAAGGTCTGATGGAACCAGCTGCAGTCACACTCTTCATATAGTGGTATCACCCACCACCGATCTACCATGGAGAAGGAGATTCGTGTCGCTGATTGATCAACGGGGTTGCATCCAAGTCTCTGATTGGGCTTCCACAGCAGGCAGTCGCGGAAAAGGAAATTGAAGTCGTTGATTGGATGACTAGAGTATGTATGTAAGAGTGGGGTGTGTATGCAAGAGTAGGGAGTAGGCTGGTTACGACATGATTGAAGTCGGTTTCAACACGTCTTGCGGTATCCTGCAGTGTCCCCAAGGCAGCGTATCCGTGGTATCAGCAAGTAAATATCGTTTGTCATCATGCGGACTCAATGCGGGCTTTACTTGTTTCTCTGTATAGACAATGTGCATGCGTGACTTTATGACTCGTTGCTCACGACACTGTGTTGTTCCCTCGAAAAGGCATTGATGGAAATCATTGAAGCTTATGGTTGCTTCCACTACGCCTGTTTTCACACCTTTTACCTTCTTCATATAATCATCACCATTTACTCGAACGCTATACATTTTGCTGCGTAGACCAGCGAATTCTGTCATAATCTGCCCATTGCACTCATCCTTGATCAATCCAACGATTTTTTTATTTGCTCGAGGTAGTGCAAATTGATTCTCAGCTGGATAATCAGAGGTATCGAATTTCCGGATATCTCGTCTCATGATGTCATATATGTCAGAGCACTGAATCTCATAGAGTAGGCTGTCGGTGTCGGTATACAAGAGCTTGCAGTGATCATCGGCAAATTGCGTTTTCATGTAATTATAGTGGAAGTCGTAGACCAACACTTTCGACAAGTCCAGCACACAGAGGCCTATGTAGATTGGTTTGTTGAGATATACCTCTGTCTTCAAAAACTGTACAGCAATGAGGTTCTCTTCAAAGATTGATCGGCTGTGGAATGTCGGTCTCGCAATAAGGGCCTCAGCACCATAGCGTCTATCCCAGCGTGTGACGAGTTTTACATCCACATGTTTACGAACATTTTCCATCGTCTTGCCAAACACTGCGTTGTTCATGAGCTTGAAGAGATTTTTCTCGAAATCATTCGTTGCTTGTTTCCGCTTATCGCTATTTAAGTCAATGTTGGATTTTAACCACGGCCTCTGTTTGAACTTCAACACTCGATGAATACGTTTGAGTTGTAGGCCATACTTGAGAGCCTGCTTTAGATTCCGATAGTGGATAACATAGTTGCTCTTGAAGTCTAATGTTGTCATCAGTTTGATCTGCGTTGAACCTGGTGCACTTTTGTGTTCAGGACATAGTGGTAAGTCTCGGTGGGTATCATGAAGACTTACGGGATAATCCAGATCGACTTCCAGGATGTATCCTTCTAATGCATCGTTCTCAATCGTTTGAAAATCAATATTTTCTGGATTTTCCATCCATGTGAAGTCTCCATATGGGAGCGATTCCATCATCGCCCAACCATAAAGATTGTTGACGTCAAAGTACATGAGATACTTAGTGGGCTCTTGAGACTCATAATTGTTCATAGACTTGTTGTTCGCTTTGGCATTACAGTTGCAGCACTGACTCACGCTGCCCCTCACTCCTCGCTCAACGAACAGATGTATCTCCAAGTCCGTGAAAAGCTCCAACTCAATCTGTGTGAACTTAAGCATGACGTCCCACGTGAATCCTGGTGTTGTATAGTAGTGCGCAGGGTCCAGACCATACGCTGTAATGCAATTGTCACGAAAATTCTCAAAGACATCGGCTAAGAGGAGAACATCAGTTTTCAGATAGAGATCTGAATATTCGCCCAAGTCATGAATGTTGAACTCTTGCCACACTCTCTTTGCGTACTCGTAATCGTCGTCTGTGATGTCGCTGTCATTCAGCGTACTATGGAAATCTTCTTTAGTCGGAAGATTATGCTCATCCAGTTTCTGTACAGCGTCAACGTATTCATATTGGAATACACCTTTCCTCGATAGCAGCTCAATCTTATCATCAGGAAGTTGTGAAAATTCGCGCCTAACAATCTTCAATTCCGTAAGGTATGAAGCTAGTTTTTCTAACGATGAAGCCATAAAGCGGAACGAGTCGATGAATCGAAAACTCACATCGCTTCCATCAATGCGCTTTTGAAAGGCGATGTAACGTTCCTTCGTTCGTGACAGTATATCCACACGACCATCGAAGCATGTTGCGATTTCACGTATAACAAAATGTGAATCATATCCCGTGAGGTTGTGGAAGACCACGGGTATCACTCGTGAGTCTTGATAAAGTAAGTTGCACTCGTTGTGTGCCGGTCCTCTGTATCTAGGTGTACATAAATATGTATTATATTTTCAATCTTTATTATTATTTGAATAAAAAAGGGTTATCAAAATACATACCGTCCAGTCAAATGGCAGTGATCATGGACTCGATCGTTGCTGGATAAATTCCTGTTACAAATATGACATGGAGTTGCCATATGAAACTGTGTTCTCTGCTCAAATGACAGCTTCGACATAGGCTTAGGATTCATGTACAGCTCTTCGAGGTCCGTGGCCAATTGTTGCAGCTCCCTCACGAACCATTCCGCAGGCTTCACACCTCTGTAGCTGCAGTAGCTCGATTTCGAGGTATCATTACTGCAGTTTAGGTAATACCCAACGCTGAACGCCTCATGCTTTTGGTACGCGTTTTCATCTCGGATCGGTTTGAGTAAGCATTCAAAGTCCGCGTAGACAATAAAAGGTACTCTCTCTTTATTGCTATGATTTTTAAAGCGAAGAATTTTTTTCTTTACTGACGGCATCATAACCTTACATTTGTTTCTCTTCTTGCAATCTTCTTCATGTGCGGTAAGCTTGTCTTCGTTACGAAAGTAGTGCAGGCAGCGATCGCAAATATGATGCTTGTGAATACGTTTCGATAGCTGTATCGAAACTAAACGAGACAAGTGTTTGATCCACACGTAATGGAATCTCGGTAGTTGGTATACTCTGTTAGCATCTTCTTTTTCTTGCTCTTCGTCCTCATCCACGTAGTGATCTTGCATGAGAAGAAGGTTAACGTGCAGAGTTTTTTTCGTAGACGTTACATGCAGAGGAGTGGTCACGAACTTTCTCATTCGTTTCTTCAGAATGTAGATGTTGATTGATATACCATTATTCTTCTCAAATCTGTTGAAATGATGCGGCATCACTGGAAAGTCGATACCAGTGAAGTTGAGCACATGCGTATATCTCTCGTATGTAGAAACTCGATTAGGATTATGTACTGCCGGATGTAATGCCGATAGTACAGCCCACTTGAAGCACATGTTGTCAGTATTTTTCACATTGACACATGCATTATTATCCTCCCACGTCTTCATGACTGCATTGCGCTCCTGGAGATCCATTCTGATTCAAGTATTTCGAAATACTTCGCTTTGAAGAGAGTGACTTTGGAGTAAATTGAATGGTCGCTTCGGAATGAGTCTCTCTTGCGGAAGAACTTGTATTTATCCCCACGAAAAGTAGTGAGATGTATCGAACTCGTAGCTAATTGGTCGATATTCATGAATGCATTCATTGTTCATGTCTGCGTTGGAAACTAAAAAAGTGGTGGGGAGGCTACAAAGTCGTTGCTGATTGGTCGATATCCTCGAATGTATCCATCGTTCGTGGCTGTACAATAGCCCACAGTAGAGGCGACAAACGGGTATAAAAGAGCTGGAAGCGTGACTGTTGGCATCACTTTATTCATCATGGAGTACATAGTAGACGTCCAAGGCTTCAAGCGACCTTTTAACGAATTCGTATTCAAAAAGATGGCCGTCATTCCTCTCGAAGATGACGCCTTACCATCAGTCTATCTGTTTGAACCGCCACACAAATGGAGTTTCCTGCCGGCCAAATACAAGAGCGAAAATCGGTGGCTGGAAGCAAATTACCATAGCATCCCCTGGGTCAACGGTGATATACCATATGATGAAATCAGCGAGACTCTTATCAGCCTTCTACGCGATGCGAGCAAGATTTATACCATGGGCTTAGAGAAGAAACGTTGGCTGGATAGAATTCTTCCAAACGTTTACAATATTGAAGACCTGGGATGTCCCGCGTTGGCAGCATTACCAACTAATACTGACATCACATGTACGAATCATCCAATCATGAATTGGACTTCCCACTGCGCAGCTCACAACGTGTGTATGATGAAAACGTGGCTTCTTCACTTGCGCAAACAGATGGTATCGGTTGCGTCATCTAGTGGAATCATCGCAAACCCAACTGTCAACAGCATCATAAATGATACAACTACTCTGAAAGGCTAGTACGACGAGTGTGATTTCGCACTGTAAATACTTACTCACGCTCTCTGTACACTCGACAATAAAAAAATTCTACGTTATTTTTATAAATTAAAAAATTGTTGTTGAATTACTGCTTCTCCTCCACCCTCCTTCTCTTCCGAACTAGAAATCGAGCTGAAATTAAAAGACTATGACGAAAAATCATTGTGAATTAACTACAGTCGCTGTTCTCAGGATAACTGCTATACTCTATAAGTTCGATTATCAGCAGTGGTTTCAATGAAGCTGATATTTAATATCGAGTCATGATAAATTCTCTGCTGTTATCGGTTAGATCTCAGAACATCTCGGTCGGTATAGACATGCTCGCAATAACCGCCTGTGGATTATCGAGCATCTCTGTTGGTGCAGATGTTCTCTCAATATATCCTCCTTCGCATCTCGGTAAAGATGTTTGAAATAACCCCGTGTGGAACGCCACGGGCCCAAAACATCAGCCCATCCCTTCTCTAGGCAGCAATGGAGGGAGGGCAGTTGACGGTCGACTTAGCTGAGAGGGTTGTATAGATCACACATGTGAAACACTAGGCTCTCTGGCTCTAGGCTCTCTGGCTCGCAATTAAAAAAAAAAAAATCTTCAAATTTCAAATGGTCTATATTATTTTTTCATTAATATCTAATAATGAGAAAAGCCGAGGTATAGAATTAAACACTTTTTTTTTTATTGCGCTGAAATATTAAAAACTAGATTACAAAATATTAATGTTAAATTAACTTTATCAATAAAAAATTTGACACTAATATTATATTTACATAAAAATTAAAATCTTTTTGTTCGATTTATAAACTTTTTTCGCATAGTGCTAAATCGGTCCTTTGGTGCGTAAGTCCAAGCACGTTTTCGCGTCAACGGGTCAGTTGGTCGCGGTTCTATAACCATCGTCGTACGATGCGGAGGAACGTTCTCGTTAGACCCTTTGTTTGCTGCAGTCCTCTTGCAGTCTGGCTGTGGTGCAGTGGGCGACGAACCCTTGGGCAACAAAGCGCAGGCCTTGTGCACTTGCGAACTGTTGCCTCTTCCACTTATATGTTTACTGCTGACACTTGACGGCGAGGAGGGACGTAAACATTTCTTCCTTCAGTCGCCGCTGGCTTCATCACCGCTGGCTTCGTCATCGTAATTGAATGCTGCAACAAAGCACCATCTTCATCCTCGCTGGTAAGATATAGGTCGTCTTGCAGCAGCGGCAGTCCCAGGTTCGGCTTCAGTGATAATGATTGCTGCTGCTGCTCAATCACCTCCAGCTCGGTTATCGAGGTTGGTACAGGAGACGACGGCGGCGACATCAACATCTCCAACGGTCCAGCTCGGGAGGTGGCGGTGGTTGCTGCATGATCTCGAGCGCGATCTCCAGCGGGAGCATCGTGGTTGGTGTAGGAGACGCCGGTGGTGGTGGTGGTGACTGCATCAGCACTCGCAGCAAGTCCAACGCGATTATTGAATTGAATATTCTCGGCTTATGTGTTGCAGCCTGCTGCATCGGTGCTGGCTCAGGAGATAGCATCGGCGGAGGCGGTGGCGGTGGCATGAATAGCATCCCCATCAACAAGGTGATCTCCGGCTTGGTTGTCAGCACTTTCCATGGATGCGTCCTTAATTTACCATCCTGATATTCTATTTCGAATGGTATCTGCAAAATAAGAAGTAGAGAATAATTAAAATTTAATAGCAATATTTAAAAATTGAAAATTCAATAGTAAATACTCACTTTTAATTTTTTCCTTGTCTCCTCGAATGGTGGTAAAGGCATCTCCAGAATCGGACGGCGAGGGTCTTGCCAATTTTTGAGATGTTCATCCCAGCATTTTATTGAAATCTAAAAATAAAAATAAAAATTGGTATAGAAATCTATAAAATATATATGTTTGCACTATGTAGCGAAGCGATAGAAAACTTACCCTTTGTTTTATCTTGTCGAGGGGTTCACACTTGAATGATTCTCTTCGTTACAGCTTGGTTTATATAGGCTATCGATAGAAAAAGTGGGGACTAACTCAACCAATGAAAAAAATATTGGTCTAGCATTAAATCTGCTAATTGGGGGGAGTAAAAATAGTTATAGTTAAAAATGCAACTAAGATCAATAATATAAGTTGATGCACTATTTATCTCGAATTCTTTCGAATCCTCCTGTGGTGCACTCTATCCGAAAGCAATAACAGCAGAGCGAAAGTCTGTCTTATCATGATAATGTCAGCCTTACCATGATAAAGTCTCCCTTAGCATGGATATCGAGCGTGACCTATAGAATCCGACTGTGGTTTCATCGGAAAAACTTTATCAAGTATGCTGCATTAATTGTACTTGGTTGTTCAAAACAGAATGAGGCATTAAAACAAGCACCAGTAGATGTTCGTCTAGAATTTAAGTGTAAGACAAATTTTCCGGCGGGAACCACGGCCTACTTTTTAATCTTATATGATTGAATGGTTGATTATAATGTAATAAGTGGTGATGTAATCAAAACATTTGTATCCAATCAACATCAACCTCATAGTTAGATATTTAAGATCTATAGTTAACAATTTTTTAGGTTAAATGCATTACCTGTAAGATATATATATTGAAACCTTTCGCGATTTTATGCACTTTTGTTTTCTGTTACGATGCGCGTCTTTTCGGCGGCGGAGTGAAATCGCGTATTTTTACTTTATCTTTCGAGCTTGCTTGGTCCTAAACCATCGGTGAGGACTGGTGGCTCAAAGTGAGTTCGTGCTCTGGGCTGGATGTAAAGAGTGATGTTTATTGACTTATAATTGTGTGTGATAGGTTTGATTATTGTTTATTCATTTATTGTTTGTGTAAGAGACCTCAGGTTGGATTTTTTTAATTGCATCGCCCGTGGAGGACACGCGGTTCGTTACCCTTTAATCATTGGTCTTTTATATTTGAAGGGTAATTCTTTGTTTCTTTTCTTTTTTCTTTTTGTTGTGCTTAAGGCGTTAGTTGTATACGGTATTTAGTGTGGAGACTGGGATGGAATTTGATGGTCCAGGACGACGATCTTGCGTCGTTCGCACGGTTTTTCCTACAAATCGCGTCCTAGCGCTTCTCCACTCATCACCGTACTTCCAGAGATGGAATAAATTCCAGTGCTTCAGTTTTTGCTCTAATTTTCGTATGACGGTGTGGTCTCGTGCATACGGGGCTCAACGCTCTATTTTATGTAAATTCGGATCGATTATTTTGTAGGTGATAATTAAATTTGTGTACACGGATTTATTTTCGGTTGTGGTAGGGATGTGACTCTATCGTTCGTAAAGCGGTTGGATATCGCATTTACGGAGCTTAACACTCAATTTAGCTGATTCGGGATGTCGTGTTCGCTAATGCGCGATCTTATTAAAACTACGTATGTGGACTAATTCCAAGTTAATTCAGTCCATGACTCAATTATTCGTACAGTGATTAGATATCATCTTTACGGAGCTTAACACTCAATTTATCAAGTGCGGGCTATCGCGTTTGCTAATGCGCGATCTTCCTAAAAACTACGTATGTGGACTTGGTCGGTTAATTATGGCATCTCAGGATACGTTTGTGCGGAGCTTTCCGTTCATTGGTGTGCTCGTTTTCTACCTGTCTGTTTGTTGTCAAATAGGTGGGGCCTGCTTGGTTACTACTGCCGGTGCTTGTCCTCATATAGGGCGTTCCGTGGTACCGTCGTAAGACGTACCGGTCAGCCTTCATTTTGAATCATCGGACGTTTTAATAGGTGGTGTATTATTTCGATGTTCTACCCAATTAGGAGTCCGTTTGGCTTGATTTTCAAGGCACCGCCCTCTTGATGTTTGCGCGGTGAGCTTATAGGGGACTCGCGAGTGTAGTACTGTGAGGTGGTGTGTGTGCGTGAATTTACCTACCTATCTGACTCGTCTTTGTTATTGTTTGGGTCCCTGGCTATAGCTTCGCTGTTCGCACGAGACGCCGGGTTCGCAGCTTGACCAGCTAACTCTTCCTGGACGCCGGATACTGAAGCCTTTATTCACAATTAATTAAGCACCTTATCGTGCCATTAAGGGGCTTACGATTTGGTTCCTTAGTAATTGCGATCAGCCGAGGTATCCGCAAGTTGCAGGTGGTAGCTGGTGCTGGCCCTGACGTGGTCCCACCCACGCAGGTACACCCTACGAGTCTAGTGCGCGGTCCACTCAGTCGGGATGCCACTCCCTTGACCTTGTGTCACTCGTGCTGCTTCACACTCCAAGAGACGGATAGCCACGATGCCGTGCGTGGGGACCCGTTAGTGGAGTGTGCCCTGACGCTGTGAGTAGGGGCGGCCAAGCGCAGTGCAGGGGAGCCTTACTCCTCACAGAGTATCCTGATGAGTTCGTTTACTCAACTGACGGCCAAGCGCAATGCAGAGGAATCAGTTGAGAAAAAAAACACTAGTTCTAGCATGGTTATTCCCAAACTGTTAGTAGGCTGTTCTTTATCGGTTCGTTCGGTCAAACGACGGCCAAGCGCAATGCAGGGGAATCGATTTGATCGAAAGAACACGTCTTTGTTACATGGAAATTCTACGTGTAATTTTTATGTACTAGGTGTGCTGTCGAGCAGCACTTCGTCTTGACTTATTAAATTTGACAAGAGCCCCGAGGCTTGTCCTGTCGCGGTTTATATAGGTTGGCGGATGGACCCCGGGGGGGTGTTTTGTGGTAGGTCACGTGATGTTTGTCGCACTTCAATTACTAGGTGAGAGAGGTGCGGGGTGATGTGTAGGTGAACCGTTATTTCTTGGATTTCTATTCTTAGCCAATCTTTGTCCTTCTAGGGTTTGAAACGAGGTTTCAGCGAGGTTGAATTTCGTCAGACAACGTTATATTCCTACCTGTTGTAGGTTCAAACTTTTTACCGGTGTTTTCTGTGGTTTGATCATGGTTTTTCTATGATTCAGGGCCATATGGGTCTTTCCCTGTTTTGTATGCCGCTGCCTTTCTGTTTTATTGATAATTAATTGCCCAGGATAATTAATTGTCGTTAATTATGTCTTTCCTTGTGCGTTTTTTACGGATTTCTCGCTGATTTTTACGTTATTGTTGTTTTCATGTGTTCTCCTACGTAGGGATTGTCGTTCTCTATGTGTGTTTCTTAGTTTTTGTCAAAGATAAGTTTGTTTTATGTGTTTTATTCGTGAGTGGGGGTACGTAGCGAAGTTTCATGCGAAGGTACCCTGTTTATCTGTCTCGGTGTTTCGTGGAATCTCAAGAGTTCCATGAATTATTTTCTATTCTTGCCGTGCTGTGGCGTTCTCGGTGTTCTCACCTTTTGAATAGTGTGGCCTATTTGGGGTTGTGCCGACTGCGTTTAGACTTGGCCCGGTGTTCGTGTAGGGCGGAGGCTATTGCGCTGGTCTAGTAGGCCGGCGTGTGCTTGCTGTTACGCCTCCTGTTTTGTTTACATGGTGATCTTCAGGCTAGGCGGGCCTTCTATTTACGCCATTACTTTTAAGGTGCGTACTTACGATTCTGCGTATGTACCTACTAGTCCCTTCTGTTCTCCTTGTCCGGTGGGTGCTCCTTTTGAGATGTTATGGAGTGTTTTATTTTCCGATAACTACTTGTTGACTTTGTCTGGTTTTGGTATGTTATATGTCTTGTTTTAGTTTGTGTGGGTTGGTTTGTTAGATTGAATTAAGGTTGTTAGTTATAGTAGCGGATCGCCTCAATTGCGTTCCGTTACAATATATATATTGTAACGAAATATAGATATATATATATATATATATATATACCGTTAAGAGTTTTTATTAGATTAAATGTATTAACTGTAACATTAAAAAATAAAAACAAGTTTTTATACAGCAAATGTATTTATCTCGAATTCTTTCGAATCCTCCTGAGGCGCACTCTATCCGAAAGCGATGGCAACAGAGCAAAAGTCTGTCTTATCATGATAAAGTCTCCTTTACCATGGATATCGAGCGTGATCTATAAAATCCGACTGTGGCTCTATCTAAAGGGTGATTTTTTAAGAGCTTGAGAACTTTTTTTTAAAAAAAAACGCATAAAATTTGCAAAATCTCATCGGTTCTTTATTTGAAACGTTAGATTGGTCCATGACATTTACTTTTTGAAGATAATTTCATTTAAATGTTGACCGCGAATGGGCCCTAGAAAAGTTGGCAGAAAATCCGCTTTTTTATCGACAAATTTTGTTCAGCGATGAGGCTCATTTCTGGTTGAATGGCTACGTAAATAGGCAAAATTGCCGCATTTGTAGTGAAGAGCAACCAGAAGCCGTTCAAGAACTGCCCATGCATCCCGAAAAATGCACTGTTTGGTGTGGTTTGTACGCTGGTGGAATCATTGGACCGTATTTTTTCAAAGATGCTGTTGGACGCAACGTTACGGTGAATGGCGATCGCTATCGTTCGATGCTAACAAACTTTTTGTTGCCAAAAATGGAAGAACTGAACTTAGTTGACATGTGGTTTCAACAAGATGGCGCTACATGCCACACAGCTCGCGATTCTATGGCCATTTTGAGCGAAAACTTCGGAGAACAATTCATCTCAAGAAATGGCCCGGTAAGTTGGCCACCAAGATCATGCGATTTGACGCCTTTAGACTATTTTTTGTGGGGCTACGTCAAGTCTAAAGTCTACAGAAATAAGCCAGCAACTATTCCAGTTTTGGAAGACAACATTTCCGAAGAAATTCGGGCTATTCCGGCCGAAATGCTCGAAAAAGTTGCCCAAAATTGGACTTTCCGAATGGACCACCTAAGACGCAGCCGCGGTCAACATTTAAATGAAATTATCTTCAAAAAGTAAATGTCATGGACCAATCTAACGTTTCAAATAAAGAACCGATGAGATTTTGCAAATTTTATGCGTTTTTTTTTAAAAAAAAGTTCTCAAGCTCTTAAAAAATCACCCTTTATAACAGTACCGACGTCAGATAATTACCGACGTAAGATAATTTCTGACTGTCGGTAAAATATCAACAAAGGTATCGAATTTCCCAATATCCCGATATCAGGATATCCCGATCCCAAATACCACGCGAGGTCTCACTGTGAGTTAGTAGGTCACTTATCTACAGTGATCGGTACAGTGTGCTCGTTGGTGCGGTAGATGCAGGCGCATTTATCGACCATGATGTAGTGAGTTACCGACTGTAGGGGAGGCTGGGTCAGTACACGACTACAGTAAGTATACATAGAACCTCGCGCCATCTAACTGGATACCATGCAATCATTATGGAAATATTGATCTTGATCTATCCGACTGTAGCACCATCTAGCAGACAACAATTTCGACATAAGATAATTATCGACAGGCGGTCATTACTATATGTGGGTAAAGTGGGTTTCTAGGATAATTACCGACTGAGCACAGGTAAATTTACACCTGCCCAGGTGGTGTGCTGGAACCGGCCTAGCTTATCTACTAATGTGTACTTCTAAATTATTTTTTCTTCTTTTTTTTTGTTATAAGTTCAATATTCAAGGTTGGAACAATTATGTCTACGACTACATTGGAACGTAGATGAAAATCATTACTTTTATAGAATAAGTTGACACTTTTTTCATGTAACTGTAAATGTATGAATGTTTACAAGCTTGTGTTTATAAAGTTCTCGTCCTTTTGCTGATTATCGAACTCCTCTACACACTTGTGTCGAATAACCATTCTCACGGTCGAGGAATCGCATTCGTCGTGTCGGCCGTTGATTCGTTGCGCAGATTCAAGAGATAATTATAGGCACGTGATACGAATAAAAAATAGTAGCCAACAAGATGATTTATTCATTATCAATTACAGGTATTGTAGAAAGACGGCTGACGTAACTTCCTACTGAAATCACTTAGCTATGTATACACATAAAAATATTATAACATTTATTTTAGTAAATCCTCAAATGCAAAGTCTCGTCTATATCATTACATCAACACGATGTAATCTCTTGATATTAGCAGATAATTTGTTATCGTATAATCGTTGCGCAAAATCAAGCTTAGTCATATTTCCGCCAATGTTGATAATAGTTACTACATACTCCAAATAATTTCGCAATAGTTACCAATGGTGGCAAAAGATGTTGACTTTCCGTAAAGGAAGAAATACTACAATAATATGTACAGAGTGCAATAGTAAGGTCAGCTTGTCTGACGGTCGAGTGGCCGTTGGAAGACATAATATTACGTTTCATATTTTCGTACCAGCTCTTAAGACATCGAAGATGACGAAAATAGTTTAGTTAATGCGTTAACAAAACCTGTTTTACTAGTGCGACATCTGAATATGTACAGTATCTTTTTTTTAATACACACTCGCTATACTTGTTATATGTGTGAGTACATAAATTACTTCATTAGTTTGTTGTCTGACAAGTCGACTTTTTCTCGTCCTGACAAGATATGTTACATATGCAATCTTAAGAAGATATTAGGAATGTAAATCTCTGGATCTTGGGATAATTTTTTTTTCCTGTATACATTTAAGCCTTGTCTCAGAACTGGTGAAAATAATATTTTAATGAGAAAACACAAATCATGCGAAGCGATTGTTTTAAATACATTTGGCTCAGGTTGACGAGCAGTAATTGTTTTCCATTTTGCAACGCAGAACAACGATTTGCGTGTCCACACATACTAAATTGAAATGGATGTTGCAAAAAACCGTGCCGGAATAAACACTTCAAATATTCGTATTCGCTCAATCAAATAGAATTGGTATAGCAAATTATCGATGACAGCATTCGTTTGACGCAAATGGCCGTTCACGGGGTCAAATTTGAGAGTTAATAGCACTGTTAAAAACCCTTTTGTACAAATATGATTGTTTTTGCAGTTGAGTCGCTATTTCAATAAACAGAACGGCCAGAAATCATGTTATTAGTCATGAGGTACGAGGTAACACTTCTAGTTATAAGGGTGAAAGGTCCGATTCTATTTTTTCTCCATTTTCGAGTTTATGATTTTTTTCGCTACCTGATATTGCTATTCAGTTCAGCTTGAGTTTTAGCCTGTTCTACCTCTGAATATCGTCGATGTAAGCCTTTCAACAACTATTTTATGTATTTCTCAAAATGACCACTAGGATTGGCATGTTACTACATAGCAATGAATTTCTATCTGCATCGCCAACTCATGTATTCACTTTAAAATTAACTAATAGTTATGGATGACGTCTGGAAGTACTAAGATTCTGGGACATTCAGATACCTGATGCGTCATACGGCTGGCTGCAATAAAAGCATTTAGAACTTGATGTTTCCTATACAAACGTACTTGATGTCGACAAAGTCATCGATTCCATGACTCGATCCTTCCCTCCCTAGCCCAGACTCTTTGACGCCACCGAAAGCAGCCTCCGCGCAGGAAATCAAACCCTCGTTCACGCCAACCATACCAACTTCCATTCTCTTTGAGACGCGAAATATCTGCGAAACGTCTTGCGAGAAAAAGTAACCAGCCAGACCAACGGGTGTATCGTTGACCTCTTTCATCACATCTTCTTCATTTGTAAATTTGTGAATAACTGCAACAGGTCCGAAAATTTCACGATTGTAGATGGTCATATCTTTTGTCACATTAGTCATCAGTGTAGGCTCGTAAAACAGCGGACCCAAATCCGAGAGAATTTTGCCACCGCAGTGAATCTTAGCACCCTTCAATTTTGCGTCACTTACGAGGCTATCAACAATTTCTAGCTGGCTCTTTTTAATAAGCGGCCCATTAGTCACGTTTTCTTTGCTCCCATCGCCCAATCGAATCTCGTTTTTAATCTTCGTCAAAAATTTATCGATAAACGCATCGAACACATTGTCCTGAACAAAAAAGCGATTGGCAGACACGCATGTCTGACCGGTGTTTCGGAATTTCGAGGCCATAGCACCGCTAACTGCGAGATCAATATCCGCAGAATTAAAGACGATGTACGGCGCGTTTCCGCCCAATTCGAGACTAAGTCGCTTCATTGTATCAGCGCACTGCTTGTACAGTATTTTGCCGACTATCGTTGAACCCGTGAATGATAGAGCGCGGATTCGTGAGTCTTTGCAGAGTTCCTTTCCGACGATTGCAGAATTCTTGATACTCGTCGTGATGACGTTTAGAACCCCCGTGGGAAATTCAGCTTCCTCAGCGAGACTGGCTAATGCTAGAGCTGTTAGCGGCGTGTCTTCCGAGGGCTTGATGACGCAGGTGCACCCAGCGGCGAGCGCTGCGCCAGCTTTGCGGGTTATCATAGCATGAGGGAAGTTCCAAGGCGTTATCAGCGCCGCAACACCGACCGGTTGCCTCAGAAGCATTAATTCTCGAGACGGGACTGGACTCTGCAAAACTTGGCCATTAACTCGGCGAGCCTCTTCTGCAAACCACTCGACAAAGGAATTGCCGTATTTTATCTCTGCTCTCGATTCGGCGAGAGATTTACCGTTTTCTTTCGTTAGTATAGAAGCTAAGTCTTCGGAATACTTGACCATGAGGTTGTACCATTTCTTGAGCCAATTGCTACGCTGTTCTGCGGTCGCCTGACGATAGGTATCGAAGGCCTTTGTTGCGGCGTTTATCGCTAGTTGGGTATCCTCGGAATCCATGTTCGGTACATGACCGATTACACTCTGATCTACAGGATTCATGACCTCAAACGTTTCGCCATTGCTAGCGGGCACCCAATTTCCGTCGATGTAGCCTCGGTCTCGTAAAAGACTCAAGGAACGAGACGTTATACGAGGTATCATCAATAGACGAAAGAGAGGCACTCTTAGCAGAGTCATTGCTAACGAAGTGTGAATCCTGCAACATAATTTTTTGTTATATGTGTTGAATCATATGTTTTAGTAGGATTTTATAAATTGCAGTTTAAAATAACGTGATCAACAATTGGACTAATGCAGTAACTCCAAGAACGGTTGAGAGTTAGACATAATAAGCTATCAGGAAGCCTTTGGTCACATTTGTTTATTTGAATGTAACTGTCCATAATTTTTAGTTCTAATGTAGAATGATATATATTTTATACGATTTATAATTCACCTCACTATTTTACTCCGAACAAAAGAAATATTCGAATAAGTATCTATTCAAAATACATTTTCAAATCGCATAAATGAAAATAATTTAAAAAAATGAGAAATTATCAAATGTAAGGGGAGGGCGTCAGAACAAAATAACCAATATTATAGAGGAATATCTCCTTTGTTTGGCTATTGGTATTATAGGAAATATATACAATATACTGTAGGCCCCTAAAACAAATAATTTGTTGACATGCGGCTGTCTAATTTATTTATTTTAGGCTACCTAGTGGTAACCACCTAGTGGTAACCACCTAGTGGTAACCACTAGGTAGCCTAAAACAAATAAATAAGCCAGCCATTAGAGAGCCTAAAATGAATCAAATTGGTATAGCTATTATTGATATACGAAAATAATTTTTAAAACTATTATTGAATCCTACAGTATTTAATCAACTTTAAGAAAAAAAAAATACACTTATTTTGGAAGGGTACGTTGTATGTACAATTGAGAATTTTTTGGCAATGCTGGATCTACTCCTTTTTTTGTGAAGGTGCGCAGAATGTAAAAAAAACACATCAGTTGATTTTAGGCTACCTAACCGGGCCTTTGGTTTAGGGGTCAACAGTATATGTTTTTTCTTGTAATACCAGCAGTCGAAAAAGTTATTTCTCTGTGAATAACACCAATTTTTACCTGATATCCTCCCCTTCGTTATCTAAAATAGTTTTTCTTCTTTCAAGAAAAAATAATATTCTTATTTATCTCGAAACATTCTTCATACTTATTTGAAGTTAACGAAATGGAAAGGCTCTAGGTACTTTAGTAGAAATAAATACTTAGTGGATTTAAGTAATACGGACTGAGAGCAGTTCCATTACTCATAATCGGAGAAATTCAAGTTATCGTTCTTTAACCCTTTGAAGCATACATTTTTCCTTGCTTACGATTCAGTTGACATGTGGTACTTTAAGATTCTTGAGATCACTGATTATGAATTTGACCGCAAAATATAGAAATTTAAGTGGCGACTTCAAAAAGACAAAATGAAATACAATAAGTGACTTAATTTGAATGAAACTTGGTATTCGGAAATTTTTGAGATCGCTGATTTCTGAATTTTTAGTTCAGTTTCGTAATCAGCGATCTGAAAAACTTCCGAGTATTGATCTTCAATTACAGCAAGTCACTTGTTGCATTTGAATCTGCCATATTCAATTTCTTCATTTTTAGTTCAAGCTCGTAATCAACTACCCCACGAACCCCCGAGAACAAAATTTCAAGTAAATTGTATGCAATAAAAAGGTATGCTTTAAAGGGTAAGGTAAAATGTTGATAAATGTCCTCAATGATCACCCTTAAATGCCATCATCTCGATTTTCTCATATTCTGACAGTAACATCAGACCATATACATTTTTTCGAAGTGGAACTCAAAACCATTTTGGAGGTACATCTAATTATCGCAGACAATTACAAAGTTTCCATATCAGAATTTTTTAATATTCAGAATTCGATAAAAAATTGGTATGTCGGTCCATTTTGAGGTTTCTGGTTTCAAATGTAATGTTAAAATCGCGAAATAATAAATTTCTAAGAAATTAATTTTTTTACAGTAAATATTTTAAATAAAATCTCAAGATCGACGGCCGGCACGATCGGGGTTCTTCTGCCTATTTGTTAATCATGGAGTCAGACAATATAGAAAAAAGACATGCGTTTCATATTAAATGGCCCTGTCAGAAGCAGAAAATATTTTTAAAAAACCAAAAAAATTGCTTCCTCACGATTCTCGCCCACCAACAAATAATCCTCTACGGGTAATGGTTATCTGAACTATGGCTTCCCCAAAAGGAAATGGTATTGACATTTTCAGATGAATAAAATAATTAGTAAAATTGCAAATTTCATGAAGATTAAACCCCTCGATCGATTCTCACTAAATTCAAGATCAAGCATCTTTGTCCCCTAGCTAATTTGCATGTCATGTTTCGGTACGATAAATAGACATTTATAAAAGTTAAAAAAAAAAAAATCTCAAAAATAAAACAACTCATTATTCTATAAAATCTGAACGCTTCAATCGATTCTTGCCAAATTGAATATCAAACAACCATGTCCCTTAATCCATTCTTGTAGAAATTTTTGCTATTTTTTTTTAAAATTCAAACTACAATTAAATGAGACACCGTCAAAGATTTGGGCGAAAAGTTCATCAAACCGATGTCAGGAAGATCTATCATCCCGCTCCCGAGGCATAGCCATTTCAATTTTCCAAGTTCATCATGCATACGCACGTGCACGCGGACATTTTTTTCAAATATTATTTCCCGACGTATTGGAAAATTGTTTCTCGAAAATAAAGTTTTCTCTGTGAGGAAACAAAAACAATACAAAATAAAACAAAGTAGTATTGAGCGTTATTTAGAAACATTTGGCAACATTCAATTCTGACAACATACTGACATTTTTTGTTCTTTAAATGTTAGAATACAGTTGTGAAGAAAAAGTAGTAATATCTTATTAAGAACGGAGGCGCTTAAATAATTGAAAATTGATTCTCCGCGCAGAAAAAAAATACTTCCGAACTCTTTTGGAAATTCCCAGCTGGACTGATGAATCTGTCCTAGACTTCCCCCGTACGCGGGATGGATACCGAACTCCATCCTGGACCTAATTTCGGATCCCGGGATATCATTCCATTCAGCGGATAGAAAGACAACAGACACAATATATGTATGAAGAAAGCGCTTATCAACGCCGATCGGTAAATAGCGACTTACAATAAAACTTACTCGTCAAAAGATTAATCCCACTAGGGCGACGGGCATGATCAATCCCGTAAACACATTAGTGCATGTTAAAAAAAAGCTGCAACTTGAAACTTGCAACTTGCTTCCTCGAGATTCCGCACGATGCTTAAAGTCCTTTCTATGAGGATCTATCTTCCTTAATTTTGGCTTCCTGATAGAGAAAGCTTTGAGCATCGTGCGGAATCTCAAGAAAATAATTTGCAAGCTTCAATTTGCAGCTTGTTTTTAAAATTTTCGAAAAAATCTCAATATTTTATTATCCGGACAGTTAGACCGATTCTCTCCAAAATGTATACCAAATTTACTTTTATAATACTCTATTTAAAAAAAATTAGATATCTTGAAAATTATAAAAATTAGAGCAATTCGACGATTTTCGAAAAATTTCAAACTTTATAAAATCTCAACCGTTCGGCCGATGTTTCCCAAATTCAATACGAGCTTTCCTTTTATGATACTCTATTTATATAATATTTTTTTAATTAGCCGGAATTCTTAAAATTTACGGAAACTAAAGCAAATTGCAAAAATTGCAGTGTATGAAGAGGTTGTATAGATTAACATCTGTGCGAAACAGGAGCGCTGTAGCTAACACCGTTCTCGAGTTGAAGACGTTTCAATTTTACAGTGCCAGAACGTACGAGTACATACATACACAGGATATTTCTTCTAAATATGATTTTCCGAAGTTTTGGTACATTTCGAACACGTTGACATTGAAAGCTGGACCAAAAATGTTTTTACCGTAACAAAGCTTTCTTTATCAGGATACAAAAGCAAAGTTACTGTCGGAAAATGAATACAGTGTTATGCCGGTAACGCGTTAATGGAAGATTACGGTCGACAATATAATATTTAACCCTTTGCACTCGGGAGGTGTCTCGTTTACCCAATAAATGGTGAGTGAGAATCACCTCTCGAGGGCAAAGGATTAAAAAGTTCTTATTGTGATAGTTTGCCGATAAGGTGATGGAACTCGCTTGTCTGAAGTAAAAAACACGCTAGTTCACGGTAAACGAGTAACTTAGAGTTTCTTGTAAATAACGGGGAACTTTCCGTTATTTATTCCAATACACGAAGCATAATATAAAGTGTATAATATAAGGTTTCGATGTTCTCGAGCTTCCAACGAGGAACCAACCAATCTATCTTGAATCTACTTTTAGACTGCTTTTCGAAAATGCAGTTGCTAATTGCGTTTACCGAAAATCATTTGTTTGCAATTTTGCGTTAGCTTATCGTCGCTCGCCAGGTGAGTTCTCATGCTGTGTCAGCGTTCGTCGGTGGTTCGGTGGCGATCGAACGATAGAGCATTAGACTTCGTTTTGTTTCTTTCCGTGGCTCAACAACAGTCACTCAAAAAAAAAGAAGTGACTGAGTACGTTACCTGAGTACGTTGTAACTGAATACGGCAACGTATTCAGTTAAAAGGACAGTTGGTTGCATGCGGCATGTAAAATACCATGGCACGGTGGATAGTATATGCTGTAACGTGGCAAAATATACGACCAGAGAATGCTACGTCTTCCTCACTCGACAACTCCAAGACGATCTCGCAGGGCTCTGGTATAATCACGTAGAGCAATATTTAATTCATTTTGTATTTTCATTTATTTCTATGATTTGATGAACCGATAGTGAGGGAGAGTAAGAGAGAGAGAGAGAGAGAGAGAGATAGAGAGAGAGAGAGAGAGAGAGAGAGAGAGAAGGGAAGGAGCGCATCGCACTCACCGATTTGGTCAGCTTCGGGACCTCGGGTCGCTACGCGTCTCTTGAGAGGGTACAACCATCTTCCGCTTTTTACTGTCGGGATCTCGAGCAGTCCCGCTCGATGACCACCTGCTGCGTTTACCAACGGTGGTCTACTTGCCGGACTGGGTTATGCATCGCTATCATCTATCTTAATTAATGCGTCGTCCGGCCGAGGCGCAAGTCATGGTCGTCTATCGACAGCGATTCCCCCGATTTTGGATCGTTGAGAGGGGATCAAAGTTCGCAAGCACGCGTGCCGACAGGTATTCAGGGCTTGTTCCTGGCTACTGTCGAGCGAATAGGACGTACTGCTCTGATCTATCCTAGGCATTATATCGGTCTGTTGGCCCAAGTCGGTGACACCACATCAAATTCTTATAAACAAGAAAAAGAGGCCAAATCGAAGAGAGAGCATTCGAGACGAAGGAATATTCCTGGGCGGAGTTTGTAGTATCGAGGGAGTGGTAGAGAACATCGTAGCTCCATCGTTCCGGCGAGCTTTCTTCCCTCTCCGTGGTCTTCCGTCGTTTTATCGTGAATGGATATAATTTATATTATTAGAGCTTGGTCGTACGTGCGATTCCCGTGCACCACGTGCGGAGTACGTATTGTAACTTTGTGTTTTATGTTTGTGTTGGATAATCAGCTGGCGTTCGATATTCGCCGTGCGTCGACCTGTTGCTGCTGTCGACCACGCTGCGTTCGGCTATGCCGGAGATAGCCGAGGCAGGGCCTCGCTAAGCCGAGGCTGTGCCTCGCATACATGCCGCGTTAAGCGAGAGGTTATGTCTCTCGCTTGACTTCGGCTTCGCTCACCGGCTATCTTACTCATTTGACTCCAGCGCTCAACGACGCTTTTGTATCACGCAGCCATATTGTAAAATCTGACACTTCGGTGGAAACCCGCTGGAACAGCGCACACATCCATGGTACACTCGCTCGAACTTTTCACCACTTCACCGGATCTTCTCAGCATTTTCGTGCTCACCAGGACTCAAACACAAGGTAAGGTACACCGTGACAATTCAGTGTAATTCAATGACGGTGAGGAGTGGAAAACTCATCGGTACATCAACATAAAGGTCTCACCCGTTGACGTGCTCTGCAGCACGGGCTGCACCACGGTTTCTCTTCACACTACTTGTTGTTCACCCAATTAATACAATTGAGTGTGTTCATATCAGTTCACTGTACTTTCCCCCAACCAAGCTTGCTGGGAAAGTACTGTGAATTTATTCCACTCATTTTGTGCATCCTCATCATTGTACTTGTCATGCTCTGCAGCGCTGACTGTGTCATGCTCGCTCTGAAGCGTACATAGCACACAATTAATATAATTGTGTGCTGGTCTCTCAAGCCACATTCAATTCAATTTATTTATTTATATACATTTTTTAATTGTCTGGTTTTTGGTGTATTCGTTTTTATATCATTTTTATTTTTCTAAATTTAACCTATTTTTGTAATTGAAGTTTCCCTGTCGTGAGTGAAGCTTCATAATTTTCAATACATTTACAGATTCACGCAACAACATCTGGACCGATTCTCAAACAGTTTGTTTCTTTGATCGTTTGCTGCAAAGTCGCGCGCGTGTAAGTTCGAAATCCCGTCGTGTGTTTGTGTGTGAGCGATTGTCACAATATAGACCGCGACGCATTTTGTTCTGATTAATCGACGTTTATTTATTTGTTTATTTTATCCCTTTTATTTTATCTGACAATATTATTTTTGAGAGATCGTGTAGTGCGAGATCGGCCGTTGTCTCGTATGCGGTGTTTGTGTGAGGGATTTGCGCGGTCAGGGGCGTGTCTCGCGTCGTCCGACTTTCCATTTTATTTGCTTTAATAGTTCGTTGTATTAGCACTTATTTTTATATTATTCTATTTATTGTTTATTTTTGGTCTATTTTCTGTTGATACCCTGTTATTAGTAGAATAGACCCAAGATCGCGAGACTTGTGGGCGTGGCCTCTCTTCTCCCTGCTGGCTTGTGGTTAGTCTCCCACCTCTCCCTGCACCTGATTGGTCGCTTCACCCTAAGCCCACCTTGACGCGCCACCTAGGTGACGAGTACGCCAGTTGGATGCTGGACCGTATGTTGTTGCCGATGCGCCATCTACTGTAAATCTTCTACATGAGGTATATTACCGACAGCAGGTAAAACAGAGCGACTATTCGACGGTCGGTAGTGTCGACGTGGTGCAGCTATCGATAAGTAGATTGGGTCCTACATGCGATACCACAGATTGGGCCCTACCATCGAAAAAGAAGATCGTAGCTAGTCATCAGTGAAAATATTTGAGTCCAGTCATGTCCTATCACCGATAAACAGATTTGGGTCCTACACATCCGAGGTTTTGCTTTTCACTATTTGACATTAATTAAAAATAAAATCTTTCGAATCGCTCAAACCAGCTATTGATATTAATAGTAATAATAAAAGGTAAAAATACCTTTGAAGAAAAAATATGTTTATTGACAATTGCATTATGTATACAGTTTTAATAACTCTAATTTAGATTAAGCGAAACATGGGATGACGCCGAGACGGGGCAGCACATAATTAATACAAAGTTATACAATAATTATCTTATCATCTACAATTAATAAAATTTATTATTATCTTCACAACCATGTGTTATTATGTGAATTATTAAATACTACTTTTTAACTAGTTTGTACATTCATTCTCCGATTATTATTCGATCCGATTTGAAGCTACTAGAGAAATGTCTGTGAGTAATTTTTTCACTTCTGTGTTATGAATAGAATACAAAATATCTTCAACTCCGGGAACAGTATATCGAAATTTTCAATGAATTAAGAATCGACTCGATGACGTAAAGTTATTGACGTTAAGAGTTCTCTAACGAGAACTTGATCCACATTTTCGGCTAGCTCTTTAGCGGGAATATGAATAAGTAATTCAGCACAGAATTTCGATGCAGTTTTTCACATAAACGGTGTAGCGTTGGCGCCGTCTCAAACTGTCTCAATGCTATTACGGCACATAACCCGTCAAATCATTTCTTTTGCATTACTATAGCCTGTGAATAGATGTTCTTCTTTTTATATAAACCGGTACATGGTGCCCACGTCTATATCAGCGGAACTCATATTGAGCAACACGCGTAAGCTTGACGAAAGAGATGGTGGCCGGAAATTTATCGATGATAGTTGTAGTTTCTAGTGTGTCACGGACCTGACTGCCGGTTATCCCTTTCTGCGATTCGTGATATAGGTAAGTATGGATAACCATATTGTATATTAAAGAATGGAGGGGAGGAAAACAGGTGTACAGCTTCCTGCGCGACCCTCTGCTAGAATCGTATTTGTCATATTGTAAACAGACTGTTCAAATGAATATTTAAATTATGTACAGTAGCAGACAAAAGTTTAAGACGGAGAGGAAAAAAAAAGTAATCGTTGTTTTTTTTATGAAAAGAATTGACTCAGTGGATTTTTTTTTGTATTAGCTAATTAATCATTAATTCATATATTTATTACATAAATTCAATTTTGCGTGTAACAACATTAGATACAATAAACAAAGAAAACATAAATTTGTTTGATATCTTCGGGGACAAAAGTTTAAGACTATACGTAAAAAAATATTTTTTGGTAAAAAATATACAGATATTTTCCTCCCTTCAATACTTTGTCCACAGTCCATTATTTTTTATCACATCAGCACATCTTTGAGGCATTGAATCAATTTATTTTTTGCAGTCGTCCACAGTTGTTTCACTCCACGTTTTTTCAACCAAAGAGTACAAATCGTCAAAATTTTTTGGTTTATTTCTTTGAACCCTTCTTTTTATGGTACACCATAAGTTTTCAATTGGATTTAAATCCGGCGACTGCGACGGCCACGGTAATAAAGTGATTTTTTCATCTTGAAAAAAACTTTTCACTACCCGAGCCGTATGCTTTGGGTCATTATCTTGTTGATAAATAAAATTATCACCCATATTTTCGTAGGCATACGGTAACATAGTATTTTTCAATATATCCAAGTATTGAAAACGGTCCATGATTCCATTAATTCGGCGTATTGGTCCAGGACCATTGCGAGAAAAACATGCCCACACCATTACGTTTCCACCTCCATGCTTAACTGTCGGTAAAACACATCGAGGATTTAAATCTTTGCCAATTCGACGTCTTACATACAGTATCCTGTCAGAACAAATTCGGTTGAATTTGGATTCGTCCGAAAATAGCACATTTTGCCAATCCTCACTTGTCCAATGCCGATGAGCCTTAGCAAATTGCAGTCGTAATTTTTCATGCTTTTTACTGAGCATCGGCTTCTTCCGTGGCTTTCGTGGTTTCAAATTAAATTCGTTTAATCGTCTTCGGACAGTTCTTACACTAATTTGTGCATTATTATTACTGGATATTTCAACTCTGATATCGACTGCTGAACGAAAACGATCTCTCTCGCTTAATCGATGAATCCGACGATCCAGCGTTGGCGTGGTTTTCCGCGGTCTACCGTTTTTTGGTCGATCAAAATAGTCCCCAGTCTTCACAAACTTGTACCACGCTTGCTTACAAGAAGTTTCTGATCGATTCATTTGAGTTGCAATTGAAGAAAATGTCTCATTTTGCTTCCGTAGAGACACGATTAGTTTTCGTTCAGTTGATGACAAATTACGGGCTTTACCCATACTCTTTTCGTACGTAATTAAACTTAAGACACTGGATGATACACCACAAACTATTTACAGTATTAATATATGAAATTATTGCGTGGATCGACTACGGGTATCTTTTTCAACAGATCGTCTTAAACTAATGTCCGCTGTTTACAGATGGTTGGAAGAAAAACAAAATTGTATAATCTATATTGTTTACATTTGACGACCGAGACTTCTACATTATGAAGGTCAAACGTACACGTGTATTGTAAAAAAACAACAAGCCGAAAGAAACGTTAGTACTTGTATGACAGATCTATGAACCAAATTGTAATACATCGTCTTAAACTTTTGTCCGCTACTGTATGTTCGTTTTGACAATACAGCTTGATTCCAAAATTCAAGAGTATAAGGCCTCATATTCACTATCTTGTAGACAGGCTGTGTAGGTATATACATACATTAAAATTAGGGATACTCGGTCTGACAATACAAGCAGCTACCGAAAATGAAGAAGGTCGAGAGCTTGTATAATATTTACTGTTATGTAAACAATTTTACGGTCCTGTAGACAGAATGTGCAGGTGTATACATAAATTAAAATTAGGGATGCTTGTTCTGACAATGCAGGTTGCTTTCGAAAAAGTAGAAGTACGGGAGTTCATATTTACTGTCTTGTAAACAGACGTATATAAAAATTGAAATGATGAATGCTCGCCCCACAACTTGTTGCAGAAAACGTTGGAATGCAAAGTCTCATATTTAGAGGGTTTTTTAAATGGTTACCACAGAATTGTGTAATGCACAATACGATACGAAGGTATCTTTATGAATAGACACCAATGACACGATGACCGTAGACCCAGAAGATACCAAGTTACATCATAGGTTTCAACTGTTAACATTCTTAAAAGGACTTTTGCGACCTTTCTTAGATTACACAATGTATAGGGTGAAAAGTCAAAATGTATTTATAGCTAGAGAAGAGGGGGCTATGGTCGAAATATAAAAGCGAACGAGATCAAAATTTTCGTTCATTAATTCCGTGTTGAAACGCAGCAGTGCAACCACAGTTTTGTTTTCCTCTGACATTTTTCAATTCACCTCTCTTGTTAAAAATAGTTTTTTCTCGTCATTCACTTTTGGAAGCTGTGTGGTGGTTCGTGAATATCACAAACTGTACGTTTGATCGGTTGACCGCGGAGTTTACTAGAGAGCTTCGTAAAGGTGGTGTTGAAAGCACGAGTATTACAGTAGCCTTCAACAGGGGTGTCTTCTCCGGATCGGAGTTTGCGCCACGAAACGTTGTATAGCATCTAGGGAGCCATGGAGGGCTGCTTCACCCGCGACTGCGAGATTTCATAATAAGAGTCGAAAAGTTAAATGGTGAGTAGTGAATACGTTTTGAATTGTTCCGTAGACATTAACCATATTGTGAATCGTATATTATGTTTTGAAGTGTATATTATTAAATACTATGTTTAGAAAATAATATTTCTAATAGAAAGATAATTTTCGTTACAGCACGACGTAATTTATAAGCTTCAAGTGACACCAGTGGCACCAATGAAGACAATGAATCGGCTACCGATTCATGTTTGGAGGTGTCATCGATGCACACCGACACAACGGCGGATAAAATGGATGCCAATAAAAATGCGTCGTCCGGCACTAGCGATACCGACTGCATCGACGATGACTACGATAATGCAGCCTGAGTTGACGATGCCTACATGGGCGACAACAACGACGACGATGCTTCAGACAATGATAAGTTTAAAAATGTTCTTTTACTTTTGTACATATGTATATATTATATATAATTTCATGTATAATTATAAATAATATAATTAAAGAATAATAAAATAATATAACAATATATATACATAGTATAATTATATTATATTATATTATTATATATGAATTATATATATTATATATTACGGAATACCGTAGAGCGTTGCACGGATATTTCCACCACAAGTATAGTTCTAACAGTGTTGAGAATCCGTCCAAGCGTGGTTGAATGAATCTGTAAATATATTGAAAATAATGTGACCTCACTCGAGACAGGGTGAAAAATAAACCAGACACATAGATGGTATATTGAGGAAGCGGTTTATTCTACCTTCCAATAATTACAAAAAAAACATGTCAAATTTAGAAAATATTAATGTTAAAAATAACTACAAAAATAAAGTGAATTGAATTTTAACCATGAAACTTGAGTAGCACACAATCATATTAATTGTGTGCTGCGTATGCTTTGTGCAGTTAACGTGATGCAGTCAACGCTGCAAGGCACGCCACGGAATGAGAGAAATGAGCGCGTAGAATGTGTCGTTTATTCACAGCAAGCTCTCAGCAGGTTTATCTGAGAGAAGTTGCAGTGAATAGGTGAGAGCACTAGCAATTGGATTGCTTGAGTGCTGTGAGTGAGATATGAGCAGCGTGACGCAGTCAGCACTGCGTAGCACGGTACAGATATAGCTTGAGGATGCACAAAAATGAGAAGAATAAATTCACAGTGCTTTCCCAGCAAGTTCAGTTGGGGAGAAAGCACAGTGAATTAGTAAGAACACACGCAATTATATTAATCCCTTGCACTATTTTCACGAGTCTGACTCGTGATGAAAATTTTAGGCCAAACTTGAATGTCACGAGTATGGCTCGTAATTGATATTTCGGTCCAAACATGAATATCACGAGCCGTACTCGTGGTCTTAATCTCGGGCTAAACAAGAACGTCTGAAGTTAGGCACGGCTTGTTCCGAATTTCAGCGTACTGCAGGGGGTTAATTAAGTACGCAACAAGTAATGTGAAAACGTGGTGCAGCCTATGCTGCAGAGCACGCCACAGGGTGAGACCTTTATGAGGATGCACCGATTAATTCCTTACCCCTCACCGACAGTGAATTATGCTAAATTATGTCTGTGAACGCTTACCGTTGATTTTGAGTCCTGGTGAGCACAGAGGTTGAGAAGGTCCGGTGAAGAGATGAAATTGTGAGAGTCCCGTGGATGCGTGCGCTGTCCTATGGTTGTCACGAAAAAGGTGCCTGATTTTTCAATATGGCTGCGAGATACAAAATCGACGTTGAGCGCTGGAGTCAAATGAGTGAGATAGTCGGTGAGCGAAGCCGAAGTCAAGCGAGAGAGATAACCTCTCGCTTAACGCGGCATGCATGCGAGCTACAGCCTCGGCTCTGCGAGGCCTGCCTCGGCTATCTCCGGCATAGCTGAACGCAGCGTGGTCGACAGCAGCAACAGGTCGACGCACGGCGAATATCGAACGCCGTGCGCCAGCTGATTATCTCACAAACAGGTAATACAATTATATCGATGATGGTGGGACGTACTAGTTTTATCGACAGCATTAATTATTTTCATATGCGTCTTAGCGCACTGCCCAAGGCTTTCGGGTTTAACGAAGAAATGGTGAAGGGTTACTTCCCGCATCTCTTCAATACAGAAGATGCACGTCGTTATAACAGTGTTTTCCTCGCAGCGAAGTATTACTCGCCTGATACAATGAGTGAGCGGGTACGGTTCGAATTTTACGATTGATATGCGGAAGAGCTTAATAAAGACGCAATATTTAATATTGAAAATGAGATTGTAAAGTACTGTAAGAACGATGTTGATATACTCCGCCGACCTTGCTATGAATTTCGTCAAATATTTTTATCTGTGTGTAATGCATGTCCGTTTACTGAAGCCGTAACAATAGCATCGGCTTGCTCACTCATGTACCGTTGTAACTTTCTACGACCACAAACGATTGGCCTCATCCCTGCACATTCGCAGCAGGCCGTTGATTGTTTCCTATGGGTTGAGCACGAGTTCGGGCATGAACTCATTCACGCGGCCAGGGACCGTGAGTATAAATTACCCGAACGACCGTTTGTCGACGGCTGCCTGGAGCTGGATAATCATCGTATTGTATATCAACAACACGGTTGTGATTGGCATAGGTGATGCGAATGCTTTCCTAACGATCGTGCGATAAATACTCATGCTGTAAACGAGAGTTTAGACTCGCGATATGCACGGCCTATGGCAACGAGTTTAAAAATTCGTTCACACGGTTACGAACTGGTGGAGATGTGGGAGTGTAATTTTAATACACTCCGTAAAGACGAATCACGTGTCAACGAATTTTTAAATAATCATCCGCGACGTGTCAGAGAAACTGAATCCTCGTGCAGCGTTCTATGGCAGCCGTACGGGCAATATAGTCACGTCGTACGACGTCGTACCGGGAGAGAAGATTTTGTACATCAACAGGCCGCTTCCCGGTGGGGCACCCTAAGATATACCTTGGTGCCGAGAGCAAGGCTTTGTTAGGGGGTTCATACGATGCCCTAGGCGTCACTGTTAATAGTTTGATCTAGTGTACTATATCGCCTCCGCGCTGAATCTTTCACCCTGTTTTACCTGTTCGAATGCACGAGAAACTGTTGTTCGTCTTATGTCGTAAATGTGCAAAGGATGTGACTGAGGACTCGTGCATGCATGAAAATCCTGAGGATAGGGCCTCCACGGGCACCTGGGTGACGGATGAAATGTAAATATTTTACGGATGAATTGTAAAATATTAAAAATTTCTATCATTTGGGCGTACGATACGACAATTTATAACATCGATATACATGAGGGTGACCTGTTTGTAGAGTATGCAAATACATTTTTAAAGATTAAACAGGAGGCTAGCGGGTGGCCCGAGCACTGTACCGACGAGGCGTCTCGCGAACAGTATATTGACGATTACGAACGTGCTGAGGGTATCCGGTGGAACGCTGCTAACATAAAGAACAATTCAGCGCTGAGTAAAAGTATTCTTTTACAAAAACAATTTGAAAACTTTTTTCTATCGTACATATTCTTTTCTATAGTATATAATCACATATAAAAATTATAAATATCAATGTAAATATTAAGGTGTGTGTGTGTGTGTGTGTGTGTGTGTGTGTGCGCGCGTGTGTGTGTGTGTGTGCGTGTGTGCGCGCGCGTGTCAGTATGAATTATACGTCTTTTGTAATAATATATGTATATTTTTCTTGAAAAATGTGGTTTTACCCCCGAAAATAAACGAAATTACATAAATAAGTGTATCTATAATTATTAGTAATTGGTAATAAAAAGTCTTTATATATATGTATCTAAATATATTTTATTAAAAATGTAATGTTAAAAATTAAGCAAATGCTGGTACTATATATATGTGTACCAGGTTTATAAATATGAAAGCGGAATTTTTGTATAGAAAATACACGTTTATTGTATGAAAATGATAAAAAATATTTTATTCGAAGTATTGCCCATCGCTAGCTATACATTTTTCCCACCTGTCTGACAATTTGTGGATGCTGCGCCAAAAAAACTGTTGCTCTTTTGAGGCAAACCAGTCATCGAGCCATTTTCGTATATTTTCGTAAGAAGTAAAGCGCTGCTCAGCAAGTGCGTGTCCCATCGATGCAAATAAGTAGTAATCGGACGGAGCCAAGTTTGGTGAGTAAGTCGCATGCGAAAGTATTTCCCAACTAAACGTCTCAATCGTTTCCTTGACCAGTTTTGCTGTGTCTGATGGTGCATTATCGTGAAGCAAAATCACTTTGTGTTGCCTTTTTTGATATTCTGGTCGTTTTTCACGCAAAGCTTGATTCAAGTCGATCATTTGTTGTTGGTAGGGTTCAGTATTAACGGTTTCGCCAGGTTTTAGCAGCTCATAATAGATCACACCCTTCTGATCTCACCAAATACAGAGCATTGTCTTCCGTCCGTAGCGATTTGGCCTTGCAGTCGATGTCGATGTTTCGCCTGGAGTTACCCATGATCTTTTACGCTTAGGATTCTCAAAATATATCCACTTTTCATCGCCAGTCACAATTCGATGGAGAAATGACTTTCTTTTGTACCTGGCGAGCAGCATTTCACAAGTGGTTTTTCGGTTTTCCTGCTGTCTTTCATTCAGTTCATGTGGAACCCATTTTCCCATCTTCTGGATCTTTCCCACGGCTTTCAAACGTATGGAGACGGCTTCTTGTGTCACATTTAATTGATCCGCGAGTTGTTGTTGCGTTTGAGCGTCATTCTCATCCAACAATGCTTGCAATTCGCTGTCTTCAAACTTCTTCGGTGGTCTATCACGTTCTTCGTTTCTCACATCAAAATCGCCACTTTTGAATTTTTTAAACCACTCAAAGCACTGTGATTTAACGAGAGCATGCTCACCGTAAGCTTCGACAAGCATTCGATGTGATTGTGCACCAGTATTCTTCAAATGGTAAGAGAAAATCAATGCTGTCCGCAAATCGTAGTTTCCAGGCACAAAATTCGACATGTTCAATTGTGCCGTTGCATGAACAGCACATGTTGTATGTGCCAACATGTGCTGTTGTATGAAACTTGTATTGTTGTGAGTTGAAAATCTTTGTCAGATATGTCAACAAGGAAATGCCGCCAATGACGCGGTCTGACGGTAACTACATTGACAGCTGAGGCCATCTATGGGCAAATTCCGGTAAAGATTATATATTAATTTATTTATTAATCATTTATTTATTTATTTATTTATGAAATTTGTATTAATTAATTAATTCGCGTTTCGTGACATGTAGGTTCCACGGGTAACGCCACCCGTCGCTACGCTCCGGTCGCCGAATTAAAAAAATTATCATTCATGGTTGAAAGTTGATGTTGTGGCTTGAACGCTCCGCCAACATTCCGCTCTGCGTCATCATAAGTTGTTGCGTACGTGACTTAACTGCTTCTTTAGGTTCTTTATGCATACTTCTGTGTGTGTGTGTGTGTGTGTATAAATTTATGAACACATACATATACGTAAACGTTAATCAGACCACGAGTTTTTAACATTTTTAATATTGAATATTTTTGCTCGCCGGCGAGAGCGCCGATTTTGCTAGAGGAAAAAGTTGTTCCCCGTGCGAAAATGCGTCGAATACACTTGGTTCGAAGGCGATCGGAGGTGGGCCCTCAAAACGAAAGTTTTACCATACTTTTTTTATAGATATTTCTTTCTTCTAGATGGCTGTTACTGGGTTGCGGAGGAATGAATAGACGAATGTAGTTGTAGAGTAATAAATGTTTGTTCTTTATTTTAACGGTATGGATGTGAAAGCATAAGAAATTATATTAATTAACTAAATACAAATAAATAGCAATAATTAATACTACACGCACCCAGCCATTAAGGCTACTTCACTTACGCTCGCACACGTGACGCGGTAAATATCTCTTTCTCGCTTTCTACCACGGTCTCTTACATACCCAACCATTCAACTCCATCGTCTCTGGTGAACCTCGTTGGCTCCTCGTTCACCGTATCGTACTCATCTCCCTCGCTTCCTTTCTCGGCCCTCTGCGCATTGACTCAGTCAACGCCAGTACGACCTGCGGCAAATCCTACTTGCTCGCCACCATACCGTCGCCATCTTACACGCGACATTCAAACACACCCATGCATACAAGCGCTGGCTTTATCAATTTTTTAAAAGTTTTAATCGATAAAAAAGTACGGGGTCATAAACTCCCAAATCCGGCCGATTTAGTGTGGAATGGCTCATAGCTCATCATTAAGCAATGCAATAGAACACAACAACATCCTCTACTAAATATATTAAAAATATATTTATAACGTTTATCTATCTTCTGAACACTGAAGTAGAGAATAGCAATGATATTAGTTGTAAAATACACTATACACATCTAGTTTATGAAATAAATCACACTCGAGTTAAAGATCAAGGAACGACAAAAATGGTATGCAATACGTTTTCATAAAAAAAATGGTATCAAGTTTTACGCGTATAATTATTTTATTCTCTACGCACTGTAAATAACTTGCACAGCAAATAAAAAAATTATTTTCTTTGCAGCGTACTGAATAAATTTTGTTTTTCACGGGACACTAAAAAATACTACCAATATGGAGGGTTACGATGGATGGAGCAGTGAAGTTTAAACATACGTTTTTATTTTTCATCACTATTGCTATGGGAAGACTGAATGGTAACTAGTGTCTCGAAGACACAATTCCTCTAGCGTTCTCCTACAGTGTACCGTTGTTGGTGTTGGCCAAACGTAATTCAAGAGATTGAGTCTTCGAGACATTGGTTACCACCCGGAAGACTGCATCATGTCCCAATTTAACACTCGCACCAAGTAACAATCCCTCAGACCCCCCAATGATATAAAACATAACCTATTATTCGCAAAAATAAACAATATGGGAAAAGATGCAATGTGAAGTACATTGCTGACGATAACGTGAATATAATTGTGGTGGCTATATCATTATATATGAAGGGGTGTTTTCCTAAAATGCTTTTTATCTTTTTAACTAAAACAAAAATTCCTTTTATTGCTTTAGATCCGTAATTTTTATTTATATTTGTCCTTATGTGTTTTTCTACTCACTTCAAGTAAATTTCATTGATCGATTGGTATCGGCTTCAAGTACCTGACAGTGACTCCAGAGTCATTAATAGTCACATACAGTTTGGAATTAATTATCTTTTTATAAAGTTAACGTTTTCTAACAAAGTAGGTATAAGAGTGGTCTCTGCAACTAAAGATACTAATATTGAGGACCATTTGAGATATCTGTAGTTAGATTTATTTCAAACAGATGTTTCATTTAAAAGTTTGGGCCATACCCCCTTAAGTAATTTTGCATCATTTTCGAGAACATTCCGGATGAAGAAATCATTCAGATACTTTGAGTCCGGCAATCAGGAGTTACCCAAATAACAATATGAAGTAGTATTACAGCAAGCCAATTCGAAATTATTGCATTCAGGTGTTTACATTCGTCAATAAATTTGAGTTAACTGAACAACATTTTATAAATCTTGCCAATGTATGTGCAGCAACTATTGCTTGCGAACAATACAAAAAGACACAGTATTTACAAGTAAGGGTTGCTACAAATATACATATTTTATTGTTGATTAAAGTTTATAGGTAACCATTGCTGCACATATATCAGCAAGATTTAGGAAATGGTATCCTGTTGTCAAAAATTTGACAACAAACACGTATGTCTTAATGAAGTAGTTTTAATATCCTTAGTGCACATGTCTGGAAATTTATTTTACAATTTATTTAACCATTACAGAAGATAATAAAGGTGCAAAGTATTTCTGAATTTTTATTAATTTTTCACTATGAAACTCCTGGAATTTGCATAGATTTATGTTGGTATTTAATTAGTAAGGTTATGTTAGTGAGCGAAGAAACTCAGCATAAATGAGAGAGACAAGTGAATAAGAGTTAAACTTTATCTATAATTAACATAAAACCCATGCGGTAAATAACATTTCAAGTTCAGAATGCTGTTGATAAAGTATTCTCTTATTGACTGTTACTATTGTTATACCTCCAAGTAGGTAGATTTTACTCAAGCTCTGTGATCTGGCATCTGCTTTCCTATAAGGGCAATATAAGAAATTACCAACCTGGAATCCAATTATCTTTCAAACAGTACGATCAATGCCTATTCTATTGATATCAATCAAAGTACAAGAATGTACTCTCTTGATGTAGAACAAAAAATAGTCTTAAAGTTACTATGTGTTTCATGACGGTCTACCAAAATGGTACAGAGGAGTCCTCTTTTGTTGGTCCCTATTGATATGGAAAATCCTGCTGGTAATACAATTCTAAAAAAGGATGATCAAGTATCTTTCGATTTATCGAAACTATCTTATGGATTGTATCTGAAGAAAAATATCTACAACCATCCGATACCCTCGACAACTTGCCCAACTTTTTACCAACCTAATATCAACTGGTTGATTGTGCAAAAAAATCATCAAACCAGTCGATTTCCAGCCATTCGCTATGTGACAGTGGAAACTCTGTTAGTTCTAACAAATCCAACTGTCAATCCAACTCTAAGCTTTGCTATATGATGGGTGGAACTTGGTTCATTGGAGGTTGATTTTTCGCACAAATCAAGCTTTTGTCCAATTCTACCCCAATCTAACGAAGATCCAACTGAAAACCAACCAATGTAAATGAGGATGAGTCGGCACGTGTAATCATAATGTAATTATGTTACTGTCAATTATCTGATTCCATTTGTTTTTTTTTTTAACTACAAACTATTCGTTTGGTTTTTCAAAACGGTTACAAATTTACAAGTTCACTTGCCAAAATGATCGATTCACAATACGTTCTGAGAGGTTATGCATAGTTCAATTGTCGATGTCGAAAACGATTCGTTAAACACGATAAATTCAGTCTCTTGTGCATGATTCAGTGACAAATTCATATTTTTCAAATGTTTCGTTAATAATTCACGAATCAGGCCAGATTAAAACCATCAATCAATTGCACTTACCTCGATAAATAATAACACTTATTTACGAATAACAAAGTCAACGCAAGTGTATTTTAGACGGTGTCCCAACCAAATCCTTTGAAAGCACAAGTTCGAATTCGAATGACGTTATCATTCGTGTGCGTGAAATTGTAAATGATGATAAACGGAGCAGCCTGCTATCTGTATGTAAAATGGGGAGAGTAAATAAAATATAACAGTCGAGCTAAGTGGCGATACGCTGTACACTCGGAGTCAAAAGTTATTAGTAAACCGAAGTTAATTGTCAATGACGTCCTTATATGGTTTCAGGCAAAACTGACCATCGCCTCTTTACGTCAATTTTGGTTCGCTACACACGGCAACACTCGGTATGTCAATCACATGATAACCAGATAACAAGTTTTATCGCAGAGTTTTAGCAAATCATGATTTTTGCAAGTATGCAACGGTTCCAATGTTCCCAGTAAAAAAAAGTGTCGAGACAACCGGCACACCATGCCGGCAGAATGCAGTTTTCTATGATCGCTTTGGACGACATTGTGCCGGCACGGCGCACAGTGGGGCCGATTCCCGAAAAGCTGGTCAAAAGTCGAAAACGTAGTTCATTCTGTTTGAGATATAGTATATAAGGGTTTTTGGGGTCGCTGATTACGAATCTGAACTCAAAATTGTAAAAAACAAAATGGCGGGTTCAAAATGGCGATAGTAAACCGAAAATACTCAGTTATAATACGGAATGTTTATCGAATTTGTATGAAACTTGGTTTCTGTAAGTTTTCGAGATCGCTGAATACGAATCCGGTGTGAAAAAAACAACATTCAGAATGGCGGATCCAATATGGCGGACGCAATTTTCGTGATTGGCCGGATTCGCTTGAAACTTGTTATTAGGGGGTTTTCGAGATCGCTGAATACGAATCCGGTGTAAAAAAAAACAAAATTCAAAATAGCGGATCCAATATGGCGGACGCAATTTTTTTAATCGGCTGGATTCGCTTGAAACTTGTTATTTGGGGGTTTTCGAGGTCGCTGAATACGAATCCGGCGTGAAACAAACAAAATTCAAAATGGTGGATCCAATATGGCGGACGCATTTTCGAAATCAACCGGATTTGCTTGAAACTTGTCACTCGGGGGTTTTTGAGGTCGCTGAACATGAATCCAATGTGAAAAAGACAAAATTCAAAATGGCAGATCCAAAATAGCGATTATAAAAATTTATTAACTTTTTATAAATCCGTAAGTAAATTATATATTTGATAAAAAGTAATCAAACATCTACTTTTACATCTATAATTGTATTGATTAAAATCACTTTTGAAAGACTTATTTTATACTATTTACAAGTTATATTTCCTTTTTTTATTGAAGTGAATGTACTTCAGTTACATGCAAGTAATTTTTTCTTTGAAACACATGTTTCTTAAAATCATTTTCTGAAACAAAATAGATTTTGTGAAATAAAATTAACATGTTCAAACAGTTAATTTATAATTATTTTAGTTTAAGTAAACATTTTTTAAGATTACTGTATAATAATTTGATTTACAGTTTAAAAATAAATGTATTTGGATTACAGAATAATGATTTTCTTGTTTAAAAGAAATATTTTGTACATATTTCAGATAAGTAATTACATTTTTAATCATTTATAAAAATATTGAACAATGTATAATTCAAATAAAGGGTTTTTCAATAAGAGCACTTCAACTTTTTTTTTAATAAAACACAAACTGTTCGACTTTTGAACTAACTTTTTTTTTATTAACGAATTTAAACATATACATTTAAGTATGAAACTCGATTTCTTTTGCATGACCACCGCGTGCACGTTTTACGAAGTCCAATCTTTGAACCCAATTTTCGACCACTCTTTCGCATAAATCGGCCGAAATTCCAGCAATTTCACGTTCAATATTGGCTCTGAGCTCTTGCAACGTCGCCGGCTTATTGGCATAGACCAATGACTTCACATAACCCCAAAGAAAATAATCTAGAGGTGTCAAATCACACGAGCGCGGCGGCCACTGGACGGGCCCATTTCGCGAAATAACACGCTCATCGAACTTAGTCTTCAATAACGCGATTGTATCGTGTGCTGTGTGGCATGTGGCCCCGTCCTGTTGAAACCACATGTCGTCCAAGTCCATTCCATTCAATTGCGGCCAAAAAAAATCGTTTATCATATTGCGGTATCGATTTCCATTAACAGTAACGGCGATCGTTATCGTCGATGAAAAAAAATGGCCCAATGACGCCGCCGGCATGTAATCCGCACCAAACAGTGACTTTTTCGGGATGCAACGGTGCCTCATGAATCACGTGTGGGTTGCTTCCTGCCCAGTAACGCATATTTTGCTTGTTGACAAATCCATTTAGCCAAAAGTGAGCCTCATCGCTGAAGATGATTTTTCGGTGAAAATCTGCATCATTTTCGATTTGCTCTTGAGCCCAATTCACGAATCGGCGTCGCTTCAAATGGTCAAACGGCTTTAGTTGTTGTGTCAGCTTGATCTTATACGGATGTAGGCCAAGATCTTTACTTTAAATTCGCCACAATGATGTCACAGAAAGGCCCAATTGTTGCGAACGTCGTGTGAGCGACACATTCGCGTCTTCTTGAACTGAAGCCCTGGCGGCTGCGATGTTTTCAACACTTCGAGCACTTCTTGCTCTCGAGGGCACCGGAACATTATGTAGCGAAAACGTAGACTCAAATTTTGCCACTATACGGTCGATTGTCGAACGGGCTGGCTTGTTAAATGGACCGTAAAATGGCCGTAATGTTCTTAAAGTAGCAGCAACAGAACGATTATTTTGATAAAAAATTTGCACGATTTGCAATCGCTGTTCACGTGTGTAGCGTTCCATGATGAAATGTATACTAATGAAGTTTCCAAATGACAAAAGAACAATAAAAAATATGGCGTACTAACATATTTATTTGAGAAATACAGTACAAAGCCAAATACAAAAAATAAATATATATTAACAAGAATATTGTTCTAATATTAACATAAAAATGAGTCTTCATCATCAGTCGAATTGTATGTATAAAAATCTGAAGAACCTGACGATATCGATAAATTAAGCAGTAATAAATTATTGAGCGACAGTAATTTATTATTAGTTGATCTATCATAGCCGGTATTAAATTTCTATAAAAATAACATCTCTCTTTCAAAATAAGGGCTATATATACCTTTAAATATCAGGGGTACAAATTGAAAATGCGGGTTTGATAACAGATGGCGTTACTAACGCTATACGCATCAGGCAGTACTGTGACTATGTTCATGTCAAAGCTACGTCTTATAGCTTTAATTTTCAGTATGTGTCAATTTGTCGCAGTGTCAAATTCATAGTTTTTTTGAGCTCTCAATATGTCGAGTTTCGTACCAACAAAACAGCATTTGCGGGAAGTTTTAATTTACTTCTTTAATTTGAAGAAAAGTGCTGCTGAAGCACATCGATTGGTCTCCGAGGCTTATCCGAGTCATGTTCCATCGGTTTCAACGTGCGAGAGATGGTTTGTGCGGTTTAGAAGTGGTGATTTTGACGTTGAGGACAAAGAGCGGCCGGGCCAAGTGAAAAAGTTTGAGAATGCTGAATTGGAGGCAATACTCAATGAAGACTCGTGTCAAACTCAACAAGAGCTCGCAGATTCATTGGGAGTGACACAACAAGCCATTTCCCATCGTATAAAAGCCCTCGGAATGATCCAAAAGCAAGGACATTGGGTGCCGTATGAGCTGAAGCCGAGAGACGTCGAGCGCCGTTTTTTTGCATGCGAACTGCTGCTCGAACGGCAAAAACGGAAGGGTTTTTTGCATCGCATTGTCACTGGTGATGAAAAGTGGATCCATTACGATAACCCGAAGCGCAAAAAATCATATGGTTACCCCGGCCATGCATCATCATCGACGGCCAAACCAAATATTCACGGCGCCAAGCTCATGCTCTGTATTTGGTGGGACCAGCTGGGTGTGGTGTATTATGAGCTATTGAAATCGAACGAAACCATCACAGGAGCACTATACCGAACTCAATTGATGCGTTTGAGCCGCGCACTCAAAGAAAAACGGCCACAATACGAGCAAAGACACGACAAAGTAATTTTGCAACATGACAACGCTCGGCCACATGTTGCAGCGCCGGTCAAAACATACCTACAAACGCTGAAATGGGAAGTCTTACCCCACCCGCCGTATAGCCCAGATATTGCTCCTTCCGATTACCACCTTTTCCGATCGATGACACATGGCCTAGCTGACCAGCGCTTCCATTCTTACGAAGAAGCCCAAAAATGGGTCGATGACTGGATAGCAGCCAAGCCGGCCGAATTTTTTCGCGACGGTATCCGTAAATTGCCAGAAAGATGGGAAAAAGTTGTGGCTAGCGATGGACAATACTTTGAATAATTCATTTGTTACCATTTTTTCAGAATAAACGTTCAAAAATAGAAAAAAATCCCGCATTTTCAATTTGTACTCCTGATAGTTGAACTAAGTACTTCACTGATGAACACGTGGATGCCAAACTGAATGGGCATGCGCGAAAAAGATACGTATCAGGCAACTCTGCTCATAACTGCCACAGGCCCACAGGCAGGCCTATCGACCCTTTGTGACGTGATCGACCCTTTTCAAATATTGCATTACCCTCGCAAAAAGTCTATCTGTTCCACTATGTATAGGTAGAATTATATATTGCAGGTAGCTCTATGTATACAGTCGACTCTTTTCAAAAGTTTCGTTATCCTCTATAAATGTTAGAATCCAACAATATATACTCTAAAACGAAATAAGTTATTTATGACATTAAAATACTTATTAAAATTATGAAAATTGCTGAATTAATTTGACTACAATTTTATTAAATAATTATTATGCAAAATAAAAAAAAATCACCTACACGAGATTTAAACCGAGAACAATAATGTATGAGTCCAGCGTGTATGCCACTACGCTACGGAACTATTCACGTTGCATAGCCAAGAAAAAACAAAATTGAAAATGGTGGTTTTATTTCAAAAATTATGTTCGCCGTATTGGATCCGCCATTTTGAATGTTGTTTTTTTGACACCGGATTCGTATTCAGCGATCCCAAAAACCGCCGAGTAACAAGTTTCAACCGAATCCGACTGATTTCGAAAATTGCGTCCGCCATTTTGGATCCGCCATTTTGAATTTTGGTTTTTTGACACCGGGTTCGTATTTAGCGACCCCCAAAACCCCCGAGTAACAAGTTACAAGCAAATCCAATCGATTTCGAAAATTGCGTCCGCCATATTGGATCCGCCATTTTGAATTTAGTTTTTTTGACACCGGATTCGTATTCAGCGACCCCAAAAACCCCCAGTTAACAAGTTTCACAAAATTATATTCATTTGAAAAAAACGTGCACTAAGTGGTTAATGTAAATTTGTAATTTTTTATATTCAAATGTGCACTAAAAACAAAGATGCAGCTAGCTGCACCTGATTTTTACTAATTTTGTTACATAACAGTACAAACTTTAATTTAAAACTTGTTTCGTTGCGGAACACTGCGGAACTTTTAACTTTTTCCCTGTTTTTCTAAAATGATTGCACATAATTTTTCATTTTTTTCTACTTTAGACATTGTTTAGCTATTAATTTATATGTATCTGTTATAATTTTCGACGCATATGATAATAAACTACTTTCTTCAACCTGAAACCTCCATTTTGCAGAATTAAGAAACACCAATTTTACGATTTTCTACGAATTTTTTAATATGACGCTTGAATATGAGCTCGAACGATCGAGCTATTACTCGCGCGAAGGTCTCTTTTGTACTGGCTTATAAAGGGTGGTTAAATTTTAAGGGCCGATGTTGATTTTGAATAAAACACAAATTATTTAGGAAATTATTGTCAATTCTTTTTATTATGATAATATGGTATGGTTCAATTATGTATGGAACAAAATATCGGCCAAATGGCCGCCGCGACCTCGGCGGCACACCTCCATCCGATGGTCCAAATTTTCGATGACGCTTAGGCATAATTGAGGTTCCATGCCGTTAATGTGCCGAATTATCTCATCCTTTAGCTCTTGAATTGTTGCTGGCTTATCGACGTACACCTTTTCTTTCAAATAACGTCAAAGAAAGAAGTCCAACGGTGTCAAATCACATGATCTTGGCGGCCAATTGACATCGCCACCACGTGAGATAACACGGTCATTGAATTTGTCGCGCAAAAGAGCCATTGTTTCGTTAGCTGTGTGGCAAGTGGCACCGTCCTGTTGAAACCACATATCGCCCACATCCATATCTTCCAATTCGGGCCATAAAAAGTTCGTTATTATCTCACGATAGCGAACACCATTCACAGTAACTGCCTGACCGGCCTCATTTTGGAAAAAATACGGCCCGATGATGCCGCCAGCCCATAAACCGCACCAAACAGTCACTCTTTGTGGGTGCATTGGTTTTTCGACAATCACTCTTGGATTATGATTCGCCCAAATGCGGCAATTCTGCTTATTGACGAATCCACTGAGGTGAAAATGTGCCTCATCACTGAAGATGATTTTCTTCGAAAATTGATCATCCACTGTTGCCATTTCTTGCCACCATTCTGACCATTGACGACGTTTGGAATGGTCAAGAGGCTTTAGTTCTTGAGTCAATTGCATCTTATAAGCGTGTAAATGCAAGTTTTTATGCATAATGTTCATCAACGACGAGCGTGAGAGGTGCAATTGTTGGGCACGACGACGAGTTGAGGTGGACGGCTCTTCAGCCACACTATCGCGAATAGCAGCAATATTTTCTGCAGTACGAGCTGTACGAGCATGCACTGGTGTTTTAATATCTCCTACAGACCCGGTTTGCTCAAATTTTTGCACGATTTTTCCGATTGTACGCACATTTGGACGATTAAATTGACCGAAAAAATCACGAAGTGCACGATATGCATTTTGATTTGAACGCCCATTTTCATAATAAGCCTGAATAACTTTAACGCGTTGCTCGATTGTGTATCTTTCCATGGTTCAAATTGAGTTAGTCTGAAATTGAGAAATGTCAAATGAAATGCAGAAAAAAACTTGACGTTTAGGTGTGGTTCACATTCAACATCGGCCCTTAAAATTTAACCACCCTTTACTTGCCAGGTATACTTCACTAGCCCTTATAAAATGTTCCATTATATTCTTTAAACATTACTCTATCCACCTATGTACTCTAAATCCTATAAAATGAAACTTCATTTTTCGACTTTTGACCAGCTTTTCGGGAATCGGCCCCACTGTGCGGCGTACTGAAAACCAACATTTTGCAGAAGCTGCGTTCTGCTGATGTGCTGGGTCACCGTGTCATTTCATATCTATCTGGGTTACGATAATTTGAATTTTCAACGAATTCTATGTGTATCTAACAGTTGCACATTTTTAGCCAACGAGCTGAGTAGTTCTACATAATCGCTGTGAGGTACAAGAACGTTATTGTTACGTCCAGGTGACAAACACTTTAAAAAATGCCCTGTTTTTGACCTTAGCTATGGCTAATTGGTCAAGGATGTGGGCTAACGATTTGATGAATTATTTAATTTTTAGGTTGTTCGAGTTTTAGGTAAAAGTTAAACCGTGGATCTGTTATTGGGATGAATTTAGCCTTTAAACATTTAATTACGTAATCTACTTTAATTCATTTGCATTTATTCTCGGTGTTGTAAGTTAAATTGATGGATTTTGAATATTCGTTGGTGAAATATGCTCCTTGGCCGTGTTTAGAGTAAACCTGATATTGGGCCTGGAGTTTCTCAACGCAGCTTTACGCTCTCCACGCTTTCCCTTGAGACCGTCAGATGCCACGAGAGCGGAATATAAATGTAGAGTCCGCGGTGGTCCGCGTTACTCTCCGAGTTAGAGTTTGGAATGGTGAGTCCGCGGTGGTCCGCGTTACTCAACGGGTTTAGAGATTGGGAATGATGAGTCCGTAGTGGTCCGCATTACTCCCCGAGGTTAGAGTTTGGGAATGGAATGTGAGAGTCCGTGGTGGGCCGCGTTAACTCTCTGAGTTAGGATTTGAGGGTAATCACTAAAAATAACCAAGGATTTCTCCTTACTCACTAAGTTTACACTGGCTAGAAGAATTCAATGTATTTTGAAGATCGAAGAGAACTGCTTGAAAGGGCCACATTTCGGCCCTTTTATACTATGTCGATACTCCCTCCACCGCTATACCCAGGAGTTGGAGAGGGCGAGTTCCTCTGGCCCAATTGACTAGGAACTCCCCGTCTCCCACACACCTGGTGCCTTATAAGGAATGTTTACAAGGAATATTTCTTATCTTATGTGGTGATAGGGGTTGGAGAGGGCAAGATTCTGGTGCTGGTTGGTTAGGTTCTGCCATTTCCCACGCACCCGATGTACTAGAGGGAAGTTTACTCCTTATCTCAAATGAGTAAGAGCCCCGTTTCCCCGCTCCATTATTCTGAGCTCCTACTGCAGCGGCCCCGCGGCTAAGCCATGCAGTGACGTCAACAGGGTTGCATCTTTGGGGACGTAACACCTCCCCGTTGAGTTCAAATGTCGGCGTAAAGAAATGTTATAAAGGTGACATTTGATAAAAGGTTGAAATTATATAAAGCAAGTAGAATGTTTTAGTTAATTCAAGTGTGGTAATGAATTACGTATTTTGGATTAATTCTAAGAGGGTTACAAAAATATCTTGTTTTATTACAAGTGTATCTCGAATGTTTTTCGACGTAACTGACCTCATAGACTGCTTACCTCCTTTATGAAAAGTTCCTGATGGTTTGCACTGTTGTTCGCACATCTCCAGGATCGTCGCTGAGCGGTTCAAGAGGCCTTGAATTGAGAATAGCCTCAATTTGAGTCAGCAGTGTCGTCAACTCCTCGTATGTGTGGTGCCGCTGGAGGATTGAACCGCCATTGTGCACGATCCTGTGAGAGAGCATTTGCAACGATGAGATGTTCGGATGAGCATGATGAGAATAGTCGCCGCAGTTCTTTGCTAGCTCCAATGAAATTCGTATTACAATCTGAGCTGAGAGCGCGAGGTACTCTTCGTCAGGCCGAGAAGCGGCGAAAAACAGCGAGAAATGCGTCAGTTAAGCAGTCAGTGACGACCTCCAGATGTAACGCCGTCGTGGCCGTGCACACGAAGAAATAAATCCAGCCCTTGTGTGTTTTAGTCCCCCTCCCTCTCCATGCCTTGAGTACGAGCGGACCTGCGTAGTCAACTCCAGTCTCTGTAAACGGCTATGCAGGTGTGACTCGAGAGAGAGGTAGTTGACCTATTAGTTGTTGAGCACGGTTCTTTCTCTACGGAGCACACACTACACAGCGCAAGATGTGAGCCTTGACCGGAGCTCAACCCGCAATGATCCAAAGAGCTTGTCGAACTGGCGTTAGAGTGAGCTAAGTACCGCCGTGAGACGTGCGCTTAAGCGCTTGGTCTATGATGAGTGATGAGAGACGAGACTGACGAGGCAAAATTGCTGGATGACACGCTTCAAAGTTAAGTGCTGATTGTTTGAGCCGCCCTCCCACCGTGATTACGCCTTGTTGATCAAGGTAGGCTGTGATCCTACTGAAAGGATGTGAGGTTGGCACCAGCATTCCAGATAGCATCGCTTTGAGCTCGTGCGAGAAGAAAGCTGCCTGGGTTGCCTTGACCCAAAAAATCTTCGCTTCGTCGATCTCACCTGCTGAGATGAGTGTGACTGGTGTTGAGCCAGGTATCGTCTTGAGCCGTGCTACACTCTCGAGAAGAGAGCTGTGAGCCGATAACATTTGTTGAACGATGAATACCTGTGCACCAGATCCTAATGACAGTCTTGATTCGATGTTGCCACCACAAGGGCTACCCCTGGTCGAGACTCCAACATACCTAGATTCTCGGCCAATGCAGGCTGAGCAGGCCATGATTTTTGCGATTGATTGAGCCATGGTGGCCCCGTCCACCATAACGGATGAACTCTGAGCTGGTCTGTGGTTATGCCACTAGAGGCACAGTCCGCCAGATTGGAAACGCCAGGAACATGTCGCTACTGAGCTCGCTCTGTAAGATCTTGTATTCGAGTGACTCGGTTCCTAACGTAATCCTTCTAATGCGACGGATGAGCTTTGATCCACATGAGCGTGACTAATGAATCCGTTCGCAGATGAGTAGATGCAATGTTCTATTTGAGTGTAGCTTGAACACTTGAGATGAGGTTGGTTAAAAGCAGCGCTGCTGTGAGCTCCACCCAGGGTATGGTGAGCTTTTTGAGCGGTGCAATCTTGGTTATTGAGCATACGAGTGAAGTCACTTTTGTTGCGGACGGTGAGATAACAGTGATGTAATATCACTGCCGACGTAGCTAGCTGAGAGGCATCTAAAAATCCATGCAACTCCACTGTAGAGCCGCTCCATGAGTTGAACCAACGAGAAATTGAGATCTTGGCCAAATGGGTGAGATCCACCCTGATTGCTAGCCAACGTGATGAGACGTGGGATGGCAGTGGCTCATCCCATTTGAGCTTGTGTAGCCAAAGCTCCTGCAAAAGCATTTTGGCACGTATCACAATTGGTGAGATTAACCCGAGTGGATCAAATATCTGAGCCACTTCAGATAGAATGAGACGCTTATTGAAGTTTGCAGCTGCTGAGCTGAACCGGCTTGAGAACACGAACTGATCTTCGTGCGGATGCCACGTAAATCAAAGTATTTTGGTTGAAAAGTCGTCCAATATAATTCCTGAGCAAGATGACTCGGTAGCAGCGATGCTGGCCAGTATGTCCGAGTCTGTTGCATGCCACTTGGCAAGCGAGAATCCGCCCGCCATGCACAACTCCTTTTGCTGTTGAGCAATCTGATTAAGCTATTCTACTGTGTCTGCCCCTCTAAAAATGTCATCCACGTAACGGCCATGCATGATGCATGGCACCGCGAGTGGAAATCTCATACCTTCATTGTACACGAGCTGGATGAGTGCTCGAACTGCCAGAAAGGGTGCAGCTTTGGTGCCGTAGGTGATTGTTTTTAGCCGGTATGGTACCTCCTCCAGCTGATCATTGATCCACAGTACTCGTTACAAATTGCGATCCTCTTCGTGTACCAGGATCTGTCGGTACATCTTGGTGATGATGGCGAATCCAAATCAGCACGTCTGAGATGTTGAGCAGCAGGTTGGCACCAGTGTTTATGATGTCGTTTAAGGAGAACCCACATGATGTTCCACTTGAGCCGTTGAACACCACTCTCAATTTTGTAGTGGTACTCGCTGACCTGAGAACTATACGATGCGACAGATAACAATGCACTGCACTTGATGGTAATGCTGGCACCTTCTCCATATGACCGAGCTGCTCGTATTCTGCCATAAATTGATAGTAAAGTTGTTTAAATTCGTCATCCCTCGAGTGTCGTTTTAAAATTCGAGACAGACAGTGATGAGCAGTCGAAAATGAAATCCCCAAGAGCGTTGCCGGTGATTTGAGCGGAATCCTGACGATGTACCTCCCTCATGAGTCACACATATGCGTCGACCTGAAGTGATCCTCACACTCCTGTTCTTTAGGTATGTGTGAGTCAATGTTGGTTGGTAATTCTTCTTGGACCCAGAACTTCATGAGCTTCTTGCAGTGCTTGTTCCTCTTTTGAAGGTGAGCATGATAAGATGAACTGGCAAGCGGTTGTGCTGAATCAATTGGTCCAAGCACAAGCAATCCGAACACCGACAGCTGAGCAATTGGCATTGCCGGTGAGCTCCTGATGATATTAGGCTTGATGATCTGCCCATAAACATCAGCCCCGATGATAATGTCGATTGAACGAGGGCGTAGAAACTCTGAGTCTGCCATTTTGAGCTTGTTGATGTGAGGCCACGTCTGAGTTGGGATTTCCACAGATGGTAATATCACCGTTAAAGTTTTGAAGATGTGAGAATTCATGGTGACAACAGTGGCTGTGTGCTGAGAATGAAGAGTGAGCTGAGTCAAGCCGCGTGTATGAGCTGATCTCTTGCCCCCAATACCAAAGATCGGAATGGATGCGCGCTGACGTGTTAGTGTTACATCCTGACGTAACCATGCTTCAATATCTTTCTTTCTTTTAAAGAAAATCATAAATCTGCACTGTGGTCGGGTCCTATAGCCAGAGATTATACAGGTATAATGACGGCGGGAGGGGTGAGACCTGCAGCCACACCGAAGCAGGGCAGTGGGAACACACGGTGCGCGCCAAGAGGAGACGGCCAGGTTCCTAGGTACAGGCTCATCACTGTACCTAACAACGAAAACTAAGAGTTGGTAGGGCACTGCCCCACTCTAACAGTCAGTGTGGAGGGGCCAGAATATCGCATCAAGAGTTATCCCTCTATGGCCTGTGGATATCATCGGCGGCGCGTGTCACCGAAGTCTTTAATTGGTTCGTACCCACTTGCTCTGTTGGCGACTGTCGGGTACTCGCTCCCTTCACCCTGTCGTGTACCGTATCTGGGTCACGAAAGTAGACCAACTGCCCTAGCAACCGCTTCGTTGCTTTGGAAGTTCTTATATGCTACGACGAATGTTGCAATGAACGAAAGATTGATATTCAATATGACAAGAAGATATCTGTCTTATTAACTGTATTGATGGAAAAGAGGAATTTATTTTTCACTTCAGAACCCCAAGAGCCCAAAAGGCAGTGTTATGCCGGTACCGCGTAATTGGATTATTCGGTATTCGGCATAATATTAAAAATTATTATTTTTCGGGATCGTTTGCCGATAAGGAGATGAATCTCGAGTAAAATATGAAAACGCGAATTTATAGAAAAGGAAGTATTTATTATAGGCAACGGTAACTTTCCGTTGTATATTTAATTGTCAAAGTAAGAAGAACAATAATACGTCGTTTCGAGTATTTCACGAGGAACCAACCGTTCTCTGTTGAGTCTAAATTAATACTTATTTTCGTAAAGCAGTTGCTAACTGTCTTCACGAAAATCCCTTAATTCGCAATTTTAGCGTTAGCCTGTCGTCGAACGCCAAGCGAGTCGCCTCATGCTGCATCAGCGTTCTTGGCGCCGATCGTACGATCGGGCATTGGACTTCGTTTCCTGTCTTAAACGAATTCCAATGTTTCTTTACTATGGAATACGAAGTGGAATATAATACGTAGTGAAATATTCCGCGGCACAACAGCAGCTCTTCAGAATTTCTGAATAGACAAATAACAATTAAAACATAATAGTAGCAGAGATTTGGACTCTTTACGAAGTGAAAATTCAGGTGACAGAAAATATATATACCTAATAAATAAATCGATAATTTAAAGGGAATAAAACATCTAAACGCGAGTTCGATATAAGAATTAAGCTATAATATCATACAGATAGCCAGAGTTAAAATAGGATAAAATAAGAAAGTGTAATAATACGCATTTATTTTGGATTTCACGCCATTCACTATACTAGCGCCAGGGGTGGCCTGATTCGCGAAAGTTAGCCCGTACCAGGAAGAGAGTCCCAATTGCGCCGGATGATCAAGCCTTGGGACCAGAAAGTAGTCTCACGAGTGCCGGTGGAAGGAATGGTCGAAAGATAGCCGACTCATCGGGGCTCCTCACTCCAATAAACTTTATTATAGCAAGCTGTCTTTTAAAGTGGACCGTATATTCTAAGTAAACTACAGGCCACGTTTCTGTTTCTCAGGAATGTAGACTCCCTAGTGATAATCTTCAAGAAACGGGCTTTTTCCACGAGCAAGATGCGTCAGATGAGATTGAACATCCTCATCATAATGGACACGGCGAAGCATCTCTCATCTAAATCATATCAACGGATCCCTGTTTATAGAACAACGGATATGTACGACTCAAAGGAATGAACTCTCATCGGTATATCGTGAGTACTTCATTCTATTTTATGGTGTTGGATTTTGTTATGACTGGTAAATTCCAATACCGTCATCTTGAAGGAGCACAAGCCCCTATCATATAATTTAAATCGATCCCGACTCATCACCTTGGTCGACCTAAGGGTCGAGGACTAAACATAGCTCAACGACGTTGGTCTGGATACTTCTATTAAGTTACACCGATATGAGAATAACAACTTTTTCTTGGTTTTGTATATTCATTTTGGTCACGGCTCATCGGTCGCCTTGTGGATACAAGCAGTCTCCTCATAACAAACAAGACTAAATTTGAAATTCCGGTATCCTTTAGTCTACTTCTATAATTTGGGGGTATAAGAGGAACGCGACACATATATAAATGTGGATATAAACCTTAGTGTATTTGACACATTGCTATGATGAAATCATATTGTCTTCGTTTGTATTATTATCTTATTGATGTTTTGTTTATATTTTTTCTTGGAAATAAATCTTGTTAGTGGTAATCGTTATTTGCTAGTCCCGACGGACCGGATGTCTAATAATAAGTTATAAATCGATGAACCATTCACAGATTATTTCGATCAGGTTAATGAACCATGTAAAATGTAACGGATTCTGTGTCTCAGTTTTAAGGAATGTTACTTTGAATATTATTTTATTTATATGTATTGACGGAATGTCAGGAACGAACAGTATATGGAACGGAATCTAACGAACCGTCGGAGTATCCTGAGAATTACAAAACGCTACGAATATATCATAATTCCATTCATCTAAAATCTTAATGGTGTTTTTCTTTCCTAGACCCATAACTCCACATTCTTACTCAAAAAGGTGATTTAGTTTGAATGATTTAAGAGGGAAAAGAAGAAAATCATTACAAAAGATGACTCATATTAGTCATTGGAGCGATGGCAAAGACGACTCGAAGCTACCATTGCAGTTGCTGGTGGGGAACATACCCATCAACGCTTCAGGTCACACCCGAGCCGATGCCGTCCTTCCCCTCTCTCTGTGTTAACATCATAAGACCAGGAGTATTCCCTCGAAACAATACCAGGTCTATAAATATGAAACCGGAATTTGCCCATAGATGGACCTAGCTGTCAATGTAGTTACCGTAAAACCGCGTCATTGGCGCCATTTCCTTGTTGACATCTCTCACAAAGATTTTCAACTCACAACAATACAAGTTTCATACAACAGCATAGTTTGTAATAGCGTTGAACATGTCGAATTTTGTGCCTGGAAACTACGATTTGCGGACAGCATTGATTTTCTGTTACCATTTGAAGAAAACTGGTGCACAATCGCATCGAATGCTTGTCGAAGCTTACGGTGAGCATGCTCTTGTTAAATCACAGTGCTTTGAGTGGTTTAAAAATTTAAAAAGTGGCGATTTTGATGTGAGAAACGAAGAACGTGAAAGACCACCGAAGAAGTTTGAACACAGCGAATTGCAAGCATTGTTGGATGAGAATGACGCTCAAACGCAACAACAACTCGCGGATCAATTAAATGTGACACAAGAAGCCGTCTCCATACGTTTGAAAGCCATGGGAAAGATCCAGAAGATGGGAAAATGGGTTCCACATGAACTGAATGAAAAACAGCAGAAAAACCGAAAAACCACTTGCGAAATGCTGCTCGCCAGGTACAAAAGAAAGTCATTTCTCCATCAAATTGCGACTGGCGATGAAAAGTGGATATATATTGAGAATCCTAAGCGTAAAAAATCATGGGTAACTCCAGGCGAACCATCGACATCGACTGCAAGGCCAAATCGCTATGGACGAGAATCCTAAGCGTAAAAGATCATGGGTAACTCCAGGCGAACCATCGACATCGACTGCAAGGTCAAATCGCCATGGACGAGAATCCTAAGCGTAAAAGATCATGGGTAACTCCAGGCGAACCATCGACATCGACTGCAAGGCCAAATCGCTATGGACGAAAGACAATTCTCTGTGTTTGGTGGGATCAGAAGAGTGTGATCTATTATGAGCTGCTAAAACCTGGCGAAACCGTTAATACTGAACGCTACCGACAGCAAATGATCGATTTGAATCAAGCTTTGCGTGAAAAATGACCAGAATATCAAAAAAGGCAACACAAAGTGATTTTGCTTCATGATAATGCACCATCACACACAGCAAAACTGGTCAAGGAAACGATTGAGGCGTTTAGTTGAGAAATACTTTCGCATGCGGCTTACTCGTCAGACTTGGCTCCGTCCGATTACTACTTATTTGCATCGATGGGACATGCACTTGCTAAGCAGCGCTTTACTTCTTACGAAAATGTACGAAAATGGCTCGATGACTGGTTTGCCTCAAAAGAGCAACAGTTTTTTTGGCGTGGCATCCACAAATTGTCAGACAGGTAGGAAAAATGTATAGCTAGCGATGGGCAATACTTCGAATAAAATATTTTTTATCATTTTCATAAAATAAACGTGTATTTTCTATACAAAAATTCCGGTTTCATATTTATAGACCTGGTACATACTTATAAAACACATACTTTGCCGTCCACTGCAAATCTAAGTAGCCATTTGATATACAATAATTTGGACTCACGAACAATTTTAACCTAAAATTATGATAAGAAATCAGAAAAGAAATGTTTACCTAAAAGGATACAAGAAATAACTACAATTATGAAAATTAAATGTTAATGAAAATCGAAAAGTCATTACATTATTTAACTAAACAGTTAGCATCGTAAATGGATATAAAAACAATCAACATTTAGTTACTGTGGTAGATATAAAGGGTGGTTAAATTTTAAGGGCCGATGTTGATTTTGAATAAAACACAAATTATTTAGGAAATTATTGTCATTTCTTTTTATTATGATAATATGGTATGGTTCAATTATGTATGGAACAAAATATCGGCCAAATGACCGCCGCGACCTCGGCGGCACACCTCCATCCGATGGTCCAAATTTTCGATGACGCTTAGGCATAATTGAGGTTCTATGCCGTTAATGTGCCGAATTATCTCATCCTTTAGCTCTTGAATTGTTGCTGGCTTATCGACGTACACCTTTTCTTTCAAATAATCCCAAAGAAAGAAGTCCAACGGTGTCAAATCACATGATCTTGGCGGCCAATTGACATCGCCACCACGTGAGATAACACGGCCATTGAATTCGTCGCGCAAAAGAGCCATTGTTTCGTTAGCTGTGTGGCAAGTGGCACCGTCCTGTTGAAACCACATATCGCCCACATCCATATCTTCCAATTCGGGCCATAAAAAGTTCGTTATTATCTCACGATAGCGAACACCATTCACAGTAACTGCCTGACCGGCCTCATTTTGGAAAAAATACGGCCCGATGATGCCGCCAGCCCATAAACCGCACCAAACAGTCACTCTTTGTGGGTGCATTGGTTTTTCGACAATCACTCTTGGATTATGATTCGCCCAAATGCGGCAATTCTGCTTATTGACGAATCCACTGAGGGGAAAATGTGCCTCATCACTGAAGATGATGTTCTTCGAAAATTGATCATCCACTGTTGCCATTTCTTGCCACCATTCTGACCATTGACGACGTTTGGAATGGTCAAGAGGCTTTAGTTCTTGAGTCAATTGCACCTTATAAGCGTGTAAATGCAAGTCTTTATGCATAATGTTCATCAACGACGAGCGTGAGAGGTGCAATTGTTGGGCACGACGACGAGTTGAGGTGGACGGCTCTTCAGCCACACTATCGCGAATAGCAGCAATATTTTCTGCAGTACGAGCTGTACGAGCATGCACTGGTGTTTTAATATCTCCTACAGACCCGGTTTGCTCAAATTTTTGCACGATTTTTCCGATTGTACGCACATTTGGACGATTAAATTGACCGAAAAAATCACGAAGTGCACGATATGCATTTTGATTTGAACGCCCATTTTCATAATAAGCCTGAATAACTTTAACGCGTTGCTCGATTGTGTATCTTTCCATGGTTCAAATTGAGTTAGTCTGAAATTGAGAAATGTCAAATGAAATGCAGAAAAAAACTTGACGTTTAGGTGTGGTTCACATTCAACATAGGCCCTTAAAATTTAACCACCCTTTATATACCCTTTCATGCTATACTCTATTAAGAATTAAAATAAGCTTAACATTATCGAAGAACTACATTCGGTTCTATTCATAAAAGGGACAGCAGAAGCGACTCGGATCTACAGTGCAGCGTGACCCGGGCCCCTCGACACCTCGCTTCCCGACTAAGGCGTTTTTCGCTCTCTCCCTCTCTCTATCTCGGCGCGTGCCACCGAGACGAGGAGTAATCTTTCGAAAGACTATATAAATGGAAACATTGTTGTAGCGCGAACATTTCATTATTTCGCCCCTGTTCCTTCTTCGAGTGAGGTCACTCACCGGAGTAAAAAAAATGTGCAAACGTAAGCAACGAGCTCGAGCAACGAATTGCAAGAATTTGCAAGCAACGTTGATTGTGACATTCATTACGACTCGATTGCCGGCAAAGGGGCGAAAAACAGCCTTTGCCGGAAGCACTCTATTAGTAGATTCAAACGCGAGAAGTTGGTTACTCGTACAGGCTCAAAACCACATTTTATTGTATTACTCTTTTATCGACTTTTAAATAGACAACGGAACGTTACCGTTGCCTATAATAAACACTTCTATTTTTTACACAAATTCACGTGTGCGCAAGTTACTCGAGTTCCTTCTCCTAATCGGCAAACAATCCCAAAATAATAACTTTTTAATATTATACCGATTACCGAGTTATCCAATCACGCGGTACCGGCATAACATTTGGTGGCAGTGGTGGGATCTGCTGAAGTGATAAGTGCTACGTAATTTATTTTTTTGAACAAAAAAGTGTTTTAGACAAAGTTAAGAGTGATTCTGAAGTGACGACTACGACGCGTGCAAGGACGACAGTGTAGTTCGTGAAAACCCGACTAATCTAACGCGAAGACGCGAAGTGAACGTCGGTGCGGTGTGACGTATCGGTCAACCGTTTAAAGTCCCGATTGACGGTGTCACGTCAAGTCGCGGAAAACCGCACAAAGTGTGCAACCGAGTACCCGAAGCGGTAACTTATGACAAAGCCGTCGCGCAGCCATTGCCGACGCACGGAGGACAAGCCCAGGAACCACCAAGAGACGGGTCAACGGTACCAGGGAGGACAACTGGACCAACCTTCGAGGGGAGCTATGAGACAACAGGTCTACAGCACCGAAGGAACAGCACCCAAGAAGCAACGTCATGGAGAGGACAATCTTCGAGATCATGTACCTGTAAGTGGCGGTTACGTTATATATATATACATTTAGCCTCAGATTCAAAGCCAGTCGTTTCGAAGCCATAATTGAGAAAAAATATTCCAGCGGATATATGAATCTCTCGTGAGATTATTTTTTTTTGAAAATATAAAAATAAATCCCATCGCGAAATAAACATGTCGAACTCCCGAGCAAGACGTAGGGGCAACGTCGTTGGAGACGACGTTGCCTGGCGCGGGGGTAGACGGTAGACAGCCGGATTAGCTGCGGCTGTAGGGGATATTGCTTATGAAGCGCGCAGGGCGCGATTAGAGCTCTCGCCGTCGGGACGAATCCCGGCGACCAGACAGGAGGCCCTCGCAGGCAGTGTAACAGCCCAGTTTGGCGTGAACCCACTCAGGGGTGCGTTATTCGGTGATCACGACAGCGATGAAAGCGACAACGTGTTTAATATGGCTACTGGCGAGCGAACGCCCGAGCACATCACCGAGGACATGGTTGAGCGGGAAAATGAAAACACGCGAACCATAGATCGCGCAGGTTTCTCTGCAGCTACCGGTACGACAGCCCGATCGGTACCCGCAAGAGTATGAGATTGGATGGCGGCGGTCGACCGGAACCACCGTGAAATGTAACGAGTTCGACGACAGTACGAAAGGCTGCAGCACAAGCACGATCGAGGCCAACGCGAACTCGATCGCAAACTCAGGGAGGCCGAAACACCGTCGGCAAGACGGAACTTGGCGGATACGCTCAACGAGGTAGGTGCGGACGAGTTCGAACTCATACGATCCTTACAGGAGCAAAATGCCGAACTACTGCGGAGGCTGGAAGGAACTGGGTTGGAAGAACACCCGATAAAACGTCCGCGGTCGACTCAAACGCGATTCAAGGAGCCGGAAAACCCGCTTCAGATCCCGTGTTCCAACGGGAGCAACCGCGGATACCGGAAACCCGGGGTCGGACGCTCGACCTGGGGCTGGCCTTGAAGAATGTAAAGCACTTCGACGGCAGCCACGCTGACGAACTGGACGCCTTCATACGGTCCTGTGAGACCGTTTTCAAGCGAACTGCGCCCGGTGACCACGAGATCCTGTTAGAATTGGTACAGAGCAGCAAGCTCGAGGGTAGGGCGGCCCGAGAGATGAAGCATAAAACCATCCTCTCGGTAGCACAGCTCAAGACCGAGCTGGAGGCCGTGTACGGGAAGCGAAAGTCGCTGCCCGCGTTACAGGTGGAATTTAACTCCCTCCGGCAGGGCCAGGGCGAGGATATCGCGGTATACGCCGCCAGGACAGAGCGTATCACCGTGGATATCATAGAAAAACTTTGCGAGGCAGCCACTACGATGTCGGAAATACATATCATTGAGAAAATAACATGGAAGAGCGCTCAAGCCAACTTCGAAAATGGACTGCATGGTTCAAATTCTGGTACGATCTCGTAATTACACCACTCTCCACGAGTCGGTAACGGGAGCCATCGAAATAACCAACATGGTGCAACCAAAGGGAGGGGTAAGTGGAGCATTGAGCCACCCCAGAAGATCCCAAGGCGCACCATCCCGGCAGAGCGAAAATTGTTTCACCTGCGGGAAACCAGGGCACTTGGCTCCAGACTGCACCGACAGATCGGGAAGAGTGAGCCTACCAATGTCCAGCGAAGATAAATCGATACACCACGTTGACGTTGTGTGCAACTATTGCAAAAAAAGGGTTATTTGTGAAAAGACTGCAGAAAAAGATTGTCGCAAAACCAGAGCGAGCCAGCTCAATCTTCGCAGCATCACCGACGTCCAAGGGACTCAGGGGGCAATAGTGAGAGGTTCACGGTGAATGCAGGTACAAATCGATCAGATACCGATGCCAGCCCGCTGGGAACGATGAGAATAAATACACTTGCGGCCCAGCACAGACCCGCGCGCAGGAGGAAAACGACGCAGCAGTTATTGCAGGTAACGCTTCCGGCGTCCAGTGCTACGGCTAGCGACTTTGACATCGTCGCATCGTTGGCCGTGACCGGGGTACTCACCCTTAAAGCAGACACCGGGGCCCAGTGCAGCATATTGAAGGAGAGATGTCTCAAGCCCGAAACCATGGTCAGCAAGTGCTCCGTGGAACTGCAGTGTGGCAGGTGAAAAATTCACCCCCCTCGGTATAGCGAAAATTGTGCTGGAGACACCGGCTCTAAACGTGAAACATTGGTTCTACATAGTCCCGAATAATGTGCCGCTAGGGGTCAACGGACTGTTAGGCATGGATTTCATCAAGTAACACAAGGCCGATGCTTGCACGGAGCGATGCTGAAACTGTACGGGCACTGCATGCCGCTGCTGGACGGCACGACGGGGGTATCTCTGCCGCCACGCAGCGTGATGGTCACCTACGTCGCAACAACGAGCAAATACGTTGGATTGCTCTCAAGAGTAGAGCTCGAGGACGGGGTCATCATGGGTGCCTGCGTTACGCCGCCGCGTGGTAGTAGCTGTGCCGTCAGCTTAATAAATACTGCCGAGCAGGTGGTAGCGGTGAAACGCCCCGTAGTGGAACTCGAGCCGTTCGAGGAAGCGGCAGTAGGTCAAGCGGCCGAGGCGGCTGCCATGGAGGTATGCGCCGTCAGCACGGAGCGAGGGGCCGACCGCCTCGCACGATTAGCCAAAGAGCTCGACACGGCAAACCTCAACGAAGAAGAGCGCAAAGCGCTAAACGGAATCACATGCGAAGACGTGTTTTACCTACCAGGGGATAGGCTGCCGTGTACGCCTATGGTAGAGCATGTGATACCCCTTAAGGATGGGGCGCAGCCCATTAAGGTGCACCCATACAGGCTGCCCGAGACCCACAAGGGAGAAGTGGAGAGGCAGACCTGCGAAATGCTTGCGGAAGGCATTTCCAACCCAGCCGGCATCAATGGAACGCGCCGCTGCTGGTTGTAGCAAAGAAACCTGACGCAGCCGGAATAAGGAAAATGCGCGTAGTAGTGGACTTTCGGAAGTTGAACGAAGCCACCATCCAAGACTCACACCCACTGCCCAATATCACCGAAATATTGGACCAGCTGGGACGGGCCCGATACTATACGACCTTGGATCTCGCCTCTGGATTTCTTCAAATCCCAATGGCGCAGCAAGACAAATCAAAGACCGCATTTTCCACACCGCAGGGCCATTTCGAGTACAACCGCATGCCATTCGGACTCAAGAACGCTCCACCGACTTTCCAGAGGTTGATGAACTCCGCGCTGGCTGGACTACAGGAAGTAAAATGCTATGTATACTTGGACGACATAGTAATCCACGGCAAGACCTTCAAGGAGCACAATGACAGGCTGCGAGAGGTGCTGCAGCGGCTACGGGAAGCCAAATTGGCAGTGCAACCTAGCAAGTGCCAGTTCCTGCGCAAGGAAACGCAGTACCTCGGCCACATCATCTCCGAAGAGGGTGTACGTGCTGATCCGAAAAAGCTGGAAGCGGTAAGGGAATTTCCGGTGCCGAGAGACGTGAAAGGAGTACAATATTTCCTCGGACTAGCTGGCTACTACCGGAAATTCATTAGAGATTTCTCGAAAACCGCGAAGCCACTCACTGAATTAACACAAAAAGGGGTTAAATTCGAGTGGACCGCATTAAGAGATGCTGCCTTCGAATAACTGAAGACAGCACTTACCACAGCACCGATACTGCAATATCCCGACTTCACGAAGCCATTTGTTGTAACAACAGATGCCTCAGATAGGGCGCTTGGCGCAATCTTATCACAAGGCAAGATCGGAGATGATTTGCCCATATGCTACGCGAGCCGCACCATGTCAAAGGCCGAGCTAAATTATACAACAACGGAAAAAGAGCTACTCGCCATAGTTTGGGCTCTCGCTCTATTTCGACCATATATTTATGGTATACGTTTCACGGTAGTGACGGACCACCAGCCGCTGACCTGGCTGTTCGGAGTAAAGGTCCCAGGTTCGAGACTAATGCGTTGGAAAATAAAATTGGCGGAACATGAGTTTAACGTCGAAAATAAGGCAGGTAAGTGCAATACGAATGCAGATGCGCTAAGACGAATATTCCTTACTACGAAGGCCCAAGCGAGAGCAAAGAACGTAGCCCGTGAGTTGGAAGAGGACAGCACGACGGGGCAACTCGGCATAACGAATGACCGCACAAAGCGGAGGGCCGAGAATACCCCGGGCCAGGCCAGCAACGAGGCAGAGCGAGAGAAGCGAGAAGCGCCTGCCAATGCTACAGACAAGGATATAGAGATCCGCAGCGTGTATGCAGATCGCTTTACTGAACCCCACAGCCCCGCCGAAAAGCCGTGCGATCGGGGAAAATGCAGGCCACGCAAGCTAGCAACGCAAGGCACTGGTAAGACTGCGAGCATCGCCGACAAAGACGGAGCGGGGCCAGCACAGCATGGCAGATCCGCGAACCGCGGAAGTCCACGAAAATCAAACGCTGCAAGGCCGCTCGAGACAGAGAGCGACCCAGTGGCGGAGCTACCGGTGGGCACACCGAGCGACAAAACTGCAGACAGAGCACCGCAAAGGCCCGCTGAGGAAGCGAGGCACGGCGGGGCCTGTAGCCCACGAACTTCCTGCAGCGCGGACGAAGACAGCGTTATAAAAAAGTATAGCGACTGCCGCAGTGGCGTAGCTACTCCTTCTGCCGATGACCGCCAGAAAATAATTAGAGAATACCACGACACGCCCATAGGAGAAAATCAGTACGACTGGCCCGGCCTGAGAAGGGATTTGGAAAATTACATATCGTCCAGTGAATCCTGCCAAAAGAACAAAATCAGGAAAAGGGAACGAGTGCCGATGGTGGTAACAGACACCCCATCAAGGTCATTTGAGAAAGTAGCAGTCGACATCGTAGGACCGCTACCAGAAAGCGCCTCGGGAAAAAGATATAAACTTACCATACAGGATGCGCTCACGAAATACAGGGCAGCGATATCACTGCCAAACCAAGAGGCTTCGCCAGTCGCTAGAGCCCTAGTAGAAGAATTAATCTGCTGGCACGGAACGCCGGAAATAATATTATCAGATCAGGGCACGAACTTCCTCAGCTCGACCTTTAAGAAAATGTGTCGACTGCTGCGAATCAAGAAAATACAAACGACGGTCTACCATTCGGAATCAAATAGCGCATTAGAAAGATCGCATCGCACCCTCGCTGAGTACCTAAAAAATTTCATAGATGAGGATCAAGGAAATTGGGACGAGTGGCTGCCGTATGCGATGTTCACGTACAACACCACTCCACATACGGGGACCAGACTGTCGCCCCACGTGATGGTGTACGGACGCGAGGCCGAATTGCCGACCGCCGTGACACAGGAAACCCGCAGCACCTATGCCTACGACGACCACGTCCACGAGTTACGCGAGCGATTACGCGCCTCATGGACTGTAGCGCGCAACAACCTAGAAGGCGCGAGAAGACAGTCAAAGAATGCATATGACCACAATGCGCAGGAACAGGAGTACCGCGTCGGCAAACGAGTACTTCTCCGAGATGAGACGGTGCGCATGGGCCGGTCAGCCAAGCTGACTTCGAAGTGGACGGGACCTCACGAAATAGTAGAGAAGAGGCCAATTACGTCGTCGGAAAGGGACGAAAAACTCAGGCGGTGCATGCAAACCGCCTGAAGCTCTTTATCGAGCACTAATAGATCAAGAATATATGAAATTATAAAAATTACCTATAGCTAATTAACAGATAATTAAAGCTAAGATTGAATGTGGGTAAGAACCCTTGAGGGCGCAAGGTGGAAACTTCAATAAACCAAGTAGAGTAGGCAATAACCCTATATAATTGAGACAAACAAAAAACATTTTTCGATTAAGCATATAATGGTCGACGGCCTTGGAAGCATCAAGGCCATCATAAGAAATATGGACGTTGCCGATGCCCAAAAGCTCCACGAAGAGATTGCCAGAATAAAGGCCTCACAGCAGACGCTGTAAGAAGGGTTGAAGAACTAAAAATAAGTGGTAAGGACCACCTTCAGCCTATATAATGAAAGCGTGCATCATATAAAGGCCAACGAACAGGGTCTGTTGGCCCAGATACAGCGTATCAATCACACACTCAACGACAACCTGTACTATGTAACGAATCGCCGACACTTGGAAGAGACGCTCAACGCAGTAAGTATTGCAGTCGAGGCATTACTCATCGACAAACAGGAGTTAGTGTGGCTGGTTAACGACATAGCTAGTGATAAGGCCAGAGCAACGTCCCTGCTGCCAAGAACGCTCACAAGACACCTCGTCGACGCACTACCACACCTATCGCAACGAAAGCAACACGGTAGTGCTCGTGCGAGAGATACCGCTGATTGGGCAGCAATAATACTGTATACAAAAAGTGCAGTGTATAAAAATACTTTAAAAATTGCAAGGTACCGAGCAAATCTTACATTTGCCCGTCGACACACCTACAATGTCGGTTACAAACGACGGACCCTCCTAAGTCCTAAAATACGCGAAAATGGACACAAATAACAGGAATACTGGCTTTGATAGGAGTATGTGTTGTAACCGCCCGAGATTTCAGCGTGAAAACAACAGGGCGAACATCTCAAGTCATCCGGAAAGATTACCTTCCCCCGTACGCCCTAAAATTGAGGAAAATGGAGGGTGAGGCACCTCCGATACGCACCGAGGAGGAAGTTTCACTACCAAGCGTGCCGCGAGATCCGGAGGGGCTACAAAAGCTCGGAGATTCGAGCAGAAGCCTTGGTCGGCTTCCTTTTGTTTAAATGTTATAGATACATATGGAACCGGACACCGACAAAGACAACCGAGGCAGCGACCCCGGCAGCAGCCGGGGTGAACATTGACCTCAAGCCGCTCGAACGACGCTAGCCACAGGAGCGACTGCGACCCGAACATCAGGGCCTGGGAAACTCGCCCCCTCAACCGAATGCGACAGCCAGACCGGCAATGAAGAAATAACAAAATTGTCAAAACTATGAAATTATTATGAAACTATTAGGTGCACAACTAAGTTCCCGCTGTTTTTCAAGAGATGGCTCCAGTAGTAAGTGCTGGTCGATTGGGACATAACTAAAACGTCATGAACCAAGCTTAGGCATATGGTAAACAAACTGCTTTGACATATTAGTGATTTTGTTTTTGCGTCATATACTTTTGATTGTGTGAAAATGTCTGATTTTGTGCCAAATAATCGTCATTTGCGGGAAGTGTTGTTTTTCTGCTTTCATTCGAAAAAAACGGCGGCTAAAGCGCATCGAGAACTCCAAAAAGTTTACGGTGATGCTGCTCTAAATGAAACAACATGCCGTGATTGGTTCCGTCGCTTCAAAGACGGTGATTTTGATGTTGACGACCGTTCCCGTGAAGGAAGGCCAAAAACCTTCGAAGACGTTGAATTGTAGGCATTGCTCGATGAGGATCCGTGCCAAACGCAAAAAGAGCTTGCTTCAGCATTAGGAGTTACCGGCCAAGCCATTTCCAAGCGATTGCATGCGTTGGGAATGATTCAAAAACAGGGAACTTAGGTTTCTTATGATTTGAAGCCAAGAGACGTTGAGCGTCATTTTTTCGCCTCTGAACAAATGCTCCAGCGGCAAAAAAAGAAGGGTTTTCTTCATCGCATCGTTAGGGGTGATGAAAACTGGATGCATTACAGTAACCCAAAGGAACAAAATCATGGGGACTGCCCGGTCATGCTTCTACGGCGTCGGCTCGGCCGAATATTCACGCTGTAAAGATTTTGCTGTGTATTTCATGGAACCAGGGCGGTATTATTTATTATGAACTGTTGAAACCGAACGAAACCATCACTGGGGAACGATATCGAACTCAATTGATGCGATTGAGCCAAGCACTGCGCGAAAAGCGGCCACAATACGAGCAGAGGCACGAAAAAGTGATTCTACAGCATGACAACGCTCGGCCTCACGTTGCCAAACCCGTTAAAACCTACTTAGAAACGCTCAAATGGGAAGTCCTACCCCATCCGCCATATTCCCCAGATATTGCGCCGTCCGATTATTACTTGTTCCGTTCGATGGCACATGGTCTGGCTAGTCAGCAGTTCAGCTCTTATGAAGACATCTCAAAATGGCTTGATTCGTGGATAGCCTCAAAGGACGAACGCTTCTACCGTGACGATATTCGAGCTCTGCCAGAAAGATCGGAAAAAGTTGTCGCTAGCGATGGGCAATATTTTGAATGATTCATTTGTAAACATTTTTTCATAATAAAGTTGCATTTTCATAAAAAACAAAATAGCGGGAACGAAGTTGCGCACCTAATATGAATAATGAAAACTATATTGCCCGGTATATATGAGATACAAGAAACCAACTAAAGAAAAAATTTTTGAGAAAAAATTTTTCATTTAAGGAAAGTTGGATGTTGTACCGCGAACATTTCATTATTTCGCCATTGTTCCTTCTTCGAGTGAGGCCACTCACCGAAGTAGCAAAAATGTGCAAACGTAAGCAACGAGCTGCGGGCAATGACTGCTACGAGCTCGAGCAACGACTTGCAGGAATTTGCAAGCAACGTTGATTATGAAATTCATTTCGACAAGATTTCCGGCAAAGGGGCGAATAACAACCTTTGCCGGAAGCACTCTATTAGTAGATTCAAACGCAAGAGGTTGGTTCCTCGTACAGGCTCAAAACCACATTTTATTGTATTACTCTTTCATCTACTTTTAAATAGACAACGGAACGTTACCGTTGCCTATAATAAACACTTCAATTTTTTACATAAATTCACGTGTGCGCAAGTTACTCGAGTTCCTTTTCCTAATCGGCAAACGATCCCAAAATAATAAGTTTTTAATATTATACCGATTACCGAATTATCCAATCACGCGGTACCGGCATAACAATATTAATACATACATATGGAATGCATTTTCTTAAAAATGAATAAGAAAAGTTATTGTTCATGAAACAGCCTTAACAATCGAATAAAAACTTATCACACCGATATCTCAATTTGTTACCAACGATATCCAATTTAAAAGACTTGAGGAAAACTATCGGGAAATATTCAGTCAATAAGGCCTTTTTAGACATTAACTAATAAGCGTTTAAATGAATTCCAAATATAAACTTTAATTAAAATAATAAGTCGTAGTCTATAACAGAAAAACAAAAAGAAAGAAAGGTAATACTAAAGAGAAGTATATTGGCTGTACCGGCCAATAACAGAAAAACAAAAAGAAAGAAAGGTAATACTAAAGAGAAGTATATTGGCTATACCGGCGTCCGAGTCGTTTTTATTCCTCATTGTCTATCGCGACAACGTGTCGTCGAAACAGGGAATGGTTCCTTGCGACAGCGTGTCGTCGAAGCGAAGGATGGTTCCTCGCGACAGCGTGTCGTCAAAGCAAGGAATGGTTCCTTGCGACAGCGTGTCATCGAAGCGAGGAATGAGTCCTCGCAACGCGTATTGTGGGGGCAAGGAATGGTTCCTCGCGACACGTGGTACCGCAGCTCGGAAGCGGAGTTGAACGAGACCGGGTTCAGATAAGAATTACAGCATGAATCACCAGAGACTCGGTGGATCTACTTAAAAGTCTGAGCCTTTTTCGAAGTAGCTTCATTTTACCTGGGATGTGTCATCACATCCCAAGCAACTCGGAACGAGAATCGAACGAGGGCATGTCTAGAAAGAAAATTAGTCATCGCGATGAGCCCTAAAGTCCGAGCGCCATTGTAATTCTAAGAATCCCCCGCATAGAAAATTAGACCATCCAGGACCTATATAAGGACGGGAAAATACCCGAAGAAAAAACACAGATCGTCAGAGGCTTCTTGGTCTAGTCCGGTACACAAAGGCTCCTAGGTTAGAGCCCGGTGAAGAACAGTTTAAACTGCGTACAGCTGCAGTGTCGAGTGTTCGAGCAGTCGCGATCAAAACTGGTGAGCTAAACAAGCTCCCACCGCGGAGAAATCCCACCCTGTAGAGTCAGTTAAAATTCAAAGTGAGTGCTTAGAAGAAAAACGGTTGAACAGTCTAAATTCAATTCGAACTTACTTTTTCTCGGTTTTAATGTCAACCATTCGGCATTTATCTCAAGTTTGAATACGGAATCTGGAAGAAATTGAATTCAATTGTTTTCTGCTGTTTTTGTACTAGTCCACACTGTTTATTTCGTTTTACTGTTTTATCGAATCATAAGTATCACGTTCAGAGTATGGCGTCGAAAGTAACGATCGCTCGCGCACGGTAATAGCGAACGTACGTGTATCACTTATTTGGTTATTTGAATAGATTTTAACAGCTTCACGAATCATCGAGTTTAACAATTTTTATTTTTAACAAACGGTTGCCTTTTTTTCCCTTCAACGCATCGGTTACCGGCGAAACAACTTCACCAGAAAACCAAACGTAAGTACCAACGCAATTCTTCTAATTTATATTATCTGATATTTCCGTTAATTTTTCTTTTCCATTTTCCTTCCCCCTAATACCCCCTCTCCGCGGGTTAATTTATCGATCTAGTGTATCGAGTTGAGTGACGGTTAGACTCCAAAGGGGGCTTGCGTCTTAGGTGTTTCTTGTCAGGTGTGGTAAAGGGAGAATTCATTCTCGTTGACCAGAGTACGGAAAACTCACGCCGAAACAAAAATTTGACGGAACGGGTTTAACGTAACAAAAATTGGGGACTCGTCCGGCATCCTAAAAAGAGTATTCATTTTATTCAAATCAACCAGTCATCTTTGTCGCGAATAAATTCAATTAGTGAAAAATGGATTTAAGAAAAAAATAGTGTCAATTTAATTAGTAATTGTTGTCGCGAGTAAAATAAAATCGAAAAAAAAGAAGGTGTGATTTTATAAAGGAAATTGTACGTGTTGTTCGAATTAATTAATGGTTTCTTTCTGGATCAATTAAATTGTGAAAATTGATTTCTTCAGAAAGTGTCACTTTGGTTCGTGTTCATAGACCCGCATTTGTAATTCGATTTAATTCATAAAACCGCTCCTGATTGAATATATCGCAATACAGATGACCGAGCAAGTCTACAGTTTTTTCGACATTTAAAAATTGTTTCCTCTTCACAAGACCCGTATTTTCCGATGTTATATCATCCATTTTTCCAGGTGTATCGTCGTACCAGAGAACGCTCGTGAGATGCGAATTTTTTGCTGCTGGACCGTAATTCAAAAGTGTTTCTATGTACGCTCGATAAGCGTAGGCATTATTTGGAGGTGAAACTAATTTTTGATTCAGGTATACATCCACCTGATTAAACATAGAATGCAAGAGATTGTTTACAGGGCCGGCACTTACTTTCGACGATGTGCCCGCGGCAATTTCCGTAGTGGTAGGAGATGTTATTTTCACTCTCAGACTAAGTATAGTATGGGCGAGATCGATATACTCATCACCCTGTCCAGGAATAACAAATTCAATCGGTGAATCATCTGTTAGCGAAGATATTGGTTTGTAATACACCCAATTGGAGCCTTCGATAGTAGTTTGCGTCGGTGGGAGTGAAAATAATTCAAGTTCCGATTTAAGACACTCGCACGAGTGCGCATGTAGAAAAGCCATCTTGTTTCAGCTATCCAAAAATATCTGCAACTGTTCGTTGACGAGTCTTCTTCTTCTTACTGTTCTTATTATTCTTTTTCTTCTTTGTTACTTTTCTCTTTATTACACTTTTATTTTTACGGGAGATACGTCGTGGTTTACGTTCGTTCGATGAATGAGGAGTTCGTGAAATTTTGCGCTTTTTATAACCAGAACCCCGCATGAGAGTGTTAATTTTTTCAGAGGCTTTGCGTTTGAGATTACTGCCTGATTCTCGCGCTCTCTCGCGAATAGCATCTTTCACAGCTATATTTCTATCGAGGATATCACCGGCTACGTTTACACTAGCGCGCAACGCCTCTTTTCCAACTGCTTTAGCGCCCTTCTTTAAAAGTGGTAACACTCGACGAAACAGGCCCCCGAGAAAGCTGCCGATACCGTGTCCTCGTTGATTAGGTGTTCCGATATAAACATGGCTAATGCCACCGTACCCGCGACGACCCCATCCGTGCTGCACACTGTCAATATCATCCATGGTGGTGTAATCAATCGTGGGACCTTTTGAAATGTAGTGTCACTGTCAACGTTCCCTGATCGAATGGTATAGGATCCCCAAATACGTCTCTTATATCGATCTCGATAGTGTGTAAATTATTGCGCAAGAGAGGTATATATCGTAGCGTTGAAAACGATTTAATTTTTATCGAACCATACGGACAGTCATCAGTATCAATGGGAACAACTCGTAAGAGGGGTGTTTGTACATCGCCTGTAATATAGCTCTCGCAGATATCTGTGTATAAAAACATGCTGCCCGGTATAGCACCGGTGAGAGATGCAGGCCTCGACCCTGTGTATTCGCAATGCGGTTCTATCATTACTGACCTACAGGCCTCTTCCGAGAATCCTAGTAGCCTTGCGATAGCGGGCGATACGCGAAAGTCGTGGTATCGTAGATCGTCGCATACGCTTGGCAGCGATTTAAAGCGCAGAGGATCAGCTACGAGAGGTAACTGATTTATACTCTCCAAAAGAGCGTCTATAGAGCGATATACACCAGGTGCTACTTGGTCTTTATCAGCGCGTCTCCGTGTTAAAAGATTTAAACCCGATAAATCATAATCACCATCCTCAAAAGTTACGAGATTTTCTACAGTAGGAACATGTAAAAGAGTCATCGGATAAGCAATTTCCACAAGAGAAACAGACCATTCTCCGTGCGAGCGTATTTGACGCGGTAGTTTTGTACAAAATTTCGTCGTCGTATTATCCGGAAAATACTGCATACTACTGTTGCTCGGTAGTACGACAAAGAAAGAGCTATCCTTGGAGCTCATATTTATCACGGACGATGATCCCGAGCGTTCTTCTTCTTTGTCCTCTTCTTCTCTTTCGTCTTCTCAGATGACGGAGGCACTCGTACTCGTGATAATTCTGCCTCGTAGAAAATACCGTCGATAGTCTCGTTATTCAGATCGTGTAAAATATACACGAATGGTTCTCGATTCACCGATATTCGTTGAATCTTGAATAATTCGTTACTCCAACCGCGCTCATATCCTTTCACGAAAGCTGCTTTGGCTGTACTGATACGTACCAAGTCACCGACGCTGTATTTAGGCTTTTTAATTTTTTTCGCGTTACGCCCGTAACGCCGTGCTAAATTGTCTCGGGATATAGAGGCATTTTCGAGGGTTACTTCGCTCGGAGGAATACGCGTTCCGCTGTGTCTAGTGTGATTATAAGCATATAAAAAATTTTGTAAAACATCGATGTAACACATTCGCTCTTTTATTGTTCGATTAAAGCGTTTGGCAATCGAGGCTTTTATATCAGGGTTACGAGCAGTGCGAAAATCGATATTCTTTTTCTTGAGAATTTACTGAAACGGAGCGCCGATAAATTCTTTGCCTCGATCAGTTTGCAATTGCTGCGGGCGACGATTGTTACTGCGCCCAGGTATGCGTGTGAGACCGCGGGCCACGTTTGCGCTCGTTTTGTCACGCAAAGCTTCGACCCATGCGTATTTGCTCAACACATAGATAACAACAAGCAGATACGCGTACCCATCGTTGTACGTGGCTATCGAGCGAAGATCAGCTAAATCAGCCTCCCATACATCGTCTATATTACTCACGCTGTACGTACGACGGGGAAATCGTCGTCGCACGAGGCGATGCATGTTATATGAATCCTGTGTCTCGAGCCATGGTAAAACATTTTTTCGCGCTACTCTTCGATCCACCTGGGCCAAATTTTTTGCTCTAGAATAGGAAGCAGGATGAGCGGTGTCATAATAGATTTTTTGAAGAATTTTCATAATTTTAGCGATGACCAGTTAAATGGATACTTTTTCTTTTTCTTTTCTAACTGTGTGGGGGGTCGATATTCTGCTTGTACGATGTTTTGCAATTGTTCGTCCTCTTCTTCATCCCCCTCCTCCCCTCGATGATGTCGTTTTCAGCCGTGAGCATTAAATCTCTGTTTGAGTGTGTGGTCTCGGCCTCGTCGTTGTTGTTGCTACCGTTGCTGCTGTTGCTGCTGCTACTATCGTTATCGCTCGGTAAAATAAGACGCCGCTGTGGTGTCGAGGATGATGTAGGTGTAGGCTCATGTAGTAACTCGGGATTGCCGATAAATTTGCGTGGCATCTGTATCGCTCGCAGGAGTTTGGCAAAGTGAGATCGCCCGATGGGTTTCTCGCGTTTTCTAGCTCGCATAGCATCGTTAACAAGATCAACGATATTGGAATTTGAAATTCTTCTGCCGTCTATGGAAACAACACCGTTACGATCCCATGTCATTTTTTTACCAACGGCGCTGCGATGCAAATTGCGAAGCAACGATATTGCTTTAGATAAAAATTTTTTTGGTACGCTATCGATAATAAGTGTGTCATTGAGTCGAGATTTAACTTTGTTCATTAAAACGTCGTCGGATTTATTCTCGTGGCTATCGAGTATTGCTACTTTTCGTTTTGATGAAATATTCGGTACTGCATTATCGTACTCGACCATGTGAAGATAACGCTGTTAAACCTGTTGGTACGCTATCCACTTCTCTCTCTCGCTCTTGTACGAGTGAGAGTTTAGAATTTCACTCAGCTCAGAGTCAAGGCGCGATAATGGCGTATCGGTAGTCTGTACGGAAGGCAACGGGTCTGCACTAGTAGTAGTACTAGTAGTAGTAGTAGTAGTAGTAGTAGTAGTAGTAGTAGCAGCAGCAGTAGTGGCGAGTCCAGCGAGACGATGTATGTTATCATGAGGAATAAGTATCATCTTTCTGGCATATTCCATGTCTCGCGTAGGCCAAGACAGGCACAAGGAGCAACTTGAGAAATCCGACACAGTGCTCAACGATGATCTTCCTCTTACCGCTCCAATTTCCCCTTTTGGCGGCTAGTCGTCGAAGAATTGTCGCGTGCCTCCGAAGATGATTCTTTTGCACGTTGTTCAGACTCACGTTTCCTTGTAAAACGTTAAGAGCACACTCGCATATACAGCGTACGAGCGTTACATCTGCTTTGCGCAAAATTGCACGTCGTTGCTCTTGCTTCAGATAACACAACGCTTGCAATATAATTATCTGCTTTTTATCGAGAGGTCCGCGCAACGCCATTACAAGCGCATTACTGGTACATCGCGCGACGCATCGCGAACTTTTATTGCTTTTTGAGGCACGTAAACGTAATGGTATTGGTCATCGGGAAATATACAGGCGCGAAATCGACAATTATCAGGCGTTGATTGTTTCAAGTCGAATAATAGATAGCCGTGCGGTGCGGCTCTTGCATCGAAATATATACTTCCTGCAAAAATCGCGGATTCTAGGGACATACCTGGCGGGCTGGGTGCTGAATTTGCGCGCGATCTCGCGGATTTTTGAAGACAACGATATAATTAGCGTTTAAGGAGATATCGCGCTGCCCGTGACCTTGATGGAAGAGATTTTGCGTGATGAAAATGACACTAAGATTTTTACGATGGCTACCTTTGGTGAAAAGATCGACCACGGTATTGTTCGATGACTCGTGCATTAAATCGTCAATGACCACAAGTTTAGGACTTGTATCACTCGAATAGTCTGCTGTTTGCGGTAAGCCCTCGCGAAATTCGATTTTATTTTGATTAGAATAGAATTTTAAGTTTCAAGTAATTTTTTATTGATTTATTATCTTCTCCGATAAATTTATAAATTGTGTTATTTTGATTAAAATAGAAATTTAAGTTTCAAGTCATTTTTTATTGATTTATTATCTTCTCCGATAAATTTATAAATTGTGTTATTTTTATTAGAATAGAATTTTAAGTTTCAAGTAATTTTTTATTGATTTATTATCTTCTCCGATAAATTTATAAATTGTGTTATTTTGATTAGAATAGAATTTTAAGTTTCAAGTAATTTTTTATTGATTTATTATCTTCTCCGATAAATTTATAAATTGTGTTATTTTGATTACAATAGAATTTTAAGTTTCAAGTAATTTTTTATTGATACATTATCTTCTCCGATAAATTTATAAATTGTGTTATTTTGATTAGAATAGAATTTTAAATTTCAAGTAATTTTTTATTGGTTTATTATCTTCTTCGATAAATTTATAAATTGTGTTATTTTGATTAGAATAGAATTTTAAGTTTCAAGTAATTTTTTATTATTTTATTATCTTCTCTGATAAATTTATAAATTGTGTTATTTTGATTAGAATAGAATTTTAAGTTTCGAGTAATTTTTTATTGATTTACTATCTTCTCCGATAAATTTATAAATTATGTTATTTTGATTAGAATAGAATTTTAAGTTTCAAGTAATTTTTTATTGATTTATTATCTTCTCCGATAAATTTATAAATTGTGTTATTTTGATTAGAATAGAATTTTAAATTTCAAGTAATTTTTTATTGGTTTATTATCTTCTTCGATAAATTTATAAATTGTGTTATTTTGATTAGAATAGAATTTTAAGTTTCAAGTAATTTTTTATTATTTTATTATCTTCTCTGATAAATTTATAAATTGTGTTATTTTGATTAGAATAGAATTTTAAGTTTCGAGTAATTTTTTATTGATTTACTATCTTCTCCGATAAATTTATAAATTATGTTATTTTGATTAGAATAGAATTTTAAGTTTCAAGTAATTTTTTATTGATTTATTATCTTCTCCGATAAATTTATAAATTGTGTTATTTTGATTAGAATAAAATTTTAAGTTTCAAGTAATTTTTTATTGATTTATTATCTTCTCCGATAAATTTATAAATTATCTTATTTTGATTAGAATAAAATTTTAAGTTTCAAGTAATTTTTTATTGATTTATTATCTTCTCCGATAAATTTATAATGTGTGTTATTTTTATTAGAATAGAATTTTAAGTTTCAAGTAATTTTTTATTGATTTATTATCTTCTCCGATAAATTTATAAATCGTGTTATTTTGATTAGAATAGAATTTTAATTTTCAAGTAATTTTTTATTGATTTATTATCTTCTCCGATAAATTTATAAATTGTGTTATTTTGATTAGAATAAAATTTTAAGTTTCAAGTAATTTTTTATTGATTTATTATCTTCTCCGATAAATTTATAAATTGTGTTATTTTGATTAGAATAGAATTTTAAGTTTCAAGTAATTTTTTACTGATTTATTATCTTCTCCGATAAATTTATAAATTCTTAACAAATTCAATTTAATCTTAAATTTATTACTAATCTTAACATTTTAAATAATTTCTTAATATAAATACTTTAAATACTAATTTCTTATAAAATTTATAACAAATTCAATTTACTTTTAAATTTATTACTAATCTTAGCATTTTAAATAATTTCTTAATATAAATACTTTAAATACTAATTTATTATAAAATTTATAACAAATTCAATTTACTTCAAAATTTATTACTAATCTTAACATTTTAATAATTTCTTGATATAAATACTTTAAATATTAATTTATTATAAAATTTATAACAAATTACAATTTATTTTTAAATCTTTTATTATTTTAAATAATATTTATTATTTTAGTAATATAAATCATCATAAACAACCTATATAATCAACAACATACCTAATTAATAATTTAAAATTTTATTGATTATAAATACCTTAAATCATAATATAATCAATAATTTTAATCTATATTAATCTTATACTAAATTATTTAGTTATTTCGAACATTTATACAATTTATATAAATAAAAATAAGCTAAACTAAGCTATTAGACTCATACCCTAATTATAGAATCAATTTCTTTTTTATAAAATAAAGTGCCTGAATAAAGGATTATTATGATATAATAAATAATGTAAATTTAACCTTTGTAATATTTCTTTTATTTTTCCTATTATTGTTTCCTTCAAACTACCAATGGTAAAGTCAGCGAACATATGAATTTTATTATTCTTTTAAAGGGAAAATGGACATTATTAACCAAATACGTAGAATAAAGACAGTTTGAGTAAAAGATGAGCCACACAGTATTGTGGGTTTTCCAAATATGATCGTATCAGATAATTCTTTATTATATAAGTTATAACGAAGATGTAACATTAATGAAGCAGTAACGTAAGCGTTTCTTTTTTAATCAATTACTGACCTCGATTCAGTGAAATACAGAATATTATACCATATTTATATTGCACACGCACTCCTCATTCCTTAGAATTGAATCAAAATTATACGGGACGATTATTATTGAGTGGCGTACCGTCGAGTACCGAATTAATTATTAAAGTTTGCGCGAAATAAAGTTCGTTTGTCGTATACAATGACGAAATCGTTCTACTCATCCTCGAAATGGTCCAGATAGTCGATGCAGAAATCCTTGAGGACGTGATAAATCGAAGTTTCTCCAACACGCAGCGTAAGAGTTCGTCATCGATGAGTAGTACGTTCCAAGAGAGAGCGTGAGAATGTGGCTCCCCAAAAGATAGGTCTTACTCGACGGCAGCCCGTGGACAACTGACTTCTCAATCTAATATGAATTTGGTTTCTGTCGCGTATCATTCACGAAGAGAACCGTAAACACTCGAATTCCCCCCCATCAAACCCATTCGTGCACACTTTCCACAGCGGATAATACTCTTCTTAATAAATTCGTTACACCTTTATTAATATAATTATATTTTATAGAATTAAACTATCCCAATTAAAATCAAAATTTAATATGCATCTTACATTTAAATATAAATATTACATAACTCAACTAAACTTTAATAAAATCTTTATTATCCCTTCAATTTTAATTTCCCCTATTTTATCAACTTCTATAAATTCTTGATTTATAATTTGAAGATCTTTAGAATTTAATATAATATCTTTCATCCCATTTATTATTTTTTTAAATAAATATTACAAAAATTTAACCACTAAATATTTTATCATCCAAACTTTTTCTTCTTCCCTACTAATTATAAACTCAAATTTTCTAATTATTAACCACAATAAATTTTATATAATAATAATCATTATAATTAATTCATCTATTTTAATCAAATTAGGAAGAGCCCCATTCCATTCTTGATACATTAACTTAATAAATAATTTTTATTGAATTACATGTTTTATCTTATCTACCTGACAAAAAATTACCCCTTTAATTATATTAATATATATTTTCAATTATAAAATTATTTACATTTCTATAATTATATCAAGAATTACCGGAACGATGATAGCCTTAAATCATCAGTCCTTACGCTTAATCATAAGCTACTCCTCTATTAACAATATTAGATGAATATTAATAAGAATAATAATTAGAGAAACACTATGAAATTTATACTTTATTTCATATATTTCTATTAATATATCAATTATGATAATTTAAAATAAAATAAATATTTATAATATTAATCAACTATTTATTATAAATAATAATAATAACATAAATAAATTATTTTTATTTACCAATATATTTTCAATTGGAAGAATCCCTCCTATATTCGGATTCATAATAAAATGATTTTCTTTATATATAATAAACTGAAATAATAATATAATTATAATTTTTATTTTAATTATTATATCTACATTAACATTTATATTTTACATACGATTATATATATATTTCCTTATTCAATTTAATTAAAATTCAAAATTAATCTTAATTAATAAATTTATTAATCTTAAATCTATTAAATTAATAAATTATATAATTTTTAATTCTTTCTTAAATTTATGAATATTAAATCTATGATTAAATTAAAATTTTAAGTTAAAAAAACTATTAACCTTCAAAGTTAAAAATACTTATAATTAAATAAATGTTATTAGTAAAGAAGATTTTATTATCTTTTAAATGAATTTACAATTTATCACCTTTATTCAGACTTATTACTTTAATTATCAAATTTATTAAAATTCTATATTAAAATTATATAAATACATCTTTAAATTTGCAATTTAATATTTTATTTAAACTGAAAACTTATGCAAAAATGATTTTTTTCTACAAACCATAAAGATATGGGCTGGAATAATAGGGACATCTCTAAGAATTATCACTCGAATAGAACTAGGAACTCCAGGCTCATGAATCAACAATGATCAAATTTATAATTCTATTGTAACCTCTCACGCCTTTATTATAATTTTTTTTATAGTTATACCAATTATAATCGGGGGATTTGGAAATTGAGTAATTCCTTTAATATTGGGGGCCCCAGATATAGCTTTCCCTCGCATAAATAATATAAGATTCTGATTATTACCCCCTTCTTTATTAATATTAATATTCAGAAATATTATTAACCAAGGAACAGGAACAGGATGAACAATTTATCCCCCATTATCATCTAATCTAAATCATGAGGGAATATCAATAGATTTAACTATCTTCTCCTTACATATAACAGGAATATCCTCCATTATAGGGGCTTTAAATTTTATTACAACTATCATAAATATAAGTCCTAAAAACTGATCTATAGAAAAATTATCTCTATTTATCTGATCAATCAAAATTACAACTATCTTATTACTTTTAGCCGTTCCTATCTTAGCAGGAGCTATTACTATACTTCTAACTGATCGTAATTTAAATACATCATTTTTTGATCCTTCAGGAGGAGGAGATCCAATCCTATTCCAACACTTATTTTGATTTTTTGGTCACCCAGAAGTTTATATTTTAATTCTCCCAGGGTTTGGAATAATTTCTCATATAATTTATAATAATAGAAAAAAAAAGAAACATTTGGTAGATTAGGAATAATTTATGCAATATTAACTATTGGATTTCTTGGTTTTATTGTATGAGCCCATCATATATTTACTATCGGTATAGACATTGATACTCGAGCTTATTTTACCTCAGCTACAATAATTATCGCAATCCCAACAGGAATAAAAATTTTTAGTTGATTAGCATCAACTCATGGAATAAAAATAACCTTTAATCCAGTAAATTTATGATCTATAGGATTTGTATTTATATTCACAATTGGTAGGCTAACAGGAATCATTTTAGCTAATTCATCTATTGATATTATTCTCCATGATACCTACTATGTAGTAGCTCACTTTCACTATGTCCTATCTATAGGAGCTGTATTTACAATCTTAGGAGCATTTATTTACTGATTCCCATTAATAACAGGATTGACCATAAACAAAAAATAATTAAAAATTTAATTTATTTCTATATTTATTAGCACCAACACTACATTTTCCCCCCAACATTTCTTAGGTTTAAGAGGAATACCTCGACGATATTCTGATTATCCAGACTCCTTCACTATATGAAATTCATTGTCTTCAAACGGATCAATCTTATCATAAATAAGAATTATTTATTTTATTTTTATTCTTTGAGAAAGACTCTCAGCTCAACGAATATTCATATATACATCACACATAAATACATCTATTGAATGAAATCATCAATACACACCCATAAATCACAGATACACTGAAATCCCCATAATTTTAAATTAAAATTCTAATATGGCAGATTAGTGCAATGAACTTAAACTTCATTTATAAAGAAACCTTTTTTTAGAATATGTGTACATGATCAATAATTAATCTCCAAGACGCTAATTCCCCCTTTATAGAACAATTAATTTTTTTTCACGACCATTCTATAATAATTCTTTGTAGAATTACTTCTTCAATTATCTACTTTATTAACTCTATCATAAATAATAAATTAACAAATAAATTTATTTTACAAAATCAATTATTAGAAATTATTTGAACCATTACACCATTAATCATTTTAATTTACATAGCTTTACCCTCACTAAAAATTTTATATTTAAATGATGAAATTAACTCACCACTTTTATCAATTAAATCAATTAGACATCAATGATATTGAAGTTACGAATATTCAGATTTCAAAAATATCGATTTCAACTCATTTATAATTAAATCTAATAACTTAAACATATTCCGATTATTAGATGTAGACAATCGTATAGTAATTCCATTTAATTCCCAAATTCGTATATTAACAAGATCAATAGATGTAATCCATTCTTGAACTTTACCTTCATTAGGGATCAAAATCGACTCTATCCCAGGCCGAATAAATCAAACTTATTTATTTTCTAACCGCCCAAGAATTTTCTTTGGCCAATGTTCTGAAATCTGCGGCATAAACCATAGATTTATACCAATTGTTGTAGAAAGAACTACTAATATAAACTTTATTAATTGATTAAAATTATTTTCATTAGATGACTGAAAAATAAGTACTGGTTTCTTAAACCATATTATAGTATATTAATAAATACTTCTAATAAAAAAATTAGTTAAAATAAATAACATTAAATTGTCAATTAAAAATTATTATAAAATATTTTTTAATGCCACAAATAGCCCCCTATAACTTTTAATTACAAAACTACTTATTATGCTACCTTTGTACAGTCAATATACTGCAGCTATTAAATTAAATAATCATTGAGCAGACCAGACTTAAAATTATAATCTTAAAGCTATGTTTTTGATAAACAGGTGAATTTTATTATCAATCGAAATAAAAATTGCCTAATTCCTTAAACTTAATTAATTTTTATTTTATATTAAAATTATATCTATAATATACTAATTTAATCATTATCTTAATTTTGTTTTCATTTAAAAACCTAATTTAATATAATATTAAACTAAATAAATAATTAATTTTTAATAAAATTTATAAATTATCACATTTTTACTAATAAAAAATTATATATATATATATAATATATATAATATATATAATATAAATATAATATATATAATTAATTAATTAATATTATCTTTAAAAAAATATTATTACTAAAACCAAACAAATTTATCAGTTAATCAAATTAATTTTAATCCATAAAATTAAAAACAACTTAATTAAAAAAAATTTTTTTTTACATTAAAATAAAATTATATATAATTTAAATTATGTAATCAATATATTAAATATATAAATTATTATTAAATTAATAATCATTATATATTAATAAATTTATTATATATTAATTATATATTATAATTATATATTATATATTAATAAAATATTATAAATTTATTAATATATTGTTAGAACATATATATTTTATTGAGCCTCGTATCAAAGGAACGCATGTGTCTGAGTGTTACTGCGTTGCCATGCAACATACGCGTCAACCGTAGTGACGGTTGTTTGGCCAGTCAGCGACTGTTCGTCACCGCCTAAGGTTCTCCGACTTTGTACTCATTACACTTTTACGAAATACAGTTTATTCTTTGTGCTTTAACATCACGTTTATTTCTTGCTCCCACGATCCAATATCCTCAACAGGTTATGGGCCCAGGAACCCAAGCGGAGAGAAAGTGATGGAAAGCGAAAATTGAGTACCGATAATATTCTGAACATAAGAAAGTTCGAGAAGTTCAGCAGAACGTGAGTGTTGTGAAAACCACGAAAAATCGATAATGAATACTTCCGGGAATACTTCGAGAATTGAGCTTCTGAACAAAAACAACTACGACACATGGAAGCTTCAAATGAAGGCGATTCTAGTGAAGAATGATTTGTGGGAATACGTGAACGGAACAATAGTGAAACCAGTGACAGGAGAAACCCAGGCATGGACGAGAAACGACAGCAAAGCCACTTCGGACATAATTTTGTCAATAAGTACGAGCGAATTGAAACAAGTGAAGAATTGCATCACGGCAAACGACACATGGGTACGACTTCAAACAATATTTCAGTCAACGGGACCCGCGAGGAAAGCAACGCTCCTGAAGAAACTAATGCTACAAAAAATGGCGGATAGCGGCAGCGTTCGTGAGCATGTAAATGACTTTTTTGATACCGTCGACAAATTATCGGAAATGGATATAGAAATAAATCCGAATCTGTTAGCGATAATGTTATTGTATAGTTTGCCCACAACATTCAAAAACTCCCGTTGTGCTATCGAATCTCGCGACACGTTACCGACACCCGAAGCGTTACGCATTAAAATCATTGAAGAGAGCAACGCACGAATAAAAGATGCGAGTGGCACGAATACGGTCGCAATGTTTACAAGCAAGAATGTTGGATGGCGCGATTCGAAAAACAAACAGGAATCGTCTAAATTTCACAGCTCGGGAAAAACAAAAGGCAGTGAAGGCTTCAAGTTTCGTTGTCATAAATGCAAGCGTATCGGTCACAAGGCGGCGGATTGTTATAGAAAAATCGACAAGCAGACGGCAAAATGTGTTGGCGATGTGTGTCTGAACACATGGGTAGCTCCTCATGTCGACCTTAACCAGAAGTGGTGTCTCGACAGCGGCGCAACATCGCACATGTGTTACACGGCTGATGATTTTCAGACAATTAGTCACGCGGAAAATAGTTCAGTGAATCTCGCGAACGACACATCGACGAACATAGCCGGAAAAGGAACCGCGCGATTCGAAACCAAATTATTTGGAGAACGACGAAATGTCGTAATAAATCACGCACTGCATGTTCCGGATCTCCGTACAAATTTAATATCGGTCGGAAAAATAACTGATCGCGGTTACGAAATTCACTTTAAACCAAAAGAGGCCGTAATTGTAGATGCGAACGGTGACGTAATGTTACATGCGAAACGAATCGGCGACCTGTACTATGTACGCGAACACAAGGAAAAAGAACGCACCGCAAAGACAACGTCAATCGGTGAAGAAGCAACCTTCGAATTATGGCACAGGCGTATGGGTCATATAAATGTGAGAGACATGTTATGCGCAAAGCAAAACGTAACCGTAAAAGGAATAAAGTGTGAACATCCCTCGACCGAATTTAACTGCGACACTTGTTTGAAAGGAAAAATGACCCGGACGTCATTTCCGAAAAAGTCTAAAAGAGAAACAAACATTCTCGATATAATACACTCGGACGTGTGCGGACCAATGCGTGTCGAGTCTATCGGGCGGGCACGATATTACGTCGAATTTATAGACGACAAGTCGAAATGGTGTGAAGTCCGTTTTCTGAAATCTAAAGCAGACGTATGTAAAGCAACCATTGAATACATCGCGCTGGTAGAGAATCAAAAAGGGAAGAACGTAAAATGTCTACAATCCGACAACGGAAAAGAGTATACATGTCAAGAATTAAGTGACTATCTGAAGAGCCGTGGAATCACACGAAGACTGACGATCCCATATAACCCAGAGCAAAACGGCATATCAGAAAGAAAAAATAGGACTCTAGTCGAGATAGCCAGATGCCTTTTGATGGAATCAGGATTGTCGGATTCTTTTTGGGCAGAAGCGATAAATACGGCAAATTTTATCCGAAATAGAGCACCTTCGAAAAGCCTGAACGGAAAAACTCCATATGAAATGTGGACAGGAAGCGTGCCAGACGTGAGTTCATTCAAAGTATTTGGCAGTCAACTTTTCTACCTCGATCGAACGCCTGGGAAGGGAAAATTCGATCCCCGCGGCCGAAGAGGAACCTTCCTGGGATATTCCGACGAAAACAAAGGTCTCCGAATTTGGTCAATAGACGACAAGAAGGTCATAATAAGTAGAGACGTGAAATTTGTCAGCGAAGATAAACAACGTTCAAACGATAACGCTGACATTTTTGAGGGCCTTCAGCAGACGAATATTGACGAAGTTGAGCTGAGCGTACACGAGACTATGGAAGATCGACGTTGGGCAGATATCCCATTGAATCCAACTGAAAACGAAGAAGATCGGCAGAATTTGCCCGAAGAATACACCGAACAGGAAGACGAACGTAATGAAGAGAATGACGAAGCCGCTTCGATCCCACCAAAAAGAGGACGAGGCAGGCCAACGTTTATCAAAACCGGACAAAGGGGGAGACCACGAAAAGTGTATCAACCCACTAATGAAGAGGCTGTTTTTATCGAATACGAAAATGATGTAGCTAATCTCGCGGAAATACCTATGAGTCAAGCCATGTCGAGTCCTGACGCCGAAGATTGGTGTACAGCGATGGACGACGAAATAAAGTCAATCATAAGAAACAAGACTTGGACTCTAGTTGAACGTCCTGAAAAAGAAAAGGTCATCGGTAGTCGAATGGTTCTCCGGAACAAATTCAAATCCGACGGAACTCTCGAACGCCGAAAGGCGCGATTAGTCGCTCAAGGATTTAGCCAACAACCAGGTATTCACTTCTCTGATACTTTTGCGCCGGTTGCTCGTTTCGGATCGATCAGATTGATGATATCCTTAGCTGCAAGATATAAGATGCAAGTGAAACACTTCTACGTTACTACTGCATACCTGAATGGCGAACTAAACGAAAACATATACATGGAAGTCCCGAAAAATTTACAAGAAAGTTTAATCAGAATCATCGAAAGTGAACAAGACAGCGTGACCAAAACTCAAGCGAGAAAGATGCTATTAGAACTGAAAAAAGGGAATAAGGTTTGTTCCTTAAACAAGTCACTTTATGGCTTAAAGCAAGCTGGAAGAAATTGGCATGAAAAACTTGAAAAAGTCTTAAAAGATTGTGGGGCAAACCCAACTCAATCGGATCCCTGCGTCCATCTAATCGGATGTGGAGAAAATATGGTCTTGATTGCCATTTACGTGGATGACATCCTCATGGCGTCAAAGAATCCAAAGAACATCGAACAATTAGGACGAAAATTGTCGAATCGCTTCGAAATTAAAGACCTTGGAAACGTGAAGTATTGCTTGGGCGTGGAATTCACTCGGAAAGATGATCAAATAGCAATGCACCAGCGAGGTTATGTAAATGATCTACTACATCGATTCGGGATGGCAGATTCAAAGCCCATTTCAACACCTATTGATGGAAGTGTGAAGTTGAAGAAGAACGAATCACCGAATGTAGAAGACGAAAAACTACCTTATCGAGAACTTGTTGGCGCATTAACGTATTTAGCTACCACTACAAGGCCCGACATTAGTTTCGTAGCAAGCTACTTAGGACAGTTCAACAACTGTTACGGATTAGAACACTGGAAGGCTGCGAAACGGGTGCTCCGTTACCTAAAAGGGACTAACGATCTCGGACTGGTATTTAAACCGAATACCGAACCGGCAAAAGGGTATGTCGATGCGGATTGGGGTGGCGGCGTAGAGGATAGACGATCGTACTCTGGATACGTATTTCTACTCAATGGAGCTCCAATCTCATGGGATGCCAAGAAGCAAAAGACGGTGGCATTGTCAACCACTGAAGCCGAATACATGGCCATGACGGAATGCGCAAAGGAATGCATTCATTTGCGAAGATTTTTGAAGGAACTGGGATTCGAGAAATTAGCGGACATATCAGTTTTGTGCGACAGCGGCAGTGCCATTAAACTAGCGGAAAATCCCACTTTTCACGGTAGAAGCAAGCACATCGACATTCGTCACCACTTCATCCGCGACGCTCTGAAGAATCAACAGCTGAATATCTTCGACACGCCCACAGAAAATCAAGTGGCCGATGTATTCACGAAAGGCTTACCTCGACATAAACATGAATGGTGTGTGAGATCATGTGGCATGAAACGATTTTTCGAATTTTAGATTGCGTTAATCCTCTGCTCAAGGGGAGGTGTTAGAACATATATATTTTATTGAGCCTCGTATCAAAGGAACGCATGTGTCTGAGTGTTACTGCGTTGCCATGCAACATTCGCGTCAACCGTAGTGACGGTTGTTTGGCCAGTCAGCGACTGTTCGTCACCGCCTAAGGTTCTCCGACTTTGTACTCATTACACTTTTACGAAATACAGTTTATTCTTTGTGCTTTAACATCACGTTTATTTCTTGCTCCCACGATCCAATATCCTCAACATATATAATATTTATTAATTTAATAATACTTTATATATTTGATATATTGATTACATAATTTTAATTATATATAATTTTTGTTTAATGTAAAAAAAAAATTAAAAAAATAAAGTAGTTTTTAATTTTATGGATTAAAATAATTTGATTAACTCATAAATTTGTATGGTTTTAGTAATAATAATTTTTCAAAGATAATATTTATTAATTAATTAAATTTTATTTAATAAATTATATAATTACTTATAAGATATTATTTAATAATTTGTATTTATAATTTATAAATTAAAGTTAATTTAGTTAAAATTTGAAAAATTTAATTTAAGTTTTAAAATTAATTATAAATTTATATATATATATATATATATTTATATATTTGTATAAATTTAATTTAAATAATTAATAATAATTTTTATATAAAATATCAATAATTAAAGAAATTTATAATTAGAATATTTTTTATTGTAATAATTAAAATTGTGCCAATAATTGCGGTTAAACAATTGTTATGAATTAATTAAGTAATATATAATTAATTAGTTATCCAATTAATTGTAATAAATAATTTTTAGTGAAATATGATTATTTTATAAAATTAATAATTTTTGGATTTGAAATTAATAAGATTTTTAATCAACTAGGATTAGATACCCTATTATTATTATATAAATTTATTTAATTATTTAGGTATTAATTGTTTAATCACTAAACTTAAAGAATTTGGCAGTATTTTAATCTATTTAGAGGAATTTATTTTTAATTGATAATCCACGATAAGATAAATTTAAATTTTAAGTTTATATATTTCCGTAAAAAAAATTTTTTATATATATATATTATAAATTTTATATTTATATATATTATAAATTAAAAAAAATAATTAAAAAAAATTTTTTTTACGGAAATATATAAACTTAAAATTTAAATTATATATATATATATTATAAATTAAAAAAAATAATTAAAAATTTTTTTTTTATAATATATATATATATATATTTCAGGTCAAAATGTAAGTTTATTTAAAATATAATGAATTATAATAATTTTATTAGTTGATGTAATTAATAATTAATATTTTTTATTGATAAGATTTAAATGTAAATTTTGTTATGCCGGTACCGAGTAATTGGATTATTCGGTAGTCGGTATAATATTAAAAGTTATTATTTTTTGGAATCGTTTGCCGATAAGGAGATGGATCTCGAGTAAAAGATGGAAACGCGAATTTATATAAAAGGAAGTATTTATTATAAGCAACGGTAACTTTCCGTTGTCTATTTATATATCAAAGTAAGAAGTACAATAATGCGTTGTTTCGAGTATTAAACGAGGAACCAACCGTTCTCTTTTCAATCTAATTTAATACTGTCTTTTCGTAAAGCAGTTGCTAACTGTCTTCACGAAAATCCCTTAGTTTGCGTTTTTAGTGTTAGCCTATCGTCGAATGCCAAGCGAGTCGCCTCGTGCTGCGTCGGCGTTCCTGGTGTCGATCGTACGATCGGGCATTGGACTTCGTTTCCTGTCTTGAACGAATTCCAATGTTACTTTGCTATGGAATATTCCCGAATATACGAAGTACGAATATTCCGCGGCACAACATCCCTCCCCCCTTAAAAGGAAAAATGTTTTCTTTAAAAAATTTTTTCTTCGATTGGTTTCTCGTTTGAAGTTATATAACAATACAATAAAATTTTTCATTTTTTCATTTGTAACGATGAAGTTTTTCCTTTTGCTTCTTATCGTTTTTCGTGCCGAGCGACTCGTTCTCGGTTGGGGGGACGGGTGTATAACCTGGCCAGCTCGGATCGCGGTTGCTCTTCTGGCTGTTGTCGTCCAATCGGCTCGAGGTTGATGTTTACCTCGGCTGTTGCCGGGGTCGTTGCCTTGCTTGTCCTCGTTGGTGTTCGGTTTCGTTGATACCTATAAAATTTAAACAGAACATAGCCAACCAAGGCTATTGGCGCTACTGCACCCAGTGAGTAAAAACTCAGATTATGGATGTGTTGCATCCCGTCTCCGTCTGTATTGAGGCCGTCCATGATTTGGTCGGCTCGAGCTCCGAGCTTTTGAAGCTCTTCTGGGTCTCGCAGCACGCTCTGTAATGGAATTGTCCTCTCTGTCTGCGTAGGGGGTGCCTGAACTTCATGTTCACTGCCCGGCTACTGAGGGCAGGATTTTTACGTGGAAAGGGTTTGGAATAACAACGCGTGATTCCACAACACTTTAATGCACAGAAGAATTTATTGTCTTGGCGAATTACATCGAGTCCAACAATTTTGTCCGAGCTCGCGCGTCGGCGCTCGTCGCCCTCTCGCGCGTCCTTTATTCAACTGACTTCTCGACGCTTCGCTCCGTCTTTCCCCTCCGTCGCGCGGCGGCACTGCCTATCTTGTCGCTTCGCTCGCTCGCTCGCGGTACAAACCCCTGCTCGCTCGCTCGCGATACGAATTCTCGCTAACATATCGCCCGCCTTGAAAGACGCAGCTTTCAACAACATATTGATTTACAGGTGTAACTGTTACAGAGGTTTACATAGCGTATTTAATTTACTTATTATATCTGATTACAGCGCATACTTAAAACTAATCAAACTTATACATCTATCGGTAATATACAAAGTTTGGCTACAGTGCGCTGCACCACGCCCTTTGTTGTTTTCACGCTCACGACTCTTACATTCTCGTCCTTGCCTTTGTGCAATTCTACGATTCTCCCGAGTGCCCATTGTATTGAGGGAGCCTGGTCGTCGCGTAATAATATCAGGGGTACAAATTGAAAATGCGGGTTTGATAACAGATGGCGTTACTAACGCTAGAGGCATCAGGCAGTACTGTGACTATGTTCATGTCAAAGCTACGTCTTATAGCTTTAATTTTCAGTATGTGTCAATTTGTCGCAGTGTCAAATTCATAGTTTTTTTGAGCTCTCAATATGTCGAGTTTCGTGCCAACAAAACAGCATTTGCGGGAAGTTTTAATTTACTTCTTTAATTTGAAGAAAAGTGCTGCTGAAGCACATCGATTGGTCTCCGAGGCTTATCCGAGTCATGTTCCATCGGTTTCAACGTGCGAGAGATGGTTTGTGCGGTTTAGAAGTGGTGATTTTGACGTTGAGGACAAAGAGCGGCCGGGCCAAGTGAAAAAGTTTGAGAATGCTGAATTGGAGGCAATACTCAATGAAGACTCGTGTCAAACTCAACAAGAGCTCGCAGATTCATTGGGAGTGACACAACAAGCCATTTCCCATCGTATAAAAGCCCTCGGAATGATCCAAAAGCAAGGACATTGGGTGCCGTATGAGCTGAAGCCGAGAGACGTCGAGCGCCGTTTTTTTGCATGCGAACTGCTGCTCGAACGGCAAAAACGGAAGGGTTTTTTGCATCGCATTGTCACTGGTGATGAAAAGTGGATCCATTACGATAACCCGAAGCGCAAAAAATCATATGGTTACCCCGGCCATGCATCATCATCGACGGCCAAACCAAATATTCACGGCGCCAAGCTCATGCTCTGTATTTGGTGGGACCAGCTGGGTGTGGTGTATTATGAGCTATTGAAATCGAACGAAACCATCACAGGAGCACTATACCGAACTCAATTGATGCGTTTGAGCCGCGCACTCAAAGAAAAACGGCCACAATACGAGCAAAGACACGACAAAGTAATTTTGCAACATGACAACGCTCGGCCACATGTTGCAGCGCCGGTCAAAACATACCTACAAACGCTGAAATGGGAAGTCTTACCCCACCCGCCGTATAGCCCAGATATTGCTCCTTCCGATTACCACCTTTTCCGATCGATGACACATGGCCTAGCTGACCAGCGCTTCCATTCTTACGAAGAAGCCCAAAAATGGGTCGATGACTGGATAGCAGCCAAGCCGGCCGAATTTTTTCGCGACGGTATCCGTAAATTGCCAGAAAGATGGGAAAAAGTTGTGGCTAGCGATGGACAATACTTTGAATAATTCATTTGTTACCATTTTTTCAGAATAAACGTTCAAAAATAGAAAAAAATCCCGCATTTTCAATTTGTACTCCTGATACCATAGTCCCGATCTTGATCGGGGACACTTGATCTTTACGATTCCACTTAAATCTTTGCTGCAAATTCGACAAATATTCCTTTGACCATCTCGACCAAAATCCTTGAACAAGCTTCGTGAGATACTGGAAACGAGTAAGCCGATTGGATGGTGTTTCGGTAAGGTTGGCTTGTGCTATAGCGTTTAGAGGCTCCCCGATCAAGAAATGACCCGGTGTCAGGGCTCCGAGATCGGAGGGATCGCTCGAAATCGGTGTTAACGGTCGCGAGTTTAAAACAGCCTCAATTTGTGTCAAGATCGTGCATCTCCTCGAACGTTAGAAGAGCTTCGCCGAGTATTTTTCGTAAATGAGTTTTTACAGACTTTATAGCAGCCTCCCACAATCCACCCATGTGGGGGGAGTATGGAGGAATGAAATGCCATTGAATGCAGTTATCAGCGCAATATCGTTCGGTTTTCTCTTGATGAGACGCTTCGGTGATGAGCTCGTAAAACGCACGCAATTCGTTTCTCGCGCCCTTAAAGTTACTGCCATTGTCCGAGTAAATATGAGCACACTTGCCGCGACGTGCAACGAATCTTTTGAAAGCATTGAGAAATGCTGCTGTGCTCAAATCTGATACTAATTCTATGTGGATTGCTTTCGTGCTCATGCATACAAAGACGCAAATATACGCCTTGCAAGTTTTGTTTCGACTAAGCTTCAGATTGAACGGGCCTCCGTAATCGACGCCGACGTTTGCGAACGCACGAGAATATTTCACCCGATGTTCCGGCAAGTCGCCCATGACGTGTCGAGCAGGAGCAGGTCGCGCGCGAAAACAGATAATGCATTTATGAAGAACGTGTCGAATAGTCGACCGAGCGGATAGGATCCAATATGACTCCCGCAATACGGAAAGCAATGCTTGTGCACCGAGATGCAAGTTCTTGCGGTGCTCTTCACGAATGATCAGGTGGGTGACGTGATGGTTGGAGGGCAAGATGATCGGGTGCTTGCGTGCCTACTCGATTGGTGCGTTACCCAATCGTCCTCCTACGCGTATGATTCCTTCGTCGTCTAAAAATGGCTGAAGTGTCAACAACGAGCTGTCGTGACTGACGCGTTGCTTGGCCTGTAGCTCGCGAAGTTCCTGAGGAAAACAGCGTGCTTGCACGGCCTTGATGATGAGCTTCATAGCTTGCTCCAATTCGCCAGCGGTCGGCGATCGTATGTGTTGAGTCGGTGCTACCTTGCGGGTCTCCTTCCAGCGTAAAGAGTAGGCGATGACTCGCTTCAGTTTCGAGCATGACGAAAACTTCGTCAAAATATCGTCTGCATCGAGAACTTGTGTGAACGTGACGACACTCTGCTTCGTCTCGGGAATTTCACCAATTACCGGAGGAGCCTCTTTGCTGAGATGCTCTTCGGGTGCACACAACCACTCGGGACCGTGCCACCAAAGCCGAAGCGATCCAAGTTGAGCCGGGCTCGCTCCTCGTGAGATGACGTCTGCTGGGTTGTCTTCGGATTTGACATGATGCCACATTTCTCGTTTCGTCAGCTGTTGAATTTCTGTGATTCGATTCGCGACGAATGTTTTGCGGGTGTAGGGCTCGCCATGTATTCACGCCAAAACAATGGTTGAGTCGCACCAGTAGTAGCGATCGTGAATGGAGATCGATAGCGTTTCGATCACGCGATGGACTAGCTTGGCTAGCAGTAATGCGCCGCAGAGTTCCAGCTGAGGCACACAAATTGTCTTCAGCGGTGCGACCTTCGATTTTGCGCATAACAAGCGAATGGTGCTTGTGTCTTCAGCGTCGATTGAGCGTAGATAAATGCACGCACCGTATGCGTTCTCAGAGGCGTCAGAGAATCCATGTAACTTGATCCGAACTGAGTTTTGACAAACGACTAGACGCGGGATACAAATGTCGTTAATTGTGGCGAGTTGGTCGATGTACTCGATCCATTCCGTGTGTAGGCTGCTTGGAAGAGATTCGTCCCATGCCAGATTCAGCTGCCACAGCCTTTGTAGCAACATCTTCGCTCTGATTGTGGCTGGTCCTACCAGACCCAGAGGATCAAAGATTCTAGATGTGACGGATAATACTGTTCGCTTCGTGACTCGTCCGTCCGTATTGCGAAAGAAGACTTGATATTGTAAGGTGTCTCTAGCAGAAGCCCAACTGTGGCCCAGAGTTTTCACCTCTTCTCCAATGTTTAACACGCGCGGAGCTTGGTCCGTCGTTTCGTTGACGAGTGAGGGTTCGTTGGAGTTCCATTTGGCCAACTTGAAGCCCGTTGATCCCAGGATTTCGATGAGATCTTTCTTCAGAGACTGGAGTTCGCGTAGATCGTCATGGCCGGTGAGAAGATCATCGACGTAGAAATCACGACAGATGACTTCACTGGCTGCTGGGTACGTCTCGTGTGTGTCGTGAGCCGCTTGCTGTAGGGCTCGAATCGCTAGGAATGGAGCTGATGCGAGACCGTACGTCACTGTGTTCAACTGGTAGTCTTGCAACGGTTGTGTGCTGTCCGATCGCCAAACGATTCTCTGCAAATCCCGTTGATCTTCACGAATCTTGACCTGCCGGTACATTTTTACGATGTCGGCCGTTATCACGTATCTGTGTTGTCTGAATCGCAACACGGTTGCGAACAGCGTCGGCTGGATCGTTGGTCCCACTCGCAGCATGTCATTGAGAGACTTGCCGGTCGTCGTTTTGGCGGACGCGTCAAGGACGACGCGTAGTTTGATGTGATCGTTGAGCTTTGTGACCACTGCGTGATGTGGGCTGTAATATGTCTTCGGGAAATCCTCTGATGTGTCGCTCCGTGCAGTCATATGACCGAGCGTGACGTACTCGTCCATGAATTTGATGTACTCTTTCTTGAGGTCGGGTTCTCGTTCGAGTTTGCTTTCGATTTTGTAAAATCGTTTGACGGCGTTGTTGCGCGATTCACCCAATTCCGTTGGGTCGCCTCGGAGTGGAAGGCTCACGGTGAATCGTCCTGTCTCGTCGCGTTGATGAGTTTGCAAAAAATCGATTTCGCACAATTCATCGTTCTTCGATCGCGCTGGTGTCCGGTCGATCTCTTCGATGTCCCAGAACTTTTCGACTTGCTGATGTAGTGTGACGTCGGCCGACACGTAGCTGAGAGATGCAGTGTACTGTACGTCCGGTGTGATGTCCCCAGCGGCAATCCAACCAAAATGTGTTTTTTGGAGGATCGGCTGATTTTTTCCGAGTTTAATCTGACCAATGCAAAGCAGATCCCAGAAGATGCTTGCCCCCAATATCACGTCAACCCTGCTTGGAAGGTGAAACGCGTCATCGGCGAGGTTAATGTTCGGAGGGATTTTGAGATGACCGATCTCGACTGGTGCTAGAGGTAATCTATCGATGATACGTTCCGTGATGAGAAAACGTCGCTTTGTTCGAAACGCGGTATGCTTCGATTGGATAACTGCTCCCGCCGACTCGCTAAGATCAATCGCTGGACCCAGTCCCTTGACCAAGCAGCTTTGTTTCTGTGTGCTTAAGTGCAACTGTCGGCACAACCCGCGCGTGATAAAATTAAACTGAGACCCTGAGTCTAGCAGAACTCTACACTCGACGCGTGTACCCTCTTTATCGTGAATCCAAATTTTCGCGGTTGACAGAATTACACGTGGGGATGATGCTACGTGACCTTGACTGACCGTTGTCGTCATTCCGACACCTGCTTCTGCGCTCGCGTCACCGCTACTGGTTTCGCGTTGGTTTGAATTCGTCGGCTGCACTTCTGAGTGCAACAGTGTGTTATGTTTCGTCTTACATTTTTTACAATGGGTCGACGTACAATTTGTCGCGATATGATTGCTTCGTAGACAATTACGACAGAGTTTTCGCTCTTTTACTACATTTTGTCTTTCAGGGATACTTAATTCTCGGAATTTATTGCACGAATAAATCTGGTGACAAAATTCTTCCTGACAAAATGCGCATTTTCGCGTAACCGGCTTGTCTTCGGTCGTTGTCGCGAATGAGCTCGATTGCTCTGGTTTCTTTTGCTGCGATGCGGTTCGCTTGTCCGATCGCGGCGTCGCTTGCGATTTGCTAGTTTCCGGTTTTACAATTTCGGGATCGAAAATCAGGCAACGATCCTCGAGAAAGTCGTCAAAGTGCTCACTCGCAGATTCTCTTGACCCTTTGCATGAGAACGCCATTCACGTCTCGTCACGTTATCTAATTTTGAGCTTAAAATGTGAATCATCACGGAATCCCAAGTATTCGATAGGAGTTGGTTGAGGGCACGAATGTGTCGTAACATACTGTCGAGAGTTTGTCTCAACTGCGCACCCGATTCCTTTTGCATCGTGGGGATGTCGAGCAGCAACTGCAAATGCCTACTCGCGATCGCGGTTTTATCTTCGAATCTCTTTTTCAAAAGACCCCAAGCAATTGCGTAATTATCAGCGGACGACTCGAGTGCTTGAACGACCTCTGCCGTGCGACCCTTGAGAGCCGAACGCAAATAATACATGCGTTGAATATCTGACAAATCTTCATTCGTATCGATGAGCCCTTGGAAGGCGTCTCGAAATTGCAGCCACTGCTCGGAATTCCCATCGAAAGTCGGAAGGCTCATAACCGGAAGTTTGACCTTGAGTTCGTGCGCTTGACCGCCTCCCCCGTTCGGATTGGCGACAACATTGTTATGCATCGGCTGAGGTCGAATTTCCTGACGCCGCGAATTTACGAGAGCCCGTGCTCTCCCGATTGCGACACAGTAACGATCGTCCATTATCTCGCGTTCCACATCGCTTACATCTATTTCTTCGATTTTCGTCTGGACCTCGTCAAAAGAGGGCCTCACATTTTGAATAAACTCGATTTTTGTCTCGAGAATTTCTACTGGATCGTTTGACTGTCTGAATGCTGTGAGAAACGTTTCGAGATTCGTGAGACGTGCCTTATAGGTAGCGCGCTGACGCTTCAGTCCCGCGATATCCTGCGTCATCGTGAAATATTCGCTATATATACTATACTGGAACAAACTTACAATGTATACGTAACCTGTCGCGATGCTCGTTGTCGCGTCGTAAAGTTGCTGGAAAATGCTGCTCGACTTGTCGTGGACCGCGCGGCAGTCCGTTGTCGATCCGAACGCTGAATTTTCGTTGAATATTCTCGAAGTGTAAGGCTTGCTGCCCGTGGCGCGCACCGAGCCCTCGTCGGCGTTGCCTTCGTGTGTTGTCGATGCGTGAGGCTTGCCGCCCGTGGCGTAGTGCTAGCGGCGCGCTCGTCGATGTCTTCTCCCTCCCCCACTCCGTGAGAAAGGAACTGCTGGCTTTGTGACTGATGAGGAACGAAAATCGCTCTGCACTAACGTGTGAGAGTAAATTTTTTCGCCCGCCGTTCGGTCCGAAGACCGCGTGTTGCTGATATCGGCGCGTGACCCGGACGCCTCGTACGCCGGCTCGAGCGCGCGCGATGTTTACCTCTCAGGCTGGGCGCTACGCGCGAGAGAGAGGCCGTACGGCGTCCTTTGTTGCTAGGCACGCCACGTGAAAGAGAGAGACAGCCTGACCGTCCTCTCGTCATTGTCTTTGTTTCCGCTACTACCTCGAGACACGAGCGGTTATCACAATAACGCGACACGTACGAGGTTTCACTGTAATTATTCGATTCACTCACTAAGTTGGACTGCGTCGACAACGTTGGTAGCACCTTTTCTGTTCGTTTTCCACCATGCCGGTTCGACGCACGTTTTTACGTCGATCGGGTTCGAAGGACCAAATTGTTCACTGCCCGGCTACTGAGGGCAGATTTTTACGTGGAAAGGGTTTGGAATAACAACGCGTGATTCCACAACACTTTAATGCACAGAAGAATTTATTGTCTTGGCGAATTACATCGAGTCCAACAATTTTGTCCGAGCTCGCGCGTCGGCGCTCGTCTCCCTCTCGCGCGTCCTTTATTCAACTGACTTCTCGACGCTTCGCTCCGTCTTTCCCCTCCGTCGCGCGGCGGCGCTGCCTATCTTGTCGCTTCGCTCGCTCGCTCGCGGTACAAACCCCTGCTCGCTCGCTCGCGATACGAATTCTCGCTAACACTTCAATTTCCGTTAATTTTAAATTGAACGACGGGAGGTAGTTTTTTCGGATGATCTGCGATGTTCGCCCGATGGTTTTGATGCTGAAATCTTGGGCGGTTACTATACATACGACTACCAAAGCCAGTATTCGCGTATTATTTAACATTTTAAGCCGAGTGGGATTTTTCCCACAATTTCTCTAGGGTTGGCGCGACGTATAGCTATCACCCTTGCTCTTGCATTAGGACGATGAGGGGATGGGTTAGTTAGATAACCCTTTTCGCGCATTTATCGCCGTTATCTGTGTCCATTTTCGCTGTAGGCTTTTCTGTGCTCTATTCAGCGTTGGGACTAGATTGTCTACGCGTGCCTTCTTCCTCACTCTGAGGCTCATTAACATGTGTATATCAACCGAATAGAGTGTGCGCGGTATTCTTTTTACACTCTACGCCGAACACTATCCTGTGTCAGTATTATTACGCTATACATTTTTCGTGGTGCTTTTCTGGCACGGTCACAGTATTCCGTCCCCTCCGGATTGCGTAATGAAATGGTTTTGTTCAATATATTTTTCCGATATGTATACGCTCTTTTTCCAGTTGATAAAATTAGGTCTCCTAAGACCTCTTCTATTTTATTGGAGCTCCCTACCCTGCATCCTGAGGGGCTCCTTCCCACATTTATTTTCTAGCTAATATTTAGTTTTAATTAGCTATAAGTATTCGAATTCCTTAATTCCTGAGCTATTAGTGCTCGATAAAGAGCTTCAGGCGGTTTGCGTGCACCGCCTGGATTTTATGTCCCTTCCGGACCACGTAGTTGACGGGGGGCCTCTTCTCTATTATTTCGTGAGGACCCATCCACTTCGGGGTCTTGGCGACCGCCCCCTTCGCACCGTCTCGTCACGGAAGAGTACGCGTTCGCCGACGCGGTACTCCTGCACCTGTGCGCCATGGTCGTATGTAGTCTTCGACCGTCTTTTCGCGCCTTCTTTCGAGGTTGTCTCGTGCTACAGTCCATGCGGCGCGTAATCGCTCGCGTAACTCGTGGACGTAGTCATCGTAGGCATAAGTGCTGCGTGGTTCTTATTTCACGGCGGTCGGCAATTCGGCCTCGCGTCCGTACACCAACACGTGGGGCGACAGTCCGGACCCCGTATGTGGAGTGGTGTTGTACGTGAACATCGCATACGGCAGCCACTCGTCCCAATTTCCTTGATCCTCATTTATGAAATTTTTCAGATATTCGCGAGGGTGCGATGCGATCTTTCTAGCGCGCCATTTGATTCCGGATGGTAGGCCGTCGTTTGTATCTTCTTGATTCGGAGCAGTCGACATATCTCTTTGAAGGTCGAGCTGAGGAAGTTCGTGCCTTGATCCGATAATATTATTTCCGGTGTCCCGTGCCGGCAAATCAATTCTTCTACGAGCGCCTTTGCTACTGTCGAAGCCTCTTGGTTCGGCAGTGGAATCGCTGCGCTGTACTTGGTAAGTACGTCTTGAATCGTAAGTATATATTTTTTCCCGTTGACGCTTTCCGGTAGCGGTCCTACGATGTCGACCGCAACTTTTTCAAATGACCTCGATGGGTTGTCCGTTACCACCATCGGCACTCGTTCCCTTTTCCTGATTTTATTCTTTTGACAGGATTCGCAAGACGATATATAATTCTCTAGATCTCTTCTCAGGCCGGGCCAGTTGTATTTCGTCCGAATTCGATGTAACGTGCGCCGTATACCTTGATGCCCTCCTATGGGGGTGTCGTGGTATTCTCTAATTATTTTCTGGCGGTCATCGGCAGAAGGAGTGGCTACGCCACTGCGGCAGTCGCTATACTCTTTTATCGCGCTGTCTTCATCCGCGCTGCAGGAAGTTCGTGGGCTACGGGCCCCGCCGTGCCTCGCTTCTTCAGCAGGCCTTTGCGGTGCTCTGTCCGCAGTTTCTTCGCTCGGTGTGCCCACCGGTAGCTACGCCATTGGGTCGCTCTCTGTCTCGAGCGGCCTTGCAACGTTTACTTTTCGCGGCCTTCCGCGCTTCGCGGGTCCGCCATACTGTGCTGGGCCCGCTCTGTCCTTGTCAGCGGTGCTCGCAGTCTTACCAGTGGCCTGCGTATGTAGCTTGCGTGGTCTACCTCTTCCCCGTCCGCACGGCTTTTCGGCGGGGCTGTGGGGTTCAGTAGAGCGTTCTTCAGGCACGCTGCGAATCTCTCTATCCTCTTCTGGCGCATTGGCCAGCGCGGCCTCTCTCTCTGCCACGTTGCTATGTTGGCCCGGGGTATTCTCGGCTCTCCGCTTTGTGCGGCTGTCCGTACCCGGGCGCTTGCTGTCCTCGTCTCGCTCGCGGGCGAGCTTGACCTCTCGCTCCAGCGAGCTACCATGGCTATACGGGGTATCTTCGGCTGTCCGCTTTGTGCGGTCTTTCGTTGTGCCTACTTGCCCCGTCGTGCCGTCCTCTTTCGACACACGGACTTCGTTCTTCGCTCTCGCTTCGGCCCTCGTATGAGGCATATTCGACTTAGCGCATCTCCATTCGTATTGCGCTTTCCTGCCTTGTACTCTACGTTAAACTCATGTTCCGCCAATTTAATTTTCCAACGCATCAATCTCGAACCTGGGTCCTTTACTCCGAACAGCCAGGTGAGCGGTTGGTGGTCCGTCACTACTGTGAAACGGGTACCTTAAATATATGGCCCGAATTGAGCTAGGGCCCATATTATAGCGAGTAGCTCTTACTCCGTGTGTTACTATGTCGACGAGTTATAGTGGTTGCCTTGGGTATCCTCGACTCTTCGCTTTGTGCGGCTTTGTGCGGGTATACGAACACCCGATTGCGCTATCATTCTCTTTTTTGTGGGACTGTCTTTCCTGTCCCACTTGGGCTCGTGCGGTCGCATATATGCGACTCTGAGCGTCTGCATCAGTATTTCTTTTTCCGGCTTTATGCATTTTACCGGACCCATGCCCCGATTTTACGGTCTTCCCAGGCAAGGGTTGCGATCCTAGGTCCTTCGATACGACCTTAAAGGGTGCGCGATCTTGCACCTCGTGCGTGCGCTGTCGCTTGTTCCCTCGTAGTTAGAATACACCGTTGTATTCGCACACTATTCCTGCGCGAGCTGCTTGCTTTTCACTGCTGGGGGGCACCAAGTCGGACTTCCGTTGGCGCTGCGCAAACCGTTTGGCCTTCTTCCCCGTGCTCTCTGAGCTAACGCGCAGTACCTTGACCTGGCGGCTACGTACGGTCTTCGCTATCTCCAACGGCTCGCATGTCACCGTCGGCTGTTGCACTTCCCCGTCGTGTTTAGGAACATTTAAACTCACTCTTTTGGTTCTTGACGGTGTGACACGGGGTCTCTCTATGATGCCTCGGCCGATCCTACTCCTTGGAGGTAGTCTGACAAATTTATTTTTTTTGGCGGCATCCATGTTAGGCCCGTTTCTGGAAGGAAGATTTATCTCTGTAAGCAGGCCTATGTATTTGCACGTGGCGGCAGTTCTACTGCGTGGTGACGAATATATCCTCGTCGCGCCGTCCCTTAGCGGCATGCAGTGCCCATACAACTTGAGCATCTCGCCATGCAGGATGTCCGCTTTATGCTGCTTGATGAAGTCCATGCCAAGAAATCCGTTGACCTTCAACGGCACATTGTTCGGAACGATGTAGAACCAATGCTCTACATTTAGAGCCGGTGTCTCGAGTACAATTTTAGCTATCCCGAGGGGGGTGAATTTTTCGCCCGCTACCCCCTGTAATTCCACGGAGCACCTGCTCACCATGGTCTCGGGCTTGAGACAGCCTTCCTTGATTATGCTGCACTGCGCTCCGGTGTCCGCTTTGAGGGTGAGTACCCCGGTCGTGGCCAACGGTGCATCGATATCGAAGTCGCTGGCGGTAGCACTCGACGCCGGCAGCGTTACTTGTAGAAGCTGCAGCGTTGTTTTCTTCTGCTTGCACGCAGGTCTCTGCTGGACAGTTAGCGTATTCAGTCTCAGTGCGCCCAGCGCGTTCACGCCTGCAGTGGCTGGATCTGGCCCCGCAGTTACCGTATTTTTTGCATCTTTGTAGCCTGCGTTTCTTGGCTGTCGGGGCGGCTGCATTGGCTCGCTTTTATTCTGCGACAGTCTCTTCCGGCAGTCCTTCCACATGTGGCCTTTCTTCTGGCAGTAATTGCAGGTTATTTCCACATTGTGGATTGACTTGTTTTCACTGGGTACTGGTAGGCTTACTCGTTCCGATCTGCGGGTGCAGTCTCGAGCCATGTGTCCAGTGTTTCCACAGGTGAAACAATTTTCGCCCTGCCGGGATGATGCGCCTTGGGACCTTCTGGGGTGGCTTAATACTTCACCTACCCCTCCCTTTGGCTGCACCATATTCGTGATCTCGATGGCTCCTGTAACGGACTCGTGGAGGGTGGCGTAATTACGAGATCTCACCAGAATTTGGACCTGCCCATGCATTCCATTTTCGAAGTTGGCCTGGGCGCTTTTCCGTGTCATTTTTTCGACGATGCGCATCTCCAACATCGAGGTGGCTCCCTCGCAGAGTTTTTCTATTATATCGACGGTGATACGCTCAGTCCTGGCGGCGTATACCGCGATGTCCTCACCCTGGCCCTGCCGGAGGGAGTTGAACTCTACTTGTAACGCAGGCAACGACTTCCGCTTTCCGTACAGGGCCTCCAGCTCGGTTTTAAGCTGCGCTACCGAGAGGATGACTTTATGCTTCATCTATCTGGACGCCCTTCCCTCGAGCTTGCTGCTGAGCACCAGTTCCAACAGGATGTCTTGATCCTGGGGCGCTACTCTCTTGAAAACTGTCTCGCACGATCGCAAGAAGGCATCTAGTTCGTCAGCATTGCTGCCGTCGAAGCGCTTTATATTTTTCAAGGCCAGCCCCAGGTCGAGCGTCCGACTCGGTGTTTCCGACACCCTCCGTTGTTCCCTCTGGAACACGGGATCCGCAGGGGGATAATCCGATTCCTCAAATCGGGTTTGCCTCGACCGCGGACGTGGTATTGGACGTTCTTCCAACCCTGTATTTCCCAGCCTCCGCGATAGTTCGGCGTTTTGCTCTCGTAGGGACCGGATGAGTTCGTACTCGTCCGCACCTACCTCGTTGAGCGTGTCCGCCAAGTTTCGTCTCGCCGACGGTGTTTCGGCCTCCCTGAGTTCGCGATCGAGTTCGCGTTGGCCTCTATCGTGCTCGCGCTGCAGCCTCTCGCACTGGCGTCGCGCTCTTTCCAGTTCGCGTTGGCTTCGGTCGACCGCTTCCAACCGATCGCGTACTCTCGCTGGTACCGACCGGGCTGTCGTACCGGTAGCTGCTGAAAAACCTACACGATCTATGGTTCGCATGTTTTCTATTTCCCGCTCAACCATTTCCTCGGTGATGTGCTCGGGAGTTCGCTCGCCAGTAGCCATATTAAACACGTCGTCGCTACCGTCGCTGTCGAAATCCCCGAACGACGCACCCTTACGTGGGTTTACGCCGAACTAGGCCGTTAGTCGGTCTGCAAGGGCCTCTTGTCTCGTCGAAGGGATTCGCCCCGACGGCGAGAGCTCGAATAGCGCCCTGCGCGCTTCGTAAACGATGTCTCCTACTGCCGCAGCTAAACCGGCTGTAGGGGTTACCCCTGCGCCAGGCAACGTTGTCTCTAGCGAGTTGCCCCTATGCCTTGATCGGGCTCCTCTCGATTCTGACATGTTTGCTAATTTCTCGGCGAACTCTACTTTAAAATATTCCCACAAAATCTCAAGAGAAATATATATCTAGTGGAATATTTTCCCAAATATCGGTTCTACGCTGGCTTTGGCAAAATTATTAATTTTGTTTTCAAAATTTCAAAATATTTGTCCTATCTGGCTTCAGTTTATTGGCTATATGTATAAGTATAATGTAACCGCCACTTACAGATAGGTGACACCGTCAATCGGGACTTTAAACGGTTGACCGATACGTCACCCCGCACCGACGTTCACTTTGCGTCTTCGCGTTAGATTAGTCGGGTTTTCACGAACTACACTGGTGTCCTTGCACGCGTCGTAGTCGTCACTTCAGAGTATTCTCAACTTTGTCCAAAACACTTTTGTCCTAATAAATCACGAATCACCAGTCTCTTCGGAGGCGTGGGTTCGAATCCCACCGCTGCCATCAAATGTTATGCCGGTACCGAGTAATTGGATTATTCGGTAGTCGGTATAATATTAAAAGTTATTATTTTTTGGGATCGTTTGCCGATAAGGAGATGGATCTCGAGTAAAAGATGGAAACGCGAATTTATATAAAAGGAAGTATTTATTATAAGCAACGGTAACTTTCCGTTGCCTATTTATATATTAAAGTAAGAATAACAATAATGCGTTGTTTCGAGTATTAAACGAGGAACCAACCGTTCTCTTTTCAATCTAATTTAATACTGTCTTTTCGTAAAGCAGTTGCTAACTGTCTTCACGAAAATCCCTTAGTTTGCGTTTTTAGTGTTAGCCTATCGTCGAACGCCAAGCGAGTCGCCTCATGCTGCGTCGGCGTTCCTGGTGTCGATCGTACGATCGGGCATTGGACTTCGTTTCCTGTCTTGAACGAATTCCAATGTTACTTTGCTATGGAATATTCCCGAATATATGAAGTACGAATATTCCGCGGCACAACAATTTAATTGATTAATTAGGTTGATTAAAGATTTAGAATATGTACATATTGCCCGTCATTTTCATATAAAATGAAACAAGTAACAAAGTAAAGGTATTGGAAATTGTTTTTAGATATTTAAATTATAGTTTAAAAAAAATATATTATTTACATTAATAAGTTATAATTTTATAAATTTAATATAAATAATTTAAATTATATATATTGTATTTTAAGAAAAAAAAATTGGTTAATTATTTGTAAGAAAAAAAATTTTAAGATTAATTAATAATAATTTTAGTATAATTTTAGTATTTAGTATAGAGAAAAGAAATTATATTTTTAGTAGAGTAATTGAAATTAAAATTAAATTAGAATTTATATAATTAAAATAACAAATTAATTTTTTTACACCTTTTGTATCAGGGTTGATTAAAAATTTAAATTTTATATACATTAATTCTCGAATTAATAAGATTTATTCAATTAATTTAATGAATATAAAATAATTATTAATAATAATTAAATGGTAAAGAAATTTTATCCATATATTATATTTAATAATTTTATCCATATCTAGTTATTTAATAAATTAATTTAATTCATTTTTTATAAAAAATTTATGTAAGTTTTAAATATAGATTTTTATAATTATAAAAAAATTTAGGGATTAACTATAATTTTATATTCAAATATATATATATATATATATATATATATATATATATATATATATAAATGAAATTTTTTTTATTAGTAAAAATGTGATAATTTGTAAATTTTATTAAAAATTAATTATTTATTTAGTTTAATATTATATTAAATTAGGTTTTTAAATGAAAACAAAATTGAGATAATGATTAAATTAGTATATTATAGATATATCTTTAATATAAAATTAAAATAAATTAAGTTTAAGGAATTAGGCAATTTTTATTTAGATTGATAATAAAATTCACCTGTTTATCAAAAACATGGCTTTAAGATTATAATTTTAAGTCTGGTCTGCTCAATGATTATTTAATTTAATAGCTGCAGTATGTTGACTGTACAAAGGTAGCATAATAAGTAGTTTTTAAATTAAAAGCTAGAATGAATGATTTAATGAAATTTTAACTGTCTCAGATTTATTAATAGAATTTTTTTACTAATTAAAAAATTAATATGAATTTAAAAGACGAGAAGACCCTATAGATTTTAATTAATAGAATTTTATTTTATAATTCATTTTAATTATTATAAGAAAATATTAATTTAATTGGGGAGATTTTTAAATGAATTTAACTTTAATTTAATTAGAACATTAATTTATGGTTATTTGATCTTGAATTTTAGATTATAAGAATAAAATACCTTAGGGACAACAGCGTAATATTATTGGAAAGGTCATATTTATAGTAATGATTGCGACCTCGATGTTGAATTAAGATAAAATTCAAATGGAGAAGTTTAAAATTTTTGGTCTGTTCGACCATTAAAATCTTACATGATTTGAGTTCAGACCGGTGTGAGCCAGGTTGGTTTTTATCTTTAAAATAAATTAATTATTTTGTACGAAAGGACTAATAATTATAAATAATTTATTTATTAGAATAATTTAAATTTAATTATCTTGGCAGATAAGTGCGATAAATTTAGAATTTATATATGTAATATATTATATTATGGATAATTATTAAACAAATTGTTATTTGTTGTTTATTGTTATTATTTATAATAATTTTAGTAGGAATTATTTTAGTATTATGTGTAGCTTTTTTAACATTAATAGAGCGTAAAGTATTAGGGTTTATTCAAATTCGTAAAGGTCCTAATAAATTGGGTATAATTGGGATTTTACAGCCTTTTAGGGATGCTATTAAATTATTGTCTAAGGAGGATTATATTATATTAAAATTAAATTATTTATATTATTATATAACTCCTATTTTTAGATTGATATTAATTTTAATAATATGAATAATTTATCCATATTTTACAAATATATTAATAATAAATTTAGGTATGATTTATTTAATGTGTTGTTTAGGTATAAATAGATATATAATACTGATTTCAGGGTGATCTTCTAATTCAATTTATTCTATGTTGGGGTCTATACGATCTTTAGCTCAGTCTATTTCTTATGAAGTGAGGTTAGTTATTATTTTGATTAGGTCAATTTTATTGATTGATAGATTTAGAATGAATGAATTAATTAATTTTCAATTTAATAGATGAATGTTAATTTATATATGGCCTATTAGATTAATATTTTTATTTAGAATAATAGCTGAGCTTAATCGAACTCCTTTTGATTTTTCTGAAGGAGAGTCAGAGTTAGTTTCAGGGTTTAATGTAGAATATAGAGGAGGGGGGTTTGTTTTAATTTTTTTATCTGAATATGCAAGTATTATATTTATAAGATTTATATTTTGTTTGTTATATATGGGGGGTGATTATATAAAAGTTTTATTTTATATAAAGGTTTTAGGGTTAGTATTTTTAATTATTTGAGTACGGGGATCTTTACCTCGATTTCGGTATGATTTATTAATATATATTGTAACGGAACGCCATCATGGCGCTCCGCTACCATAATAAAACCATAATCACCACCCACACATCTAGCCTACGCAAGACGAAAAGAACGCCAGTGGGACTAGGACAACATAACATGAGAATAGGTACACACCGCCAAGCGAAGGTACCCACCCTAAATCAGCATGGCGTCCTATACAGGCCCCACCTAAAGACAAAAATTATTATCAAAACAAACAGAGCTCGCAAGAAGCTCGCACAAGCAGAAGAGGGGCCGGCCCGATCAGCACCAAAGCCCAAGCGTAGTACAACCCGCCCAGTAGGAAGCAGGCGGAACGACACATAACAACAAACGCCTTACACAGCTAGGAAGACATAGCCCGCTTCATCCGTTCAAGCCAACCACACCACACCTACACGATGCGCGGAGAACGCCACGATACGGCGAGATTATAAAAGAATTTGTGGAACTCTAGAGATTCCACAAACTTTCACGAGTAAAACGACAAGGGGATTTCACATGAAACCACCACATGCCCCCACTCAATGATCAAACATTAATAACAAAATAAAGGAACAAAACGAACCTAAACAGTACAACAAACAATTAACAAATCAATACTAGGGCAAGCCCTAACCGGATAGAATACTCTATAACAAAATAACACAAAAATCAGGAAAAGACAGCTAGAAAACACGTGGTAAAACACCAAACTCACAATTATTAAACAAATCTAGCGCAAACCAAATCAGAACATAAACCAGGAAATACATACGAAACATCAGCAAAACCACACATAAAAATAAGTAGCTAAAACATGCATTAAACAATGAAAAGCTCTCAGGAAAAGTTTGAACCTCCTGCGGGTAGCAATTTAACACAGGCCAACAAATTCAACCTCGCTAGAACCGCGGTTCAAACCCAGAGAAGACAAAGCCCGGCTAAATATAGAAATAACGGCATACCGATACACCGCCCCGCACCTCCTTCACCTAGTGATTGAAGGGCGACAAACATCACGTGACATACCCAAAAACACCCCCTCGGGGCCCATCCACTAAACTATATAAACCACGACCGGACAAGCCAAAAGGCTCTTGTTGAAAATCTGTTCTTCAAGACGAAGCGCTGCCCGACAGCCACAATAAATTAATTTTAAACTCAGAATGTAACACAAAAAGCAGGCTTTCGATCAAACGATTCCCCTGCATCGCGCCTTGGCCATCGTTTGACCGAACGCAGCTATCTTGATAAAAACTAACAGCTTGGGAAAATTATTGTCAGGAAAAGTATTCATTCTCTCAATCGGTTCCCTGGCATCGCGTCCTGGCCGTCGGTTGAGTGAACGAATTATATAGGATACACTGCGAGGAAAGGGCTCCCCTGCATTGCGCCTTGGCCGCCCCCAATCGCAGCGTTAGGGCACTCTGCATTAACGTGTCCCCACGCATAGCGCCGTGGCTACTCGTCTTCTGTAGAGTGGAGAAGCACGTGTGTCTCCAGGTTTAGGGAGTGGCATCCCGGCTTGTTGCACCACGCGCCACCGATTCGTAGGGTGTACCTGCGTGGGTGGCACCACGGCAGGGCCAGCACCAACTACCTCCTGTGACGAACGAATACCCCAGCCAATTGCATCAATTAAAAAAACCTAATAAGGTGGCTTAATTGAGAGCAACTAAAGGCTCCAGTATCCGGGGTATAGGAAGAGCTAGTTGGTCAAGCTGCGAACCCGGTATCGGTTGCGAACAGCGAGCTATAGAGAGGAACCCAAAACAATAACAAAGACGAGTAGAGATAGGTAGTTGAATTCACACTTCTTCCCCCCTCGCACTACACCCGAGTCCCTACTATACACTCACTGCGTAACCATCGGAAAGGCGTAACCTCACACGGCGGATCACGCGTACGGGCGTCTACCCAAACAATAACACCCTCTAGCACGACAACTAGCTAGATGTCCAATGATTAAAAACAAGGCCGACCAGTACTTCTAACGAAGGTACCAAGGAACGCCCCGTATGAGGACTAAGCCGGCAACGAATAAAGATAGGCCACACACCATACGCCTCACATAGAGACACGCGAAGCTCTGATTCGATCAATCAAATCCTAGAACTTCAAAATTCAAAAATATCAGGGGTACAAATTGAAAATGCGGGTTTGATAACAGATGGCGTTACTAACGCTATACGCATCAGGCAGTACTGTGACTATGTTCATGTCAAAGCTACGTCTTATAGCTTTAATTTTCAGTATGTGTCAATTTGTCGCAGTGTCAAATTCATAGTTTTTTTGAGCTCTCAATATGTCGAGTTTCGTGCCAACAAAACAGCATTTGCGGGAAGTTTTAATTTACTTCTTTAATTTGAAGAAAAGTGCTGCTGAAGCACATCGATTGGTCTCCGAGGCTTATCCGAGTCATGTTCCATCGGTTTCAACGTGCGAGAGATGGTTTGTGCGGTTTAGAAGTGGTGATTTTGACGTTGAGGACAAAGAGCGGCCGGGCCAAGTGAAAAAGTTTGAGAATGCTGAATTGGAGGCAATACTCAATGAAGACTCGTGTCAAACTCAACAAGAGCTCGCAGATTCATTGGGAGTGACACAACAAGCCATTTCCCATCGTATAAAAGCCCTCGGAATGATCCAAAAGCAAGGACATTGGGTGCCGTATGAGCTGAAGCCGAGAGACGTCGAGCGCCGTTTTTTTGCATGCGAACTGCTGCTCGAACGGCAAAAACGGAAGGGTTTTTTGCATCGCATTGTCACTGGTGATGAAAAGTGGATCCATTACGATAACCCGAAGCGCAAAAAATCATATGGTTACCCCGGCCATGCATCATCATCGACGGCCAAACCAAATATTCACGGCGCCAAGCTCATGCTCTGTATTTGGTGGGACCAGCTGGGTGTGGTGTATTATGAGCTATTGAAATCGAACGAAACCATCACAGGAGCACTATACCGAACTCAATTGATGCGTTTGAGCCGCGCACTCAAAGAAAAACGGCCACAATACGAGCAAAGACACGACAAAGTAATTTTGCAACATGACAACGCTCGGCCACATGTTGCAGCGCCGGTCAAAACATACCTACAAACGCTGAAATGGAAAGTCTTACCCCACCCGCCGTATAGCCCAGATATTGCTCCTTCCAATTACCACCTTTTCCGATCGATGACACATGGCCTAGCTGACCAGCGCTTCCATTCTTACGAAGAAGCCCAAAAATGGGTCGATGACTGGATAGCAGCCAAGCCGGCCGAATTTTTTCGCGACGGTATCCGTAAATTGCCAGAAAGATGGGAAAAAGTTGTGGCTAGCGATGGACAATACTTTGAATAATTCATTTGTTACCATTTTTTCAGAATAAACGTTCAAAAATAGAAAAAAATCCCGCATTTTCAATTTGTACTCCTGATACAAATTCTTTAGATAAATTGAGTGTAAAGCTCAATTGAGATTTGAGACTGGAAATCATTCCATTTACGTGGTTTTAGAATAATGCATTTAAGCGAACGCGACGACCCATATAGAAAAATAAATTGAGTGTTAAGCTCCGTGCAAGTGGTGTCTAATCACTTCACGAATAATAAAATCAACCCCAAATTTAGACTGGAAATCATTCCATTTACGTAATTTAAGAAAAGTGCGTTTAAGCAAACGCGACAACCCATTTAGAAAAATAAATTGAGTGTTAAGCTCCGTGCAAGTGATCTCTAATCACTTCACGAATGATAGAATCAAAACCCGAATCGAGACTGGAAACTATTCCATTTATTATAGAGTCAAAAAACCCAGACACACCTAGAGGAAGCAATCCCACATGCGTAGCCTGTAGGAAAAATTCTGTAAGCAAACGTGAAGATCGTACAACCAAAAGATCATCCCGCCAACATCCTTCCTACCCTGTCTGAACTAACCAACAATCAAAGTATCAAATAAATTCCGTGCCCTCAGCACCATAAACAAAAGAAAGAATTACCCAATCAGTCAAAGGACCAATGATGAGAGGGTAACAAAATCGCCGGTCTCACGAGGACTAATGCGATACGATAAAAACCTAAACTGAGGTCTCACAAACAACAACAATAAAAAAAAACAATAACCAAATAAATTGATCACATATCCATAAAAACACAGACATTTCTCACTCCATCCAGCCCAGAGCACGAACCAGTTTCGAGCTAACCCCTTCTTCCACACGATCTCGAGGGAAACCGCTCGAAACAAAATTAAAAACTACGCGATTTCACGCCACCTCCTGAAAAGACGCGCGCAACCGCAGAAGCTGAAAAGTGTGCGAAAATCGCGAAACGTTTCAATATATGTTGATTAATAATTTTACCATTTTCTTTAAATTATTTATTTTATATAGTAATATTTAAATGGTTGGTTTAATAAGTAAGATAATAGAATATTATTTCTATTTTATGTTTTCAAGACATATACTTATTCAAGTTCATTATCTAAAAATTCATTTTATCTCAAATTTTTATGAGAAAAGGATTTATGAAATAATAAATAAAATAATTAATAGATATGATTTGGCTAGTTTCGATAAAAGGGGATTCTACAGGGCATCTGCCTAATCATGTTAAAAAGATAAAAATATTTTTTAATCTTCAAAATAAAATTTGATTAATTGGGTAAAATTTTAAACCTTGGGTTTTATTGAAAGAAAAAAAGGCATAATTATTAAAATTAAGATTGATATTATTAAGGCTAAAACTCCTCCTAATTTATTAGGAATTGAACGGAGAATGGTATAAGCAAATAAAAAATATCATTCTGGTTGAATATGAATGGGTGTATTTATTGGAGATGCTAAAATAAAATTTTTTGGGTCTCTTAATAAGAAGGGGGTTAGGAATATTATTATTAATAGTATAAATATTATTAATAAAAATCCTAAAATATCTTTTAGTGAAAAATAAGAATGAAATATAATTATATATATATTTCTATTAGTTCCTAAGGGATTATTAGAACCTGTTTTATGAATAAATAGTAAATGAATTATTACTAAGGCAATAATTAAAAATGGTAAAATAAAAAGTAGAGTGAAGAATCGATTTAAAGTTGCATTATTAACTGAAAATCCTCCCCAGATTCATTCAGTTATTTGGGGCCCAATGTAGGGAATAGTAGAAATTAAGTTTGTAATTACTGTGGCTCCTCAAAATGATATTTGACCCCAAGGTAGTACGTAACCTATAAATGCTGTAGCTATAGTTATAATAAAGATAATTGTTCCAATTATTCAAGGTTGAATAAGGTTATATGAGTTGTAATAAATTCCTCGTCCAATATGAATAAATAAGCAAATAAAAAAAAAGAGGCTCCATTTATATGTATTAAACGTATTAATCAACCTAAGTTTACATTTTGAATAATATGAATTAATCTATTAAATGCTATAGAGGAATTAGCACAATGTATAGAATGTATAGAATCATAATTCCAGATAATATTTGTAATATTAGACATAATCCAAGTAAAGACCCAAAATTTCATCAAATTGAGATATTTATTGGAGTTGGTAATACAATTAAAGAGTTATTTATAATTTAAAAAATTTTGTTAATTTTTATTAGTGATTTAAACATTTTATAGAAAAAGTTGACGGATGGCGGATTTTAGTTTATAGCAAATATTTATAATACAAGCTATAGAATAAAATAGATAATTTATAATAAATAAGAAATTTAAAAAATAATAATTAAAATATAATTTAGAAAAGTTTAATGAATAATTTATATAAAAATTATTTTCTCATAAATAAGAGTTGAAGGATATTACGTTTATTATAATTATTATTATAAAGATAATAGGAATTACTTCAATTGTGATTATAATTAAAATTTTTAAATTTAATGAAAATAATTTATTGTTTGATAATCTAGTAATATATAGGAAAATAATTAGTAAACCTCCAATTATAATTAAAAATAATAGATATGGCCCTCAATTATTTGAAGAAGAACTATAGAGCTATTTATTTTTCAAGAAATAGTTTAAACAAACATTAATTTTGGAGATTAAAATTATAGGTTATTATTTTTTTGAAGTTATTTATTAGCTTATGAATAATTTTGATTTTTATTTTTCATTTTATATATTTATTATTTCTTGTTTTATATTTTCTTTTTATTTTAAGTATTTGTTGTTAATAGTTATTAGGCTTGAGTTTTTAATCATTTTTGTATTACATAATATATTTATAATTATAATATTATTAGAAATTGATTTATTTATAGTTATTATATTTATGACATTAGGGGTGTGTGAAGGAGCTTTAGCTTTATCTTTAATTGTTATAATAGTTCGATTTTATGGTAATGATTATTTTAATTCTTTAAGGTTATTAGGTTGATAATTAATTTTATAATTGTTTTTATATTTATATATATATATAAATTTATTAAATTTATTATTCAAATATTGTATCAAAATTTAGTTATATTAATATTTTTATTTATAATTATTAAATTTCCTTTAAATAATTTAAATAATTGAGTTATAATTTATTATCATATATATATTATATATTTTTAGGATAGATTTTTATTCATTAGGAATAAATTTATTAAGTTTTTGAATTTTTATGTTGATAGTGTTAGTAAGGGGGAATAATTTTTCTAAAGTTAGAGGGGAAATTTATAGATTTATAATTAGTTTTTTATTATTTATATTAATTTTTTTTTTTCAAGAGTAAATTTAATTATTTTTTATATTTTTTTTGATTCAAGATTAATCCCAATTTTTATATTAATTATAGGTTGGGGAGGGTAAATTGATCGAATCCAAGCTGGAATTTATATAATAATGTATACTTTAGTAGGTTCAATACCTATATTTGTAATTATTATTTATCTTTATGTTTTAAATAATTCATTAATATTTAGTATTATAATTTTGATTCACTATAGGTTTTGTGTTTATTTTTTTTTAATTTTTGCTTTATTAGTAAAAATACCAATATATTTTATTCACTTATGGCTCCCTAAGGCTCATGTTGAAGCTCCTATTATAGGATCTATAATTTTAGCTGGTGTGATATTAAAGTTCGGAGGGTATGGGTTATTACGAGTTATATTAATAATAGTTGAATTAAGGATTAAATTTAATAAATTTTTTATGATAATTAGATTATTAGGGAGATTGGTAGCTAGATTAGTTAGACGAAGGCAAGTGGATATAAAAATATTAGTTGCTAATTCATCAATTGTTCATATAGGATTATTAATATCAGGAATAATAACTTTATTTAATTGAGGATTTTTTGAGGGGATATTAATAATAATTGCTCATGGGATTTGTTCATCTGGAATATTTTGTTTAGTAAATATAAGGTATAATCGGACTAAATCTCGAAGTTTATTTGTTAATAAAGGATTAATTAATTATTTTCCTTCATTAAGGTTAATATGGTTTTTAATATGTTCTTCAAATATATCTATTCCCCCTTCTTTAAATTTATTTAGGGAGATTATATTATTTCATTCTTTAATTATATGAAGAAAATTATTAATTTTAATTTTGATAATAATATGATATAAAATAAAATTAATAAATTAGAAATTTTTTATGAGTTTGAGTTAGTTAAAATTTCTTCAGTAAAATTAGAATTATTTATTTATTTAGATTGAATAACTTTATTATTTATCAGGGTTATTTTGTTAATTTCTGTAATAATTATTTTATATAGGATTGAATATATAATAAATGATTTTAATATTAGTCGATTTATATTAATAGTAATATTATTTGTATTTTCTATAATATTAATAATTTTAAGACCTAGAATAATTAGGATTTTAGTAGGATGGGATGGATTAGGGTTGGTGTCTTATTGTTTAGTGATTTATTATCAAAGTCAGGTAAGGTATAATTCTGGTATAGTAACTGTATTAATTAATCGTATTGGGGATATTATATCAGGGGTACAAATTGAAAATGCGGGTTTGATAACAGATGGCGTTACTAACGCTATACGCATCAGGCAGTACTGTGACTATGTTCATGTCAAAGCTACGTCTTATAGCTTTAATTTTCAGTATGTGTCAATTTGTCGCAGTGTCAAATTCATAGTTTTTTTGAGCTCTCAATATGTCGAGTTTCGTGCCAACAAAACAGCATTTGCGGGAAGTTTTAATTTACTTCTTTAATTTGAAGAAAAGTGCTGCTGAAGCACATCGATTGGTCTCCGAGGCTTATCCGAGTCATGTTCCATCGGTTTCAACGTGCGAGAGATGGTTTGTGCGGTTTAGAAGTGGTGATTTTGACGTTGAGGACAAAGAGCGGCCGGGCCAAGTGAAAAAGTTTGAGAATGCTGAATTGGAGGCAATACTCAATGAAGACTCGTGTCAAACTCAACAAGAGCTCGCAGATTCATTGGGAGTGACACAACAAGCCATTTCCCATCGTATAAAAGCCCTCGGAATGATCCAAAAGCAAGGACATTGGGTGCCGTATGAGCTGAAGCCGAGAGACGTCGAGCGCCGTTTTTTTGCATGCGAACTGCTGCTCGAACGGCAAAAACGGAAGGGTTTTTTGCATCGCATTGTCACTGGTGATGAAAAGTGGATCCATTACGATAACCCGAAGCGCAAAAAATCATATGGTTACCCCGGCCATGCATCATCATCGACGGCCAAACCAAATATTCACGGCGCCAAGCTCATGCTCTGTATTTGGTGGGACCAGCTGGGTGTGGTGTATTATGAGCTATTGAAATCGAACGAAACCATCACAGGAGCACTATACCGAACTCAATTGATGCGTTTGAGCCGCGCACTCAAAGAAAAACGGCCACAATACGAGCAAAGACACGACAAAGTAATTTTGCAACATGACAACGCTCGGCCACATGTTGCAGCGCCGGTCAAAACATACCTACAAACGCTGAAATGGGAAGTCTTACCCCACCCGCCGTATAGCCCAGATATTGCTCCTTCCGATTACCACCTTTTCCGATCGATGACACATGGCCTAGCTGACCAGCGCTTCCATTCTTACGAAGAAGCCCAAAAATGGGTCGATGACTGGATAGCAGCCAAGCCGGCCGAATTTTTTCGCGACGGTATCCGTAAATTGCCAGAAAGATGGGAAAAAGTTGTGGCTAGCGATGGACAATACTTTGAATAATTCATTTGTTACCATTTTTTCAGAATAAACGTTCAAAAATAGAAAAAAATCCCGCATTTTCAATTTGTACTCCTGATAATTTTAATATCAATTGGGATATTAATTTCTCTAGGTTCAATAAATTTTATATTTTATGAGTTTTTAGATAATTTAATTTTATTAATATTAATTTTGGCTTCTATTACTAAAAGTGCTCAAATTCCTTTTTCTTCTTGACTTCCATTAGCTATGGCTGCCCCTACTCCTGTCTCTTCATTAGTTCATTCATCTACATTAGTTACAGCGGGGCTGTATTTATTAATTCGATTTAATTATTTAATAATAGAGAGATGTTTAATAAAATTATTAATAATTTTATCTATTTTAACTATGTTTTTAGCGGGGGCTGGAGCTAATTATGAAGTTGATTTTAAAAAGATTATTGCTTTGTCTACATTAAGACAATTGGGAGTAATAATTTTTTGTTTATCTTTAGGAGCTTCAGAAGTTTCTTTTTTTCATTTATTGACTCATGCTATATTTAAGTCTATATTATTTATACGTAGAAGTGTTATTATTCATAATATAATAAGATATCAGGATATTCGTTTAATTAGGATAATTTTATATAATATGCCTATAGTTAGATTATTTTTTAATTGTGCAATTTTATCGTTATGTGGGATTCCTTTTATATCAGGATTTTTTTCTAAAGATTTAATTTTAGAGTTATATTTAATGGGGATAATGAATAAATTTTTGTTGAGGATATTGGATCGTGGGAGCAAGAAATAAACGTGATGTTAAAGCACAAAGAATAAACTGTATTTCGTAAAAGTGTAATGAGTACAAAGTCGGAGAACCTTAGGCGGTGACGAACAGTCGCTGACTGGCCAAACAACCGTCACTACGGTTGACGCGAATGTTGCATGGCAACGCAGTAACACTCAGACACATGCGTTCCTTTGATACGAGGCTCAATAAAATATATATGTTCTAACACCTCCCCTTGAGCAGAGGATTAACGCAATCTAAAATTCGAAAAATCGTTTCATGCCACATGATCTCACACACCATTCATGTTTATGTCGAGGTAAGCCTTTCGTGAATACATCGGCCACTTGATTTTCTGTGGGCGTGTCGAAGATATTCAGCTGTTGATTCTTCAGAGCGTCGCGGATGAAGTGGTGACGAATGTCGATGTGCTTGCTTCTACCGTGAAAAGTGGGATTTTCCGCTAGTTTAATGGCACTGCCGCTGTCGCACAAAACTGATATGTCCGCTAATTTCTCGAATCCCAGTTCCTTCAAAAATCTTCGCAAATGAATGCATTCCTTTGCGCATTCCGTCATGGCCATGTATTCGGCTTCAGTGGTTGACAATGCCACCGTCTTTTGCTTCTTGGCATCCCATGAGATTGGAGCTCCATTGAGTAGAAATACGTATCCAGAGTACGATCGTCTATCCTCTACGCCGCCACCCCAATCCGCATCGACATACCCTTTTGCCGGTTCGGTATTCGGTTTAAATACCAGTCCGAGATCGTTAGTCCCTTTTAGGTAACGGAGCACCCGTTTCGCAGCCTTCCAGTGTTCTAATCCGTAACAGTTGTTGAACTGTCCTAAGTAGCTTGCTACGAAACTAATGTCGGGCCTTGTAGTGGTAGCTAAATACGTTAATGCGCCAACAAGTTCTCGATAAGGTAGTTTTTCGTCTTCTACATTCGGTGATTCGTTCTTCTTCAACTTCACACTTCCATCGATAGGTGTTGAAATGGGCTTTGAATCTGCCATCCCGAATCGATGTAGTAGATCATTTACATAACCACGCAGGTGCATTGCTATTTGATCATCTTTCCGAGTGAATTCCACGCCCAAGCAATACTTCACGTTTCCAAGGTCTTTAACTTCGAAGCGATTCGACAATTTTCGTCCTAATTGTTCGATGTTCTTTGGATTCTTTGACGCCATGAGGATGTCATCCACGTAAATGGCAATCAAGACCATATTTTCTCCACATCCGATTCGATGGACGCAGGGATCCGATTGAGTTGGGTTTGCCCCACAATCTTTTAAGACTTTTTCAAGTTTTTCATGCCAATTTCTTCCAGCTTGCTTTAAGCCATAAAGTGACTTGTTTAAGGAACAAACCTTATTCCCTTTTTTCAGTTCTAATAGCATCTTTCTCGCTTGAGTTTTGGTCACGCTGTCTTGTTCACTTTCGATGATTCTGATTAAACTTTCTTGTAAATTTTTCGGGACTTCCATGTATATGTTTTCGTTTAGTTCGCCATTCAAGTATGCAGTAGTAACATCGAAGTGTTTCACTTGCATCTTATATCTTGCAGCTAAGGATATCATCAATCTGATCGATCCGAAACGAGCAACCGGCGCAAAAGTATCAGAGAAGTGAATACCTGGTTGTTGGCTAAATCCTTGAGCGACTAATCGCGCCTTTCGGCGTTCGAGAGTTCCGTCGGATTTGAATTTGTTCCGGAGAACCATTCGACTACCGATGACTTTTTCTTTTTCAGGACGTTCAACTAGAGTCCAAGTCTTGCTTCTTATGATTGACTTTATTTCGTCGTCCATCGCTGTACACCAATCTTCGGCGTCAGGACTCGACATGGCTTGACTCATAGGTATTTCCGCGAGATTAGCTACATCATTTTCGTATTCGATAAAAACAGCCTCTTCATTAGTGGGTTGATACACTTTTCGTGGTCTCCCCCTTTGTCCGGTTTTGATAAACGTTGGCCTGCCTCGTCCTCTTTTTGGTGGGATCGAAGCGGCTTCGTCATTCTCTTCATTACGTTCGTCTTCCTGTTCGGTGTATTCTTCGGGCAAATTCTGCCGATCTTCTTCGTTTTCAGTTGGATTCAATGGGATATCTGCCCAACGTCGATCTTCCATAGTCTCGTGTACGCTCAGCTCAACTTCGTCAATATTCGTCTGCTGAAGGCCCTCAAAAATGTCAGCGTTATCGTTTGAACGTTGTTTATCTTCGCTGACAAATTTCACGTCTCTACTTATTATGACCTTCTTATCGTCTATTGACCAAATTCGGAGACCCTTGTTTTCGTCGGAATATCCCAGGAAGGTTCCTCTTCGGCCGCGGGGATCGAATTTTCCCTTCCCAGGCGTTCGATCGAGGTAGAAAAGTTGACTGCCAAATACTTTGAATGAACTCACGTCTGGCACGCTTCCTGTCCACATTTCATATGGAGTTTTTCCGTTCAGGCTTTTCGAAGGTGCTCTATTTCGGATAAAATTTGCCGTATTTATCGCTTCTGCCCAAAAAGAATCCGACAATCCTGATTCCATCAAAAGGCATCTGGCCATCTCGACTAGAGTCCTATTTTTTCTTTCTGATATGCCGTTTTGCTCTGGGTTATATGGGATCGTCAGTCTTCGTGTGATTCCACGGCTCTTCAGATAGTCACTTAATTCTTGACATGTATACTCTTTTCCGTTGTCGGATTGTAGACATTTTACGTTCTTCCCTTTTTGATTCTCTACCAGCGCGATGTATTCAATGGTTGCTTTACATACGTCTGCTTTAGATTTCAGAAAACGGACTTCACACCATTTCGACTTGTCGTCTATAAATTCGACGTAATATCGCGCCCGCCCGATAGACTTGACACGCATTGGTCCGCACACGTCCGAGTGTATTATATCGAGAATGTTTGTTTCTCTTTTAGACTTTTTCGGAAATGACGTCCGGGTCATTTTTCCTTTCAAACAAGTGTCGCAGTTAAATTCGGTCGAGGGATGTTCACACTTTATTCCTTTTACGGTTACGTTTTGCTTTGCGCATAACATGTCTCTCACATTTATATGACCCATACGCCTGTGCCATAATTCGAAGGTTGCTTCTTCACCGATTGACGTTGTCTTTGCGGTGCGTGCTTTTTCCTTGTGTTCGCGTACATAGTACAGGTCGCCGATTCGTTTCGCATGTAACATTACGTCACCGTTCGCATCTACAATTACGGCCTCTTTTGGTTTAAAGTGAATTTCGTAACCGCGATCAGTTATTTTTCCGACCGATATTAAATTTGTACGGAGATCCGGAACATGCAGTGCGTGATTTATTACGACATTTCGTCGTTCTCCAAATAATTTGGTTTCGAATCGCGCGGTTCCTTTTCCGGCTATGTTCGTCGATGTGTCGTTCGCGAGATTCACTGAACTATTTTCCGCGTGACTAATTGTCTGAAAATCATCAGCCGTGTAACACATGTGCGATGTTGCGCCGCTGTCGAGACACCACTTCTGGTTAAGGTCGACATGAGGAGCTACCCATGTGTTCAGACACACATCGCCAACACATTTTGCCGTCTGCTTGTCGATTTTTCTATAACAATCCGCCGCCTTGTGACCGATACGCTTGCATTTATGACAACGAAACTTGAAGCCTTCACTGCCTTTTGTTTTTCCCGAGCTGTGAAATTTAGACGATTCCTGTTCGTTTTTCGAATCGCGCCATCCAACATTCTTGCTTGTAAACATTGCGTCCGTATTCGTGCCACTCGCATCTTTTATTCGTGCGTTGCTCTCTTCAATGATTTTAATGCGTAACGCTTCGGGTGTCGGTAACGTGTCGCGAGATTCGATAGCACAACGGGAGTTTTCGAATGTTGTGGGCAAACTATACAATAACATTATCGCTAACAGATCCGGATTTATTTCTATATCCATTTCCGAAAATTTGTCGACGGTATCAAAAAAGTCATTTACATGCTCACGAACGCTGCCGCTATCCGCCATTTTTTGTAGCATTAGTTTCTTCAGGAGCGTTGCTTTCCTCGCGGGTCCCGTTGACTGAAATATTGTTTGAAGTCGTACCCATGTGTCGTTTGCCGTGATGCAATTCTTCACTTGTTTCAATTCGCTCGTACTTATTGACAAAATTATGTCCGAAGTGGCTTTGCTGTCGTTTCTCGTCCATGCCTGGGTTTCTCCTGTCACTGGTTTCACTATTGTTCCGTTCACGTATTCCCACAAATCATTCTTCACTAGAATCGCCTTCATTTGAAGCTTCCATGTGTCGTAGTTGTTTTTGTTCAGAAGCTCAATTCTCGAAGTATTCCCGGAAGTATTCATTATCGATTTTTCGTGGTTTTCACAACACTCACGTTCTGCTGAACTTCTCGAACTTTCTTATGTTCAGAATATTATCGGTACTCAATTTTTGCTTTCCATCACTTTCTCTCCGCTTGGGTTCCTGGGCCCATAACCTGTTGAGGATATTGGATCGTGGGAGCAAGAAATAAACGTGATGTTAAAGCACAAAGAATAAACTGTATTTCGTAAAAGTGTAATGAGTACAAAGTCGGAGAACCTTAGGCGGTGACGAACAGTCGCTGACTGGCCAAACAACCGTCACTACGGTTGACGCGAATGTTGCATGGCAACGCAGTAACACTCAGACACATGCGTTCCTTTGATACGAGGCTCAATAAAATATATATGTTCTAACAATTTTTTATAGTCATATTATTTATTTCAATAGGACTTACAGTTATATATTCTATACGAATTGTATATTATTTTTTTATTAAATTTCCTCAAATAATAATTTTTATTGATTTTAATAGATTTAATAGAATAATAGTAACGTCTATATTTTTGTTATTTTTATTCTCTATTATTATTGGTTTATGTTTTAGTTGATTAATATTTTCAACAAAAAATTATATTTATATAGATTTAGGAATAAAATTAATAGTTTATATATATTTAATATTAGGGGGAGTAATAGGAGTAGTCATTTCTTAATTATTTTTAATAAGAAATTTTTTAATTAATATAAATTTATATATAAAATTTTTTTCTATGTTATGATTTATACCATTATTATATGGAGTTAATTTTTATAAAATTATAAAATTTAATCAATTGGTAATTTTTAATGGGGAGTTAGGATGGAATGAATATTTTATAGGGTCTAATTTAGTATTTTTTATTAAATTAAATATAAATTATGATTTATTATTTCGTAATTTTTTATATTTGTTAATTTTTTTTTGTTATTTAATATTATTTTCAATAGTTATATATTTAAATAGCTTAATTTAAAGTTTAATATTGAAAATATTAAGATGATTTTTTAAAAATCTTTAAGTAAATTTTTAATTTATAAATAAATTATTTATTAATTTTATAATGAAAATATAATGTTTTAGTTTAAACTATATAAATTAAAAATAAAATGGATTTTAACCATAAAATATAGAAGTTAGAAATTTCTTATTGTTTATACTTATTTTATTTAATTGGATTTTATTAATCAATAAAATTATTGACAATAATTTACCTCTTTTTTGGTTTCAATTAAATTTAAGGGTTAAGTAACCTTATTTCAAGTCGAAATTGAATTCATATATTATGATTCTTAAATAAATTAAGATATATTGACTTAATCAATAAAATTTAATTGCAAATTAAAAGAGATATCCTATATTATTTTAATCATTTTAAAGCCCCTTCATTTCATTCTATGTAAATTCCTATAATTAAAATAGTAATAAAATATAAAGTTAAATTTTTGCAAGTTTCGGCAGATCTTTGTATACAGGGTGATTCAAAAAAAGTGACCGACCCGCAGTATGCCGATAGCTGAGGTCATTTTAAGCACAATTACTTAGCGGTTTTCCGAAAATCTCAAAAGTTTATTAATGAGATGCAATTAAAGTCAAATAATAAATGACCAATCAGGAGCACATACGCTTCCCGCGCCGGAAGTCGGCAAATGTTCGATGGAAACCGAGACCTCGGTCTGCGGCAACGTCGGACGGGATAGTATAGTAGAATGACGCATGTCATTTGTTCATTCGCATGGGTTTTTTTATGCGCGATCGAAGAAAATAATTGAAAGGTGATGTGCTCGTGATGTGTTCCAAAGTGAAAAAATGGGAATAAAATGTTAATAATACTTTAACCAGATGTAATTATTTATTATGTCTTAACCTTTAAACGTTCCAAATAGTGTTTGTAATTGTGTTTTGTTCTCTTTAAATAAATAATTGTACATTGAAATGTGTGGCACTCTATAACTGTTATCTCTATGATAATAATTAAAATGCAATGAATCTCCTAGGCCATGGTTCATTTAATATAGTATTTAATTATGATAAAAATTATGATGTGTTCATGACACAAATTATAGCGTATAAAAAGTCACAACTAGCGAATGCCTTTCGCCACTAGAAATGAGATATGTAGTAGGTATGCGTGACAAATGTCATATTTCGCACCTGACAATACAACTTGAAGCTTCAAATTATTAACGACAGCTTCATTAATAAGAGGAGATGTTTTTACCTTTATAAGAAAAGTTAAGTAACACTTGATACATCGATGCATGGCAGAAGAGACTGCGATGCTACCAAAGGTGCCAAATCTGTCTGAAGCAGCTGCATTAGGACCAGAAGACGCTTCCATCAACGTCTATAAGACTTTTCTATTATACTTTTCTTATAGCTACGCACGACAAAATCAATCGCCCTGCCCTGCCGATGCTGCTTGAGTCTCCAAATTGTTGGTGGTTAGTAAGTATAAGGTGATAGCGAGATGATAGTGAGGTGCGAGGAAAGTGAAAGCAAGGTGAGCGGACGGCGAGAGTAAGGTGAGATCAAGGTGAGAGGAGCTTGTGATCAAGGAGAGAGCAAGTTAAGACGAAGGGCAATTTTCGGTGTCCCTGTAAATGTAGTAAAAAAAAAATCGGTCCAGTTACAAGATGTTATGCCGGTAACACGTAAATACTCGTAGCATATTACGGTTGACGGTATAATATTTTTAAGGGTTATTATTTGGAATCGTTCGCTTATAAGGAGTTGAATCTCGCGTGACTGAGATAAAAACGTCAATTCATGATAACAGAGTTAATGTAAGGTTTATTGTAAACAACGGCAACTTTGCGTTATTAATTACGAAATATAAATAGAAAATTAAGTACAAATTATGCGTTTGCTATGTTCTCGAGTTACCGACGAGGAACCAGACAATCTTGTTTGAATATACCCTTAGATTTTATTATTTTGGGCCAGTCTGACCTCGGATGAACCGTTCAGGTTGATGTGAAACTTTAGACTCATGTCGGTTCATTATTAAATATCTACGTTTGGCGAAATTGAAAAATTGCACTTAACGCGGTTCGTTGAGGACGACTCGATTCGTACTTCAGCACATCCTTACACTTCGCGACTGAGCGCAGGAGAATAAAGTAATGAATGGAATTTTGTCGAATATTCCGCGGCATAACAAAGCGCTGTTCACTGCCAGGAGTTAAGTTTTAATTTCTTTATTGCTTATTTCAATCATCAGATTTAATCTTTTTCGGATGTCAACATGGTTTGCGGAGTATACATTGACTGGTAATTTTTTATATCTCTTTACACATCCGATCTAAGATATCTGCCAAGTTACAAGTTTTGTACGATTACAGGAGTCAAATGATATGTTGTTTATTCGCTCGTCCAATGATGGGGTTATCTTTACCGAATGCAAACGTGGATCATGGTGTGTACTTTGACTGCCGATTTTTCGATGCCTCCAAATATCGTTAACAAAATATCGGTCAAGTTACAAGCACTGTAGACTTCCAGGAGTAAAGTTTTTATGTATTTATTGCGTGTATTATTATAAGCGTATAAAAAGACGTAAATATACGCGAGTTTTCTGATATCAAGTAGAATGCAGATGAAACCTTTAGTTTTGCAGTTTCTCCCCTACAATATTCACCATGAGTGGATTCGATACTATAATTATTGATTGAGTGATGAATTTTTAATGTCATTACATTCATACGACCTTTCTATCGGCATGCATGTACGTGCAATAACCATGCTGGTAGGTCTGCGCGATTTATACAATCTTTGCTTGAACGCTCAAGAAACGCTCAAGACGTGCCAAATCAGACTGTGCTACAAATCTATTCCATTGCATCCTCAGTCGGTTTTTATCTCAGTCACGCGAGATTCAACTCCTTATAAGCGAACGATTCCAAATAATAACCCTTAAAAATATTATACCGTCAACCGTAATATGCTACGAGTATTTACGTGTTACCGGCATAACATCTTGTAACTGGGCCGATTTTTTTTTTACTACATTTACAGGGACACCGAAAATTGCCCTTCGTCTTAACTTGCTCTCTCCTTGATCACAAGCTCCTCTCACCTTGATCTCACCTCACTCTCGCCGTCCGCTCACCTTGCTTTCACTTTCCTCGCACCTCACTATCATCTCGCTATCACCTTATACTTACTAACCACCAACAATTTGGAGACTCAAGCAGCATCGGCAGGGCAGGGCGATTGATTTTGTCGTGCGTAGCTATAAGAAAAGTATAATAGAAAAGTCTTATAGACGTTGATGGAAGCGTCTTCTGGTCCTAATGCAGCTGCTTCAGACAGATTTGGCACCTTTGGTAGCATCGCAGTCTCTTCTGCCATGCATCGATGTATCAAGTGTTACTTAACTTTTCTTATAAAGGTAAAAACATCTCCTCATATTAATGAAGCTGTCGTTAATAATTTGAAGCTTCAAGTTGTATTGTCAGGTGCGAAATATGACATTTGTCACGCATACCTACTACATATCTCATTTCTAGTGGCGAAAGGCATTCGCTAGTTGTGACTTTTTATACGCTATAATTTGTGTCATGAACACATCATAATTTTTATTATAATTAAATACTATATTAAATGAACCATGGCCTAGGAGATTCATTGCATTTTAATTACTATCATAGAGATAACAGTTATAGAGTGCCACACATTTCAATGTACAATTATTTATTTAAAGAGAACAAAACACAATTACAAACACTATTTGGAACGTTTAAAGGTTAAGACATAATAAATAATTACATCTGGTTAAAGTATTATTAACATTTTATTCCCATTTTTTCACTTTGGAACACATCACGAGCACATCACCTTTCAATTATTTTCTTCGATCGCGCATAAAAAAACCCATGCGAATGAACAAATGACATGCGTCATTCTACTATACTATCCCGTCCGACGTTGCCGCAGACCGAGGTCTCGGTTTCCATCGAACATTTGCCGACTTCCGGCGCGGGAAGCGTATGTGCTCCTGATTGGTCATTTATTATTTGACTTTAATTGCATCTCATTAATAAACTTTTGAGATTTTCGGAAAACCGCTAAGTAATTGTGCTTAAAATGACCTCAGCTATCGGCATACTGCGGGTCGGTCACTTTTTTTGAATCACCCTGTATAGGATGGGATTATAGGTAGAAAAATTACAATTTCGATATCAAAAATTAAAAAAATAATACTAATTAAATAAAATTGGATTGAAAATGGGAGACGAGATGAGGAGAACGGGTCGAATCCGCATTCAAAGGGTGAAGATTTTTCTCGGTCATTGTTTTTTTTTTGAGATTAAAAATTAATTATTATTAAAATTAAAGGGATAATGAAGAATAAGATTATTAGGGTTATTAATATAATAATTATTTACACTATACATTTTATAGATTTTTTAATTGGAAGTTAAATGTATTTTTATTTACTATGTAAATTAATTTATTAATAAATTAAAATATAAACAAACAGTCAAATAATGTCAACGAAATGTCAATTTCAAGAGCTAGTTTCAAATCTTAAGTGATGAAAATTTGAAATTTGAGATTGGGTTAATTTATAGGCGCTAATGCAAATAAAAGTTGTTCCAATTATTACATGAATTCCGTGGAATCCTGTAATTATAAAAAGAGTAGATCCATAAATTGAATCTGATATAGTAAAAGAAGCTTCTTAATATTCATGATATTGAAGATAAGTAACGTATATACCTAAAAAAATTGTATATTGAATAGAATTTAAAGTTTCATTAAAGTTTTTATTAAGTTTTCTATTATGACTTCAAGTAATTGAGATCCCTGATGAAAGTAAAATAATAGTATTTAATAAAGGAGTATTGTATGGATCCTTACATTTGATGTATAATGGTGGTCAATTATTGCCAATTTTAATTCTTGGGGATAGAAATATATGAAAAAATCTTCAAAAAAAAAGATAAAAAAAAATTTCCGAGATAAAATTATTCCTATTTGAATTATTTTTATTACATTAATAGGATGGCTTCCTTGGAGAGTTCTTTCACGGAAAACGTCTCGTCATCATTGAATTTAATTTAGTGTTATGGTGAAAATTCTAATAATTAATAAATTAAAATAAAATTCATGAAATAATTGAATAGCTCCAATTAATGTATTTATTATTATAATTGAGGACAATAAAGGTCAGGGGCTTGGGGTAACTATATGAAATGGGTGGTTATAGAAATTATTTGATTTAGTCATAATTAGTTTCCTTTGTGTATAAAGATCTTAAAATTATGAAAACATAAGATTGAATAATAGAGACTCTAAATTCTAGTATTAATAAGATAATTTGAATAAAAATAATTAATATTTGTAGGGTAAGGCTGGATAATGAGGCTGTTTGTCTTAAAAGGGTAAGAAATAAATGACCAGCAATTATATTAGCAGCGAGACGGATAGTCAAAGTTCGTGGACGAATTAAGTTTCTAATTGTTTCAATAATAACTATAAATGGTATTAATAAATTAGGTGTTCTAGGGGGGATTATATGAGAAAATATAAAATTTATATTATTTATTCATCTAAATAACGTCAATCATAGTCATATAGGTAAAGAAATTCTAATTGAAAAAATCAAGTGTCTTGATCTAGTAAAAATATAGGGTATTAATCCCATAAAATTATTAAATAAGATGGTTATTATAATAGAAACTAAAAAGATGATGTTCATTCAATTAAATTTATTATAAGTAAGAATTTTTAATTCTTTATAAATTATTAGAATAATTATTTTGAATAGTATTTCAATTCGAGATGGTAAAAATCAATAAAATATAGGATTTATCAATAAATTAAATATTATGGATATTCAATTTATTTCATTATCTAGAGAGGTCGAAGGATCAAAAATTGAAAATAAATTTCTTATTATTTTAATTTATATATAATTAAAAAAATTAATTAAATGATTTAAAAATTTCAAGTTCATGGAAAGTTGGTTTTTTTTTGGATGCTTGATTTTAATATTGGGGTGTAATAAATAAAGTGAATAAATGTTGAAGAGTATAAAAAAATTATTGAGGTTAAAATAAATAGGTTTATTCAGTTATAGGAGGCTATTTGTGGCATTAAAAAATATTTTATAATAATTTTAAATTGACAATTTAATGTTTTTTATTTTAACTAATTTTTTCATTAGAAGTATTTATTAATATACTATAATATGGTTTAAGAAACCAGTACTTATTTTTCAGTCATCTAATGAAAATAATTTAAATCAATTAATAAAGTTTATATTAGTAGTTCTTTCTACAACAATTGGTATAAAGCTATGGTTTATGCCGCAAATTTCAGAACATTGGCCAAAGAAAATTCCTGGGCGGTTAGAAAATAAATTAGTTTGATTAATTCGGCCTGGGATAGAGTCGATTTTGATCCCTAATGAAGGTAAAGTTCAAGAATGGATTACATCTATTGATCTTGTTAATATACGAATTTGGGAATTAAATGGAATTACTATACGATTGTCTACATCTAATAATCGGAATATGTTTAAGTTATTAGATTTAATTATAAATGAGTTGAAATCGATATTTTTGAAATCTGAATATTCGTAACTTCAGTATCATTGATGTCTAATTGATTTAATTGATAAAAGTGGTGAGTTAATTTCATCATTTAAATATAAAATTTTTAGTGAGGGTAAAGCTATGTAAATTAAAATGATTAATGGTGTAATGGTTCAAATAATTTCTAATAATTGATTTTGTAAAATAAATGTATTTGTTAATTTATTATTTACGATAGAGTTAATAAAGTAGATAATTGAAGAAGTAATTCTACAAAGAATTATTATAGAATGGTCATAAAAAAAAATTAATTGTTCTATAAAGGGGGAATTAGCGTCTTGGAGATTAATTATTGATCATGTACACATATTCTAAAAAAAGGTTTCTTTATAAATGAAGTTTAAGTTCATTGCACTAATCTGCCATATTAGAATTTTAATTTAAAATTATGGGGATTTCAGTGTATCTGTGATTTATGGGTGGGTATTGATGATTTCATTCAATAGATGTATTTATGTGTGATGTATATATGAATATTCGTTGAGCTGAGAGTCTTTCTCAAAGAATAAAAATAAAATAAATTATTATTATTAATGATAAGATTGATCCGTTTGAAGACAATGAATTTCATATAGTGAAGGAGTCTGGATAATCAGAATATCGTCGAGGTATTCCTCTTAAACCTAAGAAATGTTGGGGGAAAAATGTAGTGTTGGTGCTAATAAATATAGAAATAAATTGAATTTTTTATAATTTTTTGTTTATGGTTAATCCTGTTATTAATGGGAATCAGTAAATAAATGCTCCTAAGATTGTAAATACAGCTCCTATAGATAGGACATAGTGAAAGTGAGCTACTACATAGTAGGTATCATGGAGAATAATATCAATAGATGAATTAGCTAAAATGATTCCTGTTAGCCCACCAATTGTGAATATAAATACAAATCCTATAGATCATAAATTTACTTGATTGAAGGTTATTTTTATTCCATGAGTTGATGCTAATCAACTAAAAAATTTAATTCCTGTTGGGATTGCGATAATTATTGTAGCTGAGGTAAAATAAGCTCGAGTATCAATGTCTATACCGATAGTAAATATATGATGGGCTCATACAATAAAACCAAGAAATCCAATAGTTAATATTGCATAAATTATTCCTAATCTACCAAATGCTTCTTTTTTTTTCTATTATTATAAATTATATGAGAAATTATTCCAAACCCTGGGAGAATTAAAATATAAACTTCTGGGTGACCAAAAAATCAAAATAAGTGTTGGAATAGGATTGGATCTCCTCCTCCTGGAGGATAAAAAAATGATGTATTTAAATTACGATCAGTTAGAAGTATAGTAATAGCTCCTGCTAAGATAGGAACGGCTAAAAGTAATAAGATAGTTGTAATTTTGATTGATCAGATAAATAGAGATAATTTTTCTATAGATAAGTTATTAGGACTTATATTTATGACAGTTGTAATAAAATTTGAAGCCCCTATAATGGAGGATATTCTTGCTATATGTAAGGAGAAGATAGTTAAATCTATTGATATTCCCTCATGATTTAGATTAGATGATAATGGGGGATAAATTGTTCATGCTGTTCCTGTTCCTTGGTTAATAATATTTCTGAATATTAATATTAATAAAGAAGGGGTAATAATCAGAATCTTATATTATTTATGCGAGGGAAAGCTATATCTGGGGCCCCCAATATTAAAGGAATTAGTCAATTTTCAAATCCCCCGATTATAATTGGTATAACTATAAAAAAAATTATAATAAAGGCGTGAGAGGTTACAATAGAATTATAAATTTGATCATTGTTGATTCATGAGCCTGGAGTTCCTAGTTCTATTCGTGTGATAATTCTTAGAGATGTCCCTATTATTCCAGCCCATATTCCAAAAATAAAGTATAAAATTCCAATATCTTTATGGCTTGTAGAAAAAAATCATTTTTGCATAAGTTTTTAGTTTAAATAAAATATTAAATTGCAAATTTAAAGATATATTTATATAATTTTAATATAGAATTTTTATAAATTTGGTAATTAAAGTAATGAGTCTGAATAAAGGTGATAAATTGTAAATTTATTTAAAAGGTAATAAAATCTTCTTTACTAATGAAATTTATTTAATTATAAGTATTTTTATCTTTGAAGGTTAATAGTTTTTTTAACTTAAAATTTTAATTTAATCATAGATTTAATATTCATAAATTTAAGAAACAATTAAAAATTATATAATTTATTAATTTAATAGATTTAAGATTAATAAATTTATTAATTAAGATTAATTTTGAATTTCAATTAAATTGAATAAGAAAATATATATATAATCGTATGTAAAATATAAATGTTAATGTAGATATAATAATTAAAATAAAAATTATAATTATATTATTATTTCGGTTTAATATATATAAAGAAAATCATTTTATTATGAATCCGAATATAGGAGGGATTTTTCCAATTGAAAATATATTGGTAAATAAAAATAATTTATTTATGTTATTATTTTTATTATTTATAATAAATAGTTGATTAATATTATAAATATTCATTTTATTTAAAATTATCATAATTCATATATTAATAGAAATATATGAAATAAAGTATAAATTTCATAGTGTTTCTCTAATTATTATTCTTATTAATATTCATCTAATATGGTTAATAGGGGAGTAGCTTATGATTAAGCGTAAGGACTGATGATTTAAGGCTATCATCGTTCCGGTATATCTTGATATAATTATAGAAATGTAAATAATTTTATAATTGAATATATATATTAATATAATTAAAGGGGTAATTTTTTGTCAGGTAGATAAGATAAAACATGTAATTCAATTAAAATTATTTATTAAGTTAATGTATCAAGAATGGAATGAGGCTCTTCCTAATTTGATTAAAATAGATAAATTAATTATAATGATTATTATTATATAAAATTTATTGTGGTTAATAATTAGAAAATTTGAATTTATAATTAGTATGAAGAAGAAAAAGTTTGGATGATAAAATATTTAGTGGTTAAATTTTTGTAATATTTATTTTAAAAAATAATAAATGGGATGAAAGATATTATATTAAATTCTAAAGATCTTCAAATTATAAATCAAGAATTTATAGGAGTTGATAAAATAGGGGAAATTAAAATTGAAGGGATAATAAAGATTTTATTAAAGTTTAGTTGAGTTATGTAATATTTATATTTAAATGTAAGATGCATATTAAATTTTGATTTTAATTGGGATAGTTTAATTCTATAAAATATAATTATATTAATAAAGGTTAAATTTACATTATTTATTATATCATAATAATCCTTTATTCAGGCACTTTATTTTATAAAAAAGAAATTGATTCTATAATTAGGGTATGAGTCTAATAGCTTAGTTTAGCTTATTTTTATTTATATAAATTGTATAAATGTTTGAAATAACTAAATAATTTAGTTTAAGATTAATATAGATAAAAATGATTGATTATATTATGATTTAAGGTATTTATAATCAATAAAATTTTAAATTATTAATTAGGTATGTTGTTGATTATATAGGTTATTTATGATGATTTATATTATTAAAATAATAAATATTATTTAAAATAATAAAAGATTTAAAAATAAATTGTAATTTGTTATAAATTTTATAATAAATTAATATTTAAAGTATTTATATCAAGAAATTATTAAAATGTTAAGATTAGTAATAAATTTTAAAGTAAATTGAATTTGTTATAAATTTTATAATAAATTAGTATTTAAAGTATTTATATTAAGAAATTATTGAAAATGCTAAGATTAGTAATAAATTTAAAAGTAAATTGAATTTGTTATAAATTTTATAAGAAATTAGTATTTAAAGTATTTATATTAAGAAATTATTAAAAATGTTAAGATTAGTAATAAATTTAAGATTAAATTGAATTTGTTATGAATTTATAAATTTATCGGCGAAGATAATAAATCAATAAAAAATTACTTGAAACTTAAAATTCTATTCTAATCAAAATAACACAATTTATAAATTTATTGGAGAAGTTAATAAATCAATAAAAAATTACTTGAAACTTAAAATTCTATTCTAATCGAAATAACACAATTTATAAATTTATCGGAGAAGATAATAAATCAATAAAAAATTACTTGAAACTTAAAATTCTATTCTAATCAAAATAACACAATTTATAAATGTTAAGGATATTGGATCGTGGGAGCAAGAAATAAACGTGATGTTAAAGCACAAAGAATAAACTGTATTTCGTAAAAGTGTAATGAGTACAAAGTCGGAGAACCTTAGGCGGTGACGAACAGTCGCTGACTGGCCAAACAACCGTCACTACGGTTGACGCGAATGTTGCATGGCAACGCAGTAACACTCAGACACATGCGTTCCTTTGATACGAGGCTCAATAAAATATATATGTTCTAACACCTCCCCTTGAGCAGAGGATTAACGCAATCTAAAATTCGAAAAATCGTTTCATGCCACATGATCTCACACACCATTCATGTTTATGTCGAGGTAAGCCTTTCGTGAATACATCGGCCACTTGATTTTCTGTGGGCGTGTCGAAGATATTCAGCTGTTGATTCTTCAGAGCGTCGCGGATGAAGTGGTGACGAATGTCGATGTGCTTGCTTCTACCGTGAAAAGTGGGATTTTCCGCTAGTTTAATGGCACTGCCGCTGTCGCACAAAACTGATATGTCCGCTAATTTCTCGAATCCCAGTTCCTTCAAAAATCTTCGCAAATGAATGCATTCCTTTGCGCATTCCGTCATGGCCATGTATTCGGCTTCAGTGGTTGACAATGCCACCGTCTTTTGCTTCTTGGCATCCCATGAGATTGGAGCTCCATTGAGTAGAAATACGTATCCAGAGTACGATCGTCTATCCTCTACGCCGCCACCCCAATCCGCATCGACATACCCTTTTGCCGGTTCGGTATTCGGTTTAAATACCAGTCCGAGATCGTTAGTCCCTTTTAGGTAACGGAGCACCCGTTTCGCAGCCTTCCAGTGTTCTAATCCGTAACAGTTGTTGAACTGTCCTAAGTAGCTTGCTACGAAACTAATGTCGGGCCTTGTAGTGGTAGCTAAATACGTTAATGCGCCAACAAGTTCTCGATAAGGTAGTTTTTCGTCTTCTACATTCGGTGATTCGTTCTTCTTCAACTTCACACTTCCATCGATAGGTGTTGAAATGGGCTTTGAATCTGCCATCCCGAATCGATGTAGTAGATCATTTACATAACCTCGCTGGTGCATTGCTATTTGATCATCTTTCCGAGTGAATTCCACGCCCAAGCAATTCTTCACTTGTTTCAATTCGCTCGTACTTATTGACAAAATTATGTCCGAAGTGGCTTTGCTGTCGTTTCTCGTCCATGCCTGGGTTTCTCCTGTCACTGGTTTCACTATTGTTCCGTTCACGTATTCCCACAAATCATTCTTCACTAGAATCGCCTTCATTTGAAGCTTCCATGTGTCGTAGTTGTTTTTGTTCAGAAGCTCAATTCTCGAAGTATTCCCGGAAGTATTCATTATCGATTTTTCGTGGTTTTCACAACATTCACGTTCTGCTGAACTTCTCGAACTTTCTTATGTTCAGAATATTATCGGTACTCAATTTTCGCTTTCCATCACTTTCTCTCCGCTTGGGTTCCTGGGCCCATAACCTGTTGAGGATATTGGATCGTGGGAGCAAGAAATAAACGTGATGTTAAAGCACAAAGAATAAACTGTATTTCGTAAAAGTGTAATGAGTACAAAGTCGGAGAACCTTAGGCGGTGACGAACAGTCGCTGACTGGCCAAACAACCGTCACTACGGTTGACGCGAATGTTGCATGGCAACGCAGTAACACTCAGACACATGCGTTCCTTTGATACGAGGCTCAATAAAATATATATGTTCTAACAATAAATTTATCGGAGAAGATAATAAATCAATAAAAAATTACTTGAAACTTAAAATTCTATTCTAATCAAAATAACACGATTTATAAATTTATCGGAGAAGATAATAAATCAATAAAAAATCACTTGAAACTTAAAATTCTATTCTAATCAAAATAACGCAATTTATAAATTTATCAGAGAAGATAATAAATCAATAAAAAATTACTTGAAACTTAAAATTTTATTCTAATCAAAATATCATAATTTATAAATTAATCGGAGAAGATAATAAATCAATAAAAAATTACTTGAAACTTAAAGTTCTATTCTAATCAAAATAACACGATTTATAAATTTATCGAAGAAGATAATAAATCAATAAAAAATTACTTGAAACTTAAAATTTTATTCTAATCAAAATAACGCAATTTATAAATTTATCGGAGAAGATAATAAATCAATAAAAAATTACTTGAAACTTAAAATTCTATTCTAATAAAAATAACACAATTTATAAATTTATCGGAGAAGATAATAAATCAATAAAAAATTACTTGAAACTTAAAATTTTATTCTAATCAAAATAACATAATTTATAAATTTATCAGAGAAGATAATAAAGCAATAAAAACATACTTGAAACTTAAAATTCTATTCTAATCAAAATAACACAATTTATAAATTTATCAGAGAAGATAATAAATCAATTAAAAATTACTTGAAACTTAAAATTCTATTCTAATCAAAATAACATAATTTATAAATTTATCGGAGAAGATAATAAACCAATAAAAAATTACTTGAAATTAAAAATTCTATTCTAATCAAAATAACACAATTTATGAATTTATCGGAGAGGATAATAAATCAATAAAAAATTACTTGAAACTTAAAATTCTATTCTAATCAAAATAACATAATTTATAAATTTATCGGAGAAGATTAAAAATCAATAAAAAATTACTTGAAACTTAAAATTCTATTCTAATAAAAATAACACAATTTATAAATTTATCGGAGAAGATAATAAATCAATAAAAAATTACTTGAAACTTAAAATTCTATTGTAATCAAAATAACACAATTTATAAATTTATCGGAGAAAATAATAAATCAATAAAAAATTACTTGAAACTTAAAATTCTATTCTAATCAAAATAACACAATTTATAAATTTATCGGAGAAGATAATAAATTAATAAAAAATTACTTGAAACTTAAAATTTTATTCTAATCAAAATAACATAATTTATAAATTTATCGGAGAAGATAATAAATCAATAAAAAATGACTTGAAACTTAAATTTCTCTTTTAATCAAAATAACACAATTTATAAATTTATCGGAGAAGATAATAAATCAATAAAAAATTACTTGAAACTTAAAATTCTATACTAATCAAAATAAAATCGAATTTCGCGAGGGCTTACTGCAAACAGCAGACTATTCGAGTGATACAAGACCTAAACTTGTGGTCATTGACGATTTAATGCACGAGTCATCGAACAATACCGTGGTCGATCTTTTCACCAAAGGTAGGCATCGTAAAAATCTTAGTGTCATTTTCATCACGCAAAATCTCTTCCATCAAGTTCACGGGCAGCGCGATATCTCCTTAAACGCTAATTATATCGTTGTCTTCAAAAATCCGCGAGATCGCGCGCAAATTCAGCACCCAGCCCGCCAGGTATGTCCCTAGAATCCGCGATTTTTGCAGGAAGTATATTTCGATGCAAGAGCCGCACCGCACGGCTATCTATTATTCGACTTGAAACAATCAACGCCTGATAATTGTCGATTTCGCGCCTGTATATTTCCCGATGACCAATACCATTACGTTTACGTGCCTCAAAAAGCAATAAAAGTTCGCGATGCGTCGCGCGATGTACCAGTAATGCGCTTGTAATGGCGTTGCGCGGACCTCTCGATAAAAAGCAGATAATTATATTGCAAGCGTTGTGTTATCTGAAGCAAGAGCAACGACGTGCAATTTTGCGCAAAGCAGATGTAACGCTCGTACGCTGTATATGCGAGTGTGCTCTTAACGTTTTACAAGGAAACGTGAGTCTGAACAACGTGCAAAAGAATCATCTTCGGAGGCACGCGACAATTCTTCGACGACTAGCCGCCAAAAGGGGAAATTGGAGCGGTAAGAGGAAGATCATCGTTGAGCACTGTGTCGGATTTCTCAAGTTGCTCCTTGTGCCTGTCTTGGCCTACGCGAGACATGGAATATGCCAGAAAGATGATACTTATTCCTCATGATAACATACATCGTCTCGCTGGACTCGCCACTACTGCTGCTGCTACTACTACTACTACTACTACTACTACTACTACTAGTGCAGACCCGTTGCCTTCCGTACAGACTACCGATACGCCATTATCGCGCCTTGACTCTGAGCTGAGTGAAATTCTAAACTCTCACTCGTACAAGAGCGAGAGAGAGAAGTGGATAGCGTACCAACAGGTTTAACAGCGTTATCTTCACATGGTCGAGTACGATAATGCAGTACCGAATATTTCATCAAAACGAAAAGTAGCAATACTCGATAGCCACGAGAATAAATCCGACGACGTTTTAATGAACAAAGTTAAATCTCGACTCAATGACACACTTATTATCGATAGCGTACCAAAAAAATTTTAATCTAAAGCAATATCGTTGCTTCGCAATTTGCATCGCAGCGCCGTTGGTAAAAAAATGACATGGGATCGTAACGGTGTTGTTTCCATAGACGGCAGAAGAATTTCAAATTCCAATATCGTTGATCTTGTTAACGATGCTATGCGAGCTAGAAAACGCGAGAAACCCATCGGGCGATCTCACTTTGCCAAACTCCTGCGAGCGATACAGATGCCACGCAAATTTATCGGCAATCCCGAGTTACTACATGAGCCTACACCTACATCATCCTCGACACCACAGCGGCGTCTTATTTTACCGAGCGATAACGATAGTAGCAGCAGCAACAGCAGCAACGGTAGCAACAGCAACGACGAGGCCGAGACCACACACTCAAACAGAGATTTAATGCTCACGGCTGAAAACGACATCATCGAGGGGTGGAGGGGGATGAAGAAGAGGACGAACAATTGCAAAACATCGTACAAGCAGAATATCGACCCCCCACACAGTTAGAAAAGAAAAAGAAAAAGTATCCATTTAACTGGTCATCGCTAAAATTATGAAAATTCTTCAAAAAATCTATTATGACACCGCTCATCCTGCTTCCTATTCTAGAGCAAAAAATTTGGCCCAGGTGGATCGAAGAGTAGCGCGAAAAAATGTTTTACGATGGCTCGAGACACAGGATTCATATAACATGCATCGCCTCGTGCGACGACGATTTCCCCGTCGTACGTACAGCGTGAGTAATATAGACGATGTATGGGAGGCTGATTTAGCTGATCTTCGCTCGATAGCCACGTACAACGATGGGTACGCGTATCTGCTTGTTGTTATCTATGTGTTGAGCAAATACGCATGGGTCGAAGCTTTGCGTGACAAAACGAGCGCAAACGTGGCCCGCGGTCTCACACGCATACCTGCGCGCAGTAACAATCGTCGCCCGCAGCAATTGCAAACTGATCGAGGCAAAGAATTTATCGGCGCTCCGTTTCAGTAAATTCTCAAGAAAAAGAATATCGATTTTCGCACTGCTCGTAACCCTGATATAAAAGCCTCGATTGCCGAACGCTTTAATCGAACAATAAAAGAGCGAATGTGTTACATCGATGTTTTACAAAATTTTTTATATGCTTATAATCACACTAGACACAGCGGAACGCGTATTCCTCCGAGCGAAGTAACCCTCGAAAATGCCTCTATAGCCCGAGACAATTTAGCACGGCGTTACGGGCGTAACGCGAAAAAAATTAAAAAGCCTAAATACAGCGTCGGTGACTTGGTACGTATCAGTACAGCCAAAGCAGCTTTCGTGAAAGGATATGAGCGCGGTTGGAGTAACGAATTATTCAAGATTCAACGAATATCGGTGAATCGAGAACCATTCGTGTATATTTTACACGATCTGAATAACGAAACTATCGACGGTATTTTTTACGAGGCAGAATTATCACGAGTACGAGTGCCTCCGTCATCTGAGAAGACGAAAGAGAAGAAGAGAACAAAGAAGAAGAACGCTCGGGATCATCGTCCGTGATAAATATGAGCTCCAAGGATAGCTCTTTCTTTGTCGTACTACCGAGCAACAGTAGTATGCAGTATTTTCCGGATAATACGACGACGAAATTTAGTACAAAACTACCGCATCAAATACGCTTGCACGGAGAATGGTCTGTTTCTCTTGTGGAAATTGCTTATCCGATGACTCTTTTACATGTTCCTACTGTAGGAAATCTCGTAACTTTTGAGGATGGTGATTATGATTTATCGGGTTTAAATCTTTTAACACGGAGACGCGCTGATAGAGACCAAGTAGCACCTGGTGTATATCGCTCTATAGATGCTCTTTTGGAGAGTATAAATCAGTTACCTCTCGTAGCTGATCCTCTGCGCTTTAAATCGCTGCCGAGCGTATGCGACGATCTACGATACCACGACTTTCGCGTATCGCCCGCTATCGCAAGGCTACTAGGATTCTCGGAAGAGGCCTGTAGGTCAGTAATGATAGAACCGCATTGCGAATACACAGGGTCGAGGCCTGCATCTCTCACCGGTGCTATACCGGGCAGCATGTTTTTATACACAGGTATCTGCGAGAGCTATATTACAGGCGATGTACAAACACCCCTCTTACGAGTTGTTCCCATTGATACTGGTGACTGTCCGTATGGTTCGATAAAAATTAAATCGTTTTCAACGCCACTATATATACCTCTCTTGCGCAATAATTTACACACTATCGAGATCGATATAAGAGACGTATTTGGGGATCCTATACCATTCGATCAGGGAACGTTGACTGTGACACTACATTTCAAAAGGTCCCACGATTGATTACACCACCATGGATGATATTGACAGTGTGCAGCACGGATGGGGTCGTCGCGGGTACGGTGGCATTAGCCTTGTTTATATCGGAACACCTAATCAACGAGGACACGGTATCGGCAGCTTTCTCGGGGGCCTGTTTCGTCGAGTGTTACCACTTTTAAAGAAGGGCGCTAAAGCAGTTGGAAAAGAGGCGTTGCGCGCTGGTGTAAACGTAGCCGGTGATATCCTCGATAGAAATATAGCTGTGAAAGATGCTATTCGCGAGAGAGCGCGAGAATCAGGCAGTAATCTCAAACGCAAAGCCTCTGAAAAAATTGACACTCTCATGCGGGGTTCTGGTTATAAAAAGCGCAAAATTTCACGAACTCCTCATTCATCGAACGAACGTAAACCACGACGTATCTCCCGTAAAAATAAAAGTGTTACCCTAGCGGGTTGTGCGAGCCAAAATTTGATTGGTAATTCTAAACTGGTAAAGTCGAAAACTTTCACTCAAACATTGACTGGTAAGCGATTTTTCCAGCATTGGACTAAAGCGATTTTGGTTAGACTGGTAAGTTACTACCAGTCATATTTTGGATGGTAACGGTTTTTGCAGGTCTGCTCATTTATCGCTACCAGTTTTATTTTGAATGGTTATTGGGTTCTCCTGGCCCCGCTCGATTCTCGCTACCAGTTTTATTTTTCATGGTTATTTGATTCTCGCTACCAGTTTTATTTTTTAAGGTTATTTGATTCTCCCTACCCGTTTTATTTTTTATGGTTATTTGATTCTCGCTACCAGTTTTATTTTTGATGATTATTTGATTCTCGCTACCAGTAGAATTTCAAACGGTATTTTTATTATCGCTCCGTCCAATTTTTACTATTATTTGCATTGTCGCGGCCCCGCTCGGTGTTTGCTACAATCCAGTGTCTCCGGTCGTGATTATCTTGAATTTCTTTTTAATATCTAAGAGATTATACCATAAATTAAAAAATGGGATGAAACTGAATACACGGAAGGGATTTTGGGATCTTTAGGGAAGTGGTATCAGAATCTTTTATATTGTTCTTTCCGTTATAATTTTTTTTTTCATATACATACAGAGAGTATTTTCAATCGTATTTCCGTCTTACAGCCCATTCAGATGTCCGCACTAAATCGAATTTTACCGTAGCAGGTGAGGTCGCGTGGCTCTGGATCTGATTGCAAATTCAGAGGAGTTCCTTCTTCGCTGAGGAATCTGCTATAAAACAGTCGATTTCATGTCGAGCCCGGTGTTTCAGTCTTAAACTTTTGTTCGAAATTTATATCGGATAGTCCCTAAAGATGGACACTGGTAGCAGAAAATGCAAGGTCGAATGCAAATATACCAATTTCTAGAACTTCAGGCGCTCATTTAATTTCTTTTCCGATCGCTCATGACAAAATGAAACTAACTTTTTCATTATCAGACTACTTCTTCCTATAAAAGCTTTTGCAAGACATAGTTTGCTTTTCTCCTTGTGGTAATAGATCGGACTGTAGGGACCTCGGATATCAACCTATGTTTCAAGGACATTTTTGATTTCAGTCAAAAGATTTGTTAACTGACCACTACGATCCAATCCGATCTAAAACAAAGTAACATTTGGCCGATCAGCGGTAGCGAGAGCAACAAAGGTTTCACAAGATTTCTGACGAATTACGAATCGTTCTTTTTGGCAAAATTTCGAATAACATTTTCAATTAACCATAAATATGAATAAAATAACGACATTTACTGACGATTGTGCTGGAGTGAGGGAGACCAATAGAAATTTGTAGTACATCGCTAGGTGACGCGAATCGCAAGCTCTACGATCTCCGCATTAAACAATTACGATATTTTGTTAAATCTAAGAAAAGTTAACTGTAGAATTACTAGTCAGAGTTTCTCTTGCTCTGTTTTTTCATGGAAAACCTATCTCTGAGAATATTTGGATTGCAAATAAGAATAAATAATGAATTGTTATCCTTTGGATTCGGAATACATCAATATGACCAGTCGTTGGAAAGTGTTCTTGCTGGGTATTCTTTGCAATAGGAAGCACTGCTTGTCAAGAGCTTATTGATCGCATCGACCTGTTAACACAGAGATAAATACATAATTAAAAAATTGTCTAAACCTCTAATATTTTAGTGAATTGATAGAATATATTTTTTATTTAGCTCTTCGTAAAGAATATGCTAGACAATAACGTCCGGCAAATTTTTCAATCTGTGAAAGTAATTAAATTGATGATTTTATACATAAAGTAATGCAATTGTATCTATAACGAGAATCTACTTACTTCGGATTGTAGTCCTAGCTTCCAGATTTCGCCAAATACGGTATTATGTCCCTGGCATTTGGCACAGCGGCAACCGAACACGACGTACCATTTCTTGTTAAAAGCTAATTGATCGTATCAACCTGTTGACACAGAAATAAATAAGTTATAAACAAATGAAAAATCCAGTGATAATAAAATTAAAAATTGTATAACACTCCAATATTTCAGTGGACCGATAGAACATATTTTTTCTTTGGCTCTTCGTAAAGAATATGCCAGAAGCCAACGGCCAGCGAATTTTCCAATTTATGACAGTAAATAAATTGATGATTTTCACATAAAGTAATGCAATTATATTAACAACGAGAATCAACTTATTTCGGTTTGTAGTCCTTCTTCATTTCGCCAAATGCGGTACGATATACCCGGCATTTGGCACAGCAGCAACTGAAGACGAGGTACCGGTTGCTTGCCTTTTTGTAGAATTTCTTTTTTGTATCGTAACAGCAATTATATTTTCCTCACAACCAACAATATAACAGCATTCGTTCTCCCTTCTTCAACACTATTTCTGCGATGTAACACGTCCAAAGAAATACCGATCCGTGTGTACGGGATTCATTGCTGTCAATTTTGTAAGGTTATGTTAGATCGAGAGATGCCCCGCACGCAGTAAAGAACTGCAGCGATGAGTGCATTTATAACCATATAATGGTAATAGACTGCCATACTGACGTGCGAAAGACAAACGGAACGATAGAACAATCGCGAAGGCGTCACGGGCGTCACGGCACGTGATCGAGAGATGCCCCGCACGCAGTAAAGAACTGCAGTATACAGTTCACCAGCACGTACAAAGAATGGTCAATGTGGCTTAAAGATTCTCGAGGCATCGCTTCTCGTTCGTAGAACAAAAATAGCTCCTGGTGTGCTGCTCTCGCATGCTAGAACTCTTGCAAAATCTACGGCTAAATATCCTCTTACGAGAGTCGAGGTAAAAGCCGTTTCAATACACTCTGGTGTTCATGGGGAGACTATCGATAATATCGTGTTAGGTCAATTGCCGAAGCGTATAATTATCGGTTTTGTCGATAACAAGGCGTTTAACGGTGACTTCAGTATGAATCCATTCAATTTCCAAAATTACAGGATAAATTATCTCTCGTTGTATGTAGATGGTGCTCAAATACCTTCAAAACCGTTACAACCTGATATCACGAAAAATCATCTATATGTGGATGCTTTTCAAACGTTGTTTTCGGGAACTGGAATACATTTCTTGAACGACGGTAATTCAATCGATCGCGATAATTATCGCGATGGATACTGTCTGTTTGCTTTTGATTTGACACCCGATCTTTCGGCGAACAGCAATACACATTGGAATTTAATGAAGCACGGTAGTGTGAGAATAGAGGTACGATTTGAGGATGCGCTTGCTTCAACGATAAATTGTGTAGTCTACGCGGAATATGATAATGTCCTTGAAATTGATGCCTCTCGGCAAGTAATGGTGGATTTTACCGGATAAGCGAAAAATGTGCTGATGTCGGCATAAAATTATTTCGTGTTAAGACACGTAGAAGCGTGTCCGCGAGTAACTAATCAGTCGAACTTGAGCATCTGTACGGATTAGACGTGAAAATGGATATCGTCGTGGATATACAGGGAATGCGTGGTAAAGACTCGGAATTTATTCCGAAAGAAACTGCCGTGGTAGCAGTGGATAGACCGTACTCTGCTCATTGGATCGTCGCACTGCCGTGTCACTTTGCCGAATTACCACAGCATTCGAGAAGCCAGAATAATTTTCTCTCGAAATATTTTCACGGTCTGGAATGGTACGAGGGCGATGTGAGCTGTAAACAGGCATACGCTAGCTTGCGTGAAATTTCGCGAAAATCAAGACGTATCTATACACACCGTCACGAGAAGGCTATACTTCTTTGCGATATCACGAGTCGTGAATTTTCCAACTTGGAGGATGAGGAAGGCGCCCCATCGTACACATTTATGTCGAAATCTTTGCGAAAATGCTTCAGACACGCTATGATAAACGATACAGCGTCTTCGCATTGTGCAATGCGCCAGGCTTTCCAAATAAAAAATTGGCTTCGCGAGCACCCATTTAAAGGAGAATCATACATGGATGTTTGGTCAGCAGACGAAGAGGAAGAGAATAAGAAAGAGGAGAAATCTTCATCATGTAGTCATGACACGATCGACGATGCTGTGAAATGAATTTTGCATATATATACGTCTTTCAAAGCGTATCGGTCATCATTTAATCATTGACTATGTGTTCAGCATGAACACTAGACAAATCTACGAGAGTCTGCAGTATCTACCACTTTCAACCGTTGGCGTATACCCGGCTGACAGAATTCCTCGTGTATGGTCGTTACCGGCTGGACTCGTAGTTAACACGGATAAGCATGACGGGCCTGGAGAGCATTGGATCGCCATGTACGTTAACCATCATGGAAAAGGAATGTACTTTGATAGCTACGGGCTACCACCGGTTATACCGCAACATCTCGCACGACTACGAAGAAACTGCAAGTTCTATCGGTACGGCCTCAAGCAGCTACAGAGTAATACGTCGGATGTGTGTGGACAATTTTGCAACGTATTCCTACATCTTATGTCGTGCGGCTTCACCATGTCGCGATTTAATAATCTCTTTAGCGATAATGTAATAAAAAACGACAGATTAGTGCGTGAATATTACATTGCTTTTGCCTCTCGACGATCAGACAGTGGTAAAAATAAATTTAACGGCGGAGGAGTCTCCGAGCGAAGATTACCGTGTTTGCAGGGATGTTGCATACGTCGGTAAATATCTGTAAAGTGATTTAAATAAAATATTGATTAATTAAAAACAAATATTGAGGTCTCTCGCGGCACGGTATCATATTCTGCGTATTTTACTGCAGAGCATTCGCTTCACGAGAAGCACAGCGCAAAGCGGTACGCACGTGCAAAACTGCAGACATTGCATTCAAAGCGCTGCACACCTAGTTATGATTCAGAGGGGCGTTTGTTATCTTAAAACGCTGTGATCACCACCAGCCTCATCCTGAGCATTCAGTCTGTCTTTAGCAGTGCACGACGAAAGTTTAAATCGTGAAAAATGTATCCGCGGTACGACAACTTCGCGCTAGCCGTGGCTTTTGTGTGTCGGGTGGTTTGCGGTGCGGGGAATAACGCGATATTCCTGCGCACGGAATTAATGTATGTCGCGTGGCTAAGACTAGAGGACGATTTAGAGAGCTTATATATTGATGGATTTGCTGACAGGAGTGCTTTTAAATTTGAGGAGTTATGTGCGGGTGCCTCGTGTGTCGTTGTGCGGCATCAAAGGGCTATGCGCGGGGAGATCATCGACATGGATGATGACGGGTGCTGCGAGGTGCTGCTCGTCGATATCGATGAATCGATATACGTCGATTGGCAGCAGCTATTTCACCCTGAGCCACCGATAAGCGCACTACCTGTGTTGCTCGTGAGATGTACGGTATTCGGCCTCGATCATTTAATTGACGAGGACGGAAATCTAGATCGGATCGATGAAACGCGCGGTAATGACACGCTGATCGGGATACGCATGCGTACCCCTGACGGTGCCCGAGCCCCATGGGTGCGGGTAATTCGCATTACCCGGGCGCGTAGCTGTGGTTTTTGAGTGAGTGAGTGAGTGAGTGAGTGAGTGAGTGAGCGCGTATGTGAGTGAGTGAGTGAGAGAGAGAGAGAGAGAGAGAGAGAGAGAGAGTGCGTGTGTGTGTGCCCGTCACCCTGGAGAGTCGTCGCAGATGCCGCCAACACAAGGGTGAGTTAAAAAATGTATTCCAAGTATGTGTACACCTATGCTCCATCCTGCTCTTATCTCTACTCTTCCTTGTTCACCAAGGTACCCACACCACCTCACGTTACCATCTCCACGTTACCGACACTGGTCAAGCAGAGTGGGTAGCGCGGCGGTGGAAAAGTGAGGTGGTGGGAGTAGCCGCGTGGTAGGGGAAGGGGTGGGGATAGGAGTGGGAAGGAGCAAAGGTGTACACATACTACTCATACCTTACGTCTTCTGCGTACCTTATGTCTCTTGCGTGTCTTAAATATCTTATGTTTCTCTCTCTCTCTCTCTCTCTCTCTCTCTCTCTCTCTCTCTCTCTCTCTCTCTCTCTCTCTCTCTCTCTCTCTCTCTCTCTCTCTCTCTCTCTCTTTCGTGTTGTACGTGGGAAGATGTCGTAGTGGTACTGAGAATTCTCATGCGCGTTGTGCGAATTTAAAATTCGTCTTTTGCGTTTTTTCTGACGTCTGTCTCGTGTCTTGTAAGATCTATTGAATTTACGGATTAATTAGAATCTGTCGTTTTTATTGAACGTCGGTATAACGGTAGTTTTGCGACTTTATGAACATAATGATTTTTATATTCTTCGTTCGTTTCTATCTTGCTCTCGCTCTCTCACTCTCGCTCTCTCGTTCTCTTTATCTCTCTTGTGTCGTGTTTCCGAAGGCCCGGAGTAGGACAGTGAATTCTCGCGCGCGTTGCACGAGTTTAAAACGCCACGTATAATGCTTGTTTTTGTAACGTGTACTTCTTAAGTCGCTTTTGTTTCTCTCGCTATTATCTCTCTTGTATAATATGTCAGATTGTGTTCCTCAATTTTCCTTTTTCTTTGTTTTCGTCTCTCTGAATGTAGAAACATGTACGATATCTCGAATCGAAAAAATATTGTTCATTTAGCGACACTCACATTTAAACTGTATCATATTTCAAAGCAAGTGTGTCAAAGCATCCGAAATGGACACGGACCATCACGAAAGTTTTTTCCAAAAAGATGTGAGTATTATATATAGCACCAGAGGTTTGGGCTGAGCGTAGTATTTATTAATTTTTTAAATTTTTCAACTGAATCTGAATTTAAACCTTTAAAGACGATTAGGGCAAAATATTAATTAATACTCTAATTATAAACATAAACAACCTTCGTAAGCAAAAACCAAGATTTTAGCACCAGAGGTTTGAGCTGGACATGGTATTTATTAAATTTTTTAATTTTTCAACCGAATCTGAATTTGGCCTTTTAAGGGCTATTTAGGACAAAATACTGAATTATATTTTGCAGTAAAAGCGTAAACAACATTCGTAAGCGAAAATAAACGTTTCAGAAAACGCAAATTTGTATTGGTAACCTTTGCAAGGAAAATTGAGAAATATGCGAAAAACAACCCTGTACACTCCCTCAGGGACAAAAAAAAACCGTTAAAACACGTTTCTACCGTTTCTACAGTTTCTACCCCTTTTACACCCCCTTAGGGGTGTAGTTTATGAAAATCCTGAAATTGGTTTTTAAACATTTGTATGAGTAACATTTGCAAGCAGAAACCAAGGCGATATCTCATCGTGCCTAAGAGATATTGAGAAATACGTAAAAACATATTTAACTCTTTTACACCCCCTTAGGGGTGGAATTAAAAAAAATCCTTTAATTGGTTTTTAAACGTTTGTATGAGTAACATTTGCAAGCAAAAACCAAGGCGATAGCTCATCGTGCCCAATAGATATTGAGAAATACGTAAAAAACATATTTAACCCTTTTACACCCCCTTAAGGGTGGAATTTCTAAAAATCCTGAAATTGGTTTTTAAACATTTGTATGAGTAACATTTGCAAGCAAAAACCAAGACGATATCTCATCGTGCCTAAGAGATATTGAGAAATACGTAAAAACATATTTAACCCTTTTCCACCCCCTTAGGGGTGGAATTTCTAAAAATCCTGAAATCGGTTTTTAAACATTTGTATGAGTAACATTTGCAAGTAAAAACCAAGGCGATATCTCATCGTGCCTAAGAGATATTGAGAAATACGTAAAAACATATTTAACCCTTTTACACCCCCTTAGGGGTGGAATTTCTAAAAGTCCCTTCTTATCGGGTGTCTACGCCATAAAAGGAATATACACCCCAAATTTCATGATTGTAGGTTCAGGGTTTTGGGCTGGTCGTTGAAGAGTCAGTGAAGACAAAGCCTTTTATATATATAGAGATAGAAGATAAGGAGTAATATTATATTTGTTTTAACCGAGCTGCCATCAGACTTCTTGTGTTGTTTCTATACGATTCGCCCCGTAACATTAACTTCCTTATACTGTAACGGTATTTTACGTTATCATCACCCTTAAAGGGTTTTAGTTCGAACTCGAGCAGGGAGGAAATTAATATAGGCTTCAGTATTGGGTTAAAGTATGGTTTATTAGACACATGAGACACACACAAGTTAAATAATTTGTATGATAATTAAATATACTCCTTTTTACTTAGTTTTGGTGATTATGCACCTTACAAAAAAAAACTTGACCCGGGCTTACGCATGCCGTTATAATCGTGTCCGCACGAAGTAGGAGATTTGATATTAAATGATTTAAATATTTCTCTAGTAGTATTATAGTTTCTATCTCCTCTACGCAAGGCACGAGAGAGTGTTAGCCTACCGGGCTTGGCATTGATAATATACCTATATTGACTCTGTTATTATTTCTCGCTTTCGGAACTAGTCTACTCTATACCTATAACGAATGGGCCGTAGTGGGGACAGAGCTCTCGCTCGAACTCTCCTGGCTACGCGATCTACTCGCTGGTCCCGCCGCTTTTCCGGTGGAGGCGTCAGCGCGGTGCATCCTTGGTGCATCGGCGCATCGGAAATGCGACAGGAGCGTCCCTAGCTAATTTTAGGGTGTTTTTTAAGTCCCTTATGGATTCAATATAATTTTATCCATACCACACTGATTTCTTTTTGAGGTGAGATCTCGTTGGCTTGGATACTCTGCTACTTCAATGACTGGTGGCTCAGTAGTTGACCTTGGAAGACCTTCGTTTTCCCTGGGCCAGAGGTATCAGGCCTGGTCCTTGGAGTGGTGCGGTTGAAGGTGCTTCTCCTTGGGTTGACTAGGTGGTCCTTCTTTAGCTGGATGGCTGGTCCTCTCTTTGGTTGGTCAGCTGGTCCTCCTTTGGTCGATTAGCTGGTCTTCCTTTGGTAGATTCCGGATGTTGGCGAAAGTCTGTGAACAGAATGCTCTCCGACTGTAGTATGTCGTGTCCTTTTATACCGACTTCCCCGCTCTTCTTCCAAGCTCTGCTGGTACAGGGTATTACTATATCTGATAGTCGTCCTGTAGCCCATCTCCTGTACCCCATTTGTCCCGTTAATTTCCTCTCCTTGGTCATAGTAATTTAGCGTGTTCCTTTTAGATTGTTCTTCATATCTTTCGTGAGACTATAGCCTTACTGTTTGGCAGTATAACTATAGCTTGAGTAACGGCAGTTGGTCTTTATAGGTGTGCGTGCTGTATGGTATGGATTCCTGTGTTTGTGTGTGTGGGTCTCGTTTAAGCTAGTCATTTAGGCGGTATATTTAATTATAAGACGAGTATGTCGTCTTATTACTGTCATTTATATGTATTCTGTTAACCTACCATGTGTAAAGCAGTGGGCATACAATTCTTAAAATATTATCAGGAGTACAAATTGAAAATGCGGGATTTTTTTCTATTTTTGAACGTTTATTCTGAAAAAATGGTAACAAATGAATTATTCAAAGTATTGTCCATCGCTAGCCACAACTTTTTCCCATCTTTCTGGCAATTTACGGATACCGTCGCGAAAAAATTCGGCCGGCTTGGCTGCTATCCAGTCATCGACCCATTTTTGGGCTTCTTCGTAAGAATGGAAGCGCTGGTCAGCTAGGCCATGTGTCATCGATCGGAAAAGGTGGTAATCGGAAGGAGCAATATCTGGGCTATACGGCGGGTGGGGTAAGACTTCCCATTTCAGCGTTTGTAGGTATGTTTTGACCGGCGCTGCAACATGTGGCCGAGCGTTGTCATGTTGCAAAATTACTTTGTCGTGTCTTTGCTCGTATTGTGGCCGTTTTTCTTTGAGTGCGCGGCTCAAACGCATCAATTGAGTTCGGTATAGTGCTCCTGTGATGGTTTCGTTCGATTTCAATAGCTCATAATACACCACACCCAGCTGGTCCCACCAAATACAGAGCATGAGCTTGGCGCCGTGAATATTTGGTTTGGCCGTCGATGATGATGCATGGCCGGGGTAACCATATGATTTTTTGCGCTTCGGGTTATCGTAATGGATCCACTTTTCATCACCAGTGACAATGCGATGCAAAAAACCCTTCCGTTTTTGCCGTTCGAGCAGCAGTTCGCATGCAAAAAAACGGCGCTCGACGTCTCTCGGCTTCAGCTCATACGGCACCCAATGTCCTTGCTTTTGGATCATTCCGAGGGCTTTTATACGATGGGAAATGGCTTGTTGTGTCACTCCCAATGAATCTGCGAGCTCTTGTTGAGTTTGACACGAGTCTTCATTGAGTATTGCCTCCAATTCAGCATTCTCAAACTTTTTCACTTGGCCCGGCCGCTCTTTGTCCTCAACGTCAAAATCACCACTTCTAAACCGCACAAACCATCTCTCGCACGTTGAAACCGATGGAACATGACTCGGATAAGCCTCGGAGACCAATCGATGTGCTTCAGCAGCACTTTTCTTCAAATTAAAGAAGTAAATTAAAACTTCCCGCAAATGCTGTTTTGTTGGCACGAAACTCGACATATTGAGAGCTCAAAAAAACTATGAATTTGACACTGCGACAAATTGACACATACTGAAAATTAAAGCTATAAGACGTAGCTTTGACATGAACATAGTCACAGTACTGCCTGATGCGTATAGCGTTAGTAACGCCATCTGTTATCAAACCCGCATTTTCAATTTGTACCCCTGATAGTAGAACAATTAGCCTCTAGTGCTTCTTGAACCTCACGTACTCATTTGTTTCCCATTAGTGGGTAAGCGATGATCAGGAGAGCGGAATAACCAACTCAGATAAAATCACAATCATCACAAGAGACGATCGGAGAGCCAGATTTGTCCACTCACAAATCACATTGCACTATGTTACATATAATAAAAAGAAAGTTATTCCTATTCTCTTACCCTGCCCAATTTCTACCCTAATAATATTCTTATGTATTGTTGCATGTATGTCGCTTTGATGCGGTATAGCAAAAAGTATACTTGTATAAAATACATCATAAATGAGGTCAACTCGTTCAAAGGTAATAATCGATGAGTTTATAATCCATAAATATCCTGAGGAAAGAAGAAAAAGGCTCCTAAAGGATAATCCTAATAATTTTATACTTGAAACTATAACCGAGTCCCTATGTAATAGTCCCAGTAATTCACCTGCCGAGATACCAACAGCAATTTCCCAAAAAATGTCCTCCTCCACCAGTTGAAATAAGAATTCTGTTGTGCCCACTGTAGATGCAGACTTCAACAAGTTAACCGAAATTCCCACTTATAGAGTAAAAGTAATAAAGTTTGATCAAGACAGTAACATATAGTATAATCACTCGAGTTAACTTCTGACAATATTATCATCACTCGATCCCAAGAGAATAAAGAAGAGGAGACACGTTCATCCGATACAGTTGCAATTATAAAAAGCAATTCGGGAAATTATTATAGTCCGGAATATAGTCCTTTACAGATCGAAGTCCTAGGTCAGCCAGTAAAATCCCCCGAAAGTATCGTGGAGAATTTCGAGTCTCTTAGCGAACCCGAAAATACCAATACACCTTTACAGACCCCCTCCACCGTTGCTAGCGCTATGCCTAGGATAATCCCTTCAGCTAATAGCGATATATTTTACACGCCATGAGGCGGATCTACATCTACCCCTTTCGACGAAACTATTCCTAGATCACCTTCCCTCGTCAGCAAAGAATTATTATCAACTCCAAAGGGAATAATTAAGAATCGTGAAAAAACCACATTAAAGTCAATTATAAAATCCTCACATACAAAACCTAAAAATTTGCTAGTAGATAAGCTAGGCCGGTTCCAGCACACCACCTGGGCAGGTGTAAATTTACCTGTGCTCAGTCGGTAATTATCCTAGAAACCTACTTTACCCACAGACGGTAATGATCGCCTGTCGATAATTACCTTATGTCGAAATTGTTGTCTGCTAGATGGTGCTACAGTCGGATAGATCGAGATCAATATTTCCATAATGGTTACATGGTATCCAGTTAGATGGCGCGCAACGTTCTATGTATACTTACTGTAGTCGTGTACTGACCGAGCCTCCCCTACAGTGCGGTAACTCACTACTAGATCATGATCGATAAATGCGCCTGAATCTACCGCACCAACTACCGAAGCACACACACACACTGTACTACCGATCACTGTAGATAAGTGACCTACTAACTCACAGCGAGACCTCGCGGGGTATTTGGGATCGGGATATCCTGATATCGGGATATCGGGATATTGGGAGATTCGATACCTTTGTTGATATTTTACCGACAGCCAGAAATTATCTTACGTCGGTACTGTTATAGATGGGGCCACAGTCGAATTCTATAGATCACGCTCGATATCCATGGTAAGGGAGACTTTATCATGATAAGACAGACTTTTGCTCTGTTGTCATCTCTTTCGGATAGAGTGCGCCACAGGAGGATTCGAAAGAATTCGAGATAAATACATTTGCTGTATAAAAACTTGTTTTTATTTTTTTAATATTACAGATAATGCATTTATTCTATAAAAACTCTTAACGGTAGATATATATCTTACATGTATTACATTTAACCTAAAAAATTCTTAACTATAGATCTTAAATATCTAACTATGAGATTGATGTTGATTAGATACAAATGTTTGATACACGTTTGATTGCATTACCACTTATTACATTATAATCAACTATTCGGTCATATAAGATTAAACAGTAGGCCGTGGTTCCCGCTGGAAAATTTGTCTTAGACTCAGATTCTAGACGAACATCTACTGGTGCTTGTTTTAATGCCTCATTCTGTTTTGAACAACCAATTATAATTAATGCAGCATACTTGATAAAGTTTTTTCGATGAAACCACAGTCGGATTCTATAGATCACGCTCGATATCCATGCTAAGGGCGACTCTATCATGGTAAGGCTGACATTATCATGATAAGACAGACTTTCGCTCTGCTGTCATCGCTTTCGGATAGAGTGCACCACAGGAGGATTCGAAAGAATTCGAGATAAATAGTGCATCAACTTATATTATTGATCTTAGCTGCATTTTTAACTTTAACTATTTTTACTCCCTCCAATTAGCAGATCTAATGCTAGACCAATATTTTTTTTCATTGGTTAAGTTAGTCCCCACTTTTTCTATCGATGGCCTATATAAACCAAGCTGTAACGAAGAGAATCATTCAAGTGTGAACCCCACGACAAGATGTATAAACAAAGGGTAAGTTTTCTATCGCTTCACTACATAGTGTAAACATATATATTTCATAGATTTCTATACCATTTTTTTTTTTTTAATTTTCAGATTTCGATGAACTGCTGGGATGAGCAACTCAAATATTGGCGAGACCCTCGCCGTCCGATTCTGGAAATGCCTTTACCGCCATTCGAGGAGACAAGGAAAAAATTAAAAGTGAGTATTTACTAATGAATTTCCAATTTTTAAATATTGCTATTAAATTTTAATTATTCTCTACTTCTTATTTTGCAGATACCATTCGAAATAGAGTATCAGGATGGGAAATTAAGGACACATCCATGGAAGGTGCTGACCACCAAGCCCGAGATCCCCTTGCTGATGAGGATGCTATTCGCGCCACCGCCACCACCTCCGCCAATGCCATCTCCTGAGCCAGCACCGATGCAGCAGGCTGCAGCACATAAGCCGGAGATATTCAATGCAATAATCGCGTTGGACTTGCTGCGAGTGCTGATGGAGTCGCCACCACCCCCGCCTGCGTCTCCTACGCCAACCACGATGCCCTCGCTGGAGATCGCGTTCGAGAGCATGCAGCAACCACCGCCACCTCCCGAGCTGGACCCGTTGGAGATGCTGATATCACCGTCCTCGTCTCCTGTACCAACCTCGATAACCGAGCTGGAGGTGATTGCACAGCAGCAGCAATCATTATCACTGCAACCGAACCTGGGGATGCCGCTGCTGCAAGATGATCTATATCTGACCAGCGAGGATGAAGATGGTGCTATGCTGCAGCATTCAACTGCGATGCCGAAGCCAGCGGTGACGAAGCCAGCGGTGATTGAAAAAAGAAATGTTTACGTTCCTCTTCGCCGTCAAGTGTCGGCAGTAAGCATTCAAGTGGAAGAGGCAACGGTTCGCAAGCGCACAAGACCTGCGCTTTGTTGTCCAAGGATTCGTCGCCCACTACAATCGGTGAATCGTCAACCGACGTTGCCGTCGCCGATGCTGCCAGCTATAGTTATCGAAGCTTCATCGAGTCAGCGGCGAGACAGTGTTGAGACAATCCCCCTACCACCGCTACCACAGCCACACTGCAAGAGGACTGCAGCAACCAAAGGGCCTGAGAACGTTCCCCCGCATCGCATGACGATGGTTATAGACCCGCGACCAATTGAACCATTGATGCGCAAACGTGCTCGGACTTACGCGCCGAAAGACCGATTTGGCACTATGAGAAAACAGTTTATGAATCGAATGAAAAGATTTTAATTTTTTATGTAAATATAATATTAGCGTCAAATTTTTATAGATAAAGTAAATTTAATATTAATATTTTGTAATCTAGTTTTTAATATTTCAACGCAATAAAAAAAAAGTGTTTAATTCTATACCTCAGCTTTTGTCATTATTAGATATTAATTAAAAAATAATATAGACCATTTAAAATTAGAAAATTTTTTTTTCTCAATTGCGAGCCAGAGAGCTTAGAGTCAGAGAGCCTAATGCTTCACACGTGTCATCTTTACAACCCTCTCAGCTAAGTCGACCGTCAACTGCCCTCTCTCCATTGCTGTCCAGAGAAGGGGTGTGCTGATGTTTTGGGCCCGTGGCGTTCCACACGGAGATTATTTTAAACATCTTTACTGAGTCGCGAAGGGGGATATATTGGGGGAACATCTGCACCAACAGAGATGCTCGATAATCCACAGGCGGTTATTGCGAGCACGTCTATACCGACCGAGATGTTTTGAAATCTAATCGATACCAGCAGAGAATTTATCATGGCTCGATATTAAATATCAGCTTCATTGAAACCACTGCTGATAATCGAACTTATAGAGTAGAGCAGTTATCCTGAGAACAGCGACTATAGTTAATTCGTCAATGATTTTTCGTCATAGTCTTTTAATTTCAGCTCGATTTCTAGTTCGGAAGAGAAGGAGGGGGCGGAGGGGGAGGAGGAGCAGTAATTAAAGAACAATTTTTTAACTTATAAAAATAACATAGAATTTTTTTATTGTCGAGTGTACAGGGCTCATGAGTAAGTATTTACAGTGAGAAATCACACTCGTCGTAGTAGCCTTTTAGAGTAGTTGTATCATTTATGATGCAGTTGACAGTTGAGTTTGCGATGATTCCACTAGATGACGCAACCGACGCCATCTGTTTGCGCAAGTCTAGAAGCCATGTTTTCATCATACACACGTTGTGAGCTGCGCAGTGGGGAGTCCAATTCATGATTGGATGATTCGTACATGTGATGTCAGTATTAGTTGGTAATGCTGCCAACGCGGGACATCCTAGGTCTTCAATATTGTAAACGTTTGGAAGAATCCTATCCAGCCAACGTTTCTTCTCTAAGCCCTTGGTATAAATCTTGCTCGCATCGCGTAGAAGACTGATAAGAGTCTCGCTGATTTCATCATATGGTATATCACCATTAACCCAGGGAATGCCATGATAATTTGCTTCTAGCCATCGATTTTCGCTCTTGTATTTGGCTGGCAGGAAACTCCATTTGTGTGGCGGTTCAAACAGATAGACTGATGGTAAGGAGTCATCTTCGAGAGGAATGACTGCCATCTCTTTGAATACGAATTCATTAAAAGGGCGCTTGAAGCCTTGGACGTCTACTATGTACTCCATGATGAATAAAGTGATGCCAACAGTCACGCTTCCAGCTCTTTTATACCCGTTTGTCGCCTCTACTTCGAGCTATTGTACAACCATGAACGATGGATACATTCGAGGATATCAACCAATCAGCAACGACTTTGTAGCCTTCCCACCACTTATTTAGATTCAAACGCAGACATGAACAATGAATGTATTCATGAATATTGACCAATTAGCTACGAGTTCGATACATCTCAGTACTTTTCGTGGGGATAAATACAAGTTCTTCAGCAAGGGAGACTCATTCCGAAGCGACCGTTCAATTTACTCCAAAGTCACTCTCTCTTTAAAGCAAAGTATTTCGAAATACTTGGATCAGAATGGATCTCCAGGAGCGCAATGCAGTCATGAAGACGTGGGAGGATATCTTGGAGCTTCTTCAAACTCAAAAATCAGATGAGATCGCAGAGTGGATCAAACGGCTTGCTGCAGTCATCAAATCCATAGAAAAATTATTGGTGGGAGCCACAGTTGCCGAACGTCAGAAGTATCTGTTCATGATTGGTTTCCTGAAAGGTATTGAAATCAAACTAGAACGTTTGATAAAACAAGGTTCAGGCTTGCAGAGGACTGATGAAAAAGGAATCTTGGATCGAGTGAGATGGTCGAACCTACTATCGGCTTTCAATGAGCGCATCAAGACTGGAGTTATCACCAACTTAAAGCACATCGATATCAATCTATTCTTGGAAGATTGCTTAACACTTTTCCATGAAGAAATAAAAAGTATCATGAAGATTGAGAAGATGGCAGTCAAGGTATATGCAGTACTAGCAGCAAAATTTAAGGTAATGAAGAATGATGAAGAAATTGTTGAAATGAAGCACTTCAACACGAAGGCTGAAGCGATTTATCCAGCAACTTCAATCAAAGATTGGTTTACTGTCAACATCCAAGCATCGATTCAGAGAGAAATTGAAGAATTTGAGCTACAAGATTCTGGATGGACGCTGTATTCTATCGTCAATCTCACACTAAACATCAAAATGTTGAATCCAATGCGAGGTAGCTCCTATATAGATCTCCCAATCGAGATTCAAAATAAGAATGCATGCGTCAACGTGAAAAATACTGACAACATGTGCTTCAAGTGGGCTGTACTATCAGCATTACATCCGGCAGTACATAATCCTAATCGAGTTTCTACATACGAGAGATATACGCATGAACTCAACTTCACTGGTATCGACTTTCCAGTGATGCAGCATCATTTCAGCAAATTTGAGAAGAATAATGGCATATCAATCAACGTCTACATTCTGAAGAAACGAATGAGAAAGTTCGTGACCACTCCTCTGCATGTAACGTCTACGAAAAAAACTCTGCATGTTAACCTTCTTCTCATGCAAGATCACTACGTGGATGAGGACGAAGAGCAAGAAAACGAAGATGCTAACAGCGTATACCAACTACCGAGATTCCATTACGTGTGGATCAAACACTTGTCTCGTTTAGTCTCGATACAGCTATCGAAACGTATTCACAAGCATCATATTTGCGATCGCTGCCTGCACTACTTTCGTAACGAAGGCAAGCTTACCGCACATGAAGAAGATTGCAGGAAGATAAACAAATGCAAGGTTATCATGCCGTCAGTAAAGAAAAAAATTCTTCGCTTTAAAAATCATAGCAATAAAGAGAGAGTACCGTTTATTGTCTACGCGGACTTTGAATGCTTACTCAAACCGATCCGAGATGAAAACGCGTACCAAAAGCATGAGGCGTTCAGCATTGGGTATTACCTAAACTGCAGTTATGATATCTCGAAATCGAGCTACTGCAGCTACAGAGGTGTGAAGCCTGTGGAATGGTTCGTGAGGGAGCTGCAACAATTGGCCACGGACCTCGAAGAGCTGTACATGAATCCTAAGCCTATATCGAAGCTGTCATTCGAGCAGAGAACGCAGTTTCATAAGGCAACTACGTGTCATATTTGTAACAGGAATTTATCCAGCAACGATCGAGTCCATGATCACTGCCATTTGACTGGACAGTATGTATTTTAGTAACCCTTTTTCATTCAAATAATAATAAAGCTTGAAAATACAATACATATTTATGTGCACCTAGATACAGAGGACCAGCACACAACGAGTGCAACTTACTTTATCAAGACTCACGAGTGATACCCGTGGTCTTCCACAACCTCACGGGATATGATTCACATTTTGTTATACGTGAAATCGTAACATGCTTCAGTGGTCGCGTGGATATACTGGCACAAACGAAGGAACGTTACATCGCCTTTCAAAAGCACATTGATGGAAGCGATGTGAGTTTTCGTTTCATCGACTCGTTCCGCTTTATGGCTTCATCGTTGGAAAAACTAGCTTCATACCTTACGGAATTGAAGATTGTTAGACGCGAATTTCCACAACTTCCCAATGATAAAATTGAGCTGCTATCGAGGAAAGGTGTCTTCCCATATGAATACGTTGACGCTGTGCAGAAACTGGATGAGTATAATCTTCCAACTAAAGAAGATTTCCATAGTACGCTGAATGACAGCGATATCACAGACGACGATTACGAGCACGCAAAGAGAGTGTGGCAAGAGTTCAACATTCATGACTTGGGCGAATATTCAGATCTCTATCTGAAAACTGATGTTCTCCTCTTAGCCGATATCTTTGAGAATTTTCGCGACAATTGCATCAGAGCGTATGATCTGGACCCTGCGCACTACTACACAACACCAGGATTCACGTGGGACGCCATGCTCAAGTTCACACAGATTGAGTTGGAGCTTTTCACGGACTTGGAGATGCATCTGTTCGTTGAACGAGGAGTGAGGGACGGCGTGAGTCAGTGCTGCAACCGTTATGCCAAAGCGAACAACAAGTATATGAGCAATTATGAGCCTCAAGAGCCCACCAAGTATCTCATGTACTTTGACGTCAACAATCTTTACGGTTGGGCGATGATGGAATCGCTCCCATATGGAGACTTCACATGGGTGGAAAATCCAGAAAATATTGATTTTCAAGCGATTGAGGACGATGCATTAGAAGGATACATCCTGGAAGTCGATCTGGATTATCCCGTGAGCCTTCATGATGCCCACCGAGACTTACCACTATGTCCTGAACACAAAAGTGCACCAGGTTCAACGCAGATCAAACTGATGACAACATTAGACTTCAAGAGCAACTACGTTATCCACTATCGGAATCTAAAACAGGCGCTCAAGTATGGTCTACAACTCAAACGTATTCATCGAGTGTTGAAGTTCAAACAGAGGCCGTGGTTAAAATCCTACATTGACTTAAATAGCGATATGCGGAAACAAGCAACGAATGATTTCGAGAAAAATCTCTTCAAGCTCATGAACAACGCAGTGTTTGGCAAGACGATGGAAAATGTTCGTAAACATGTGGATATAAAACTCGTCACACGCTGGGATGGACGTTATGGTGCTGAGGCCCTTATTGCGAGACCAACATTCCACAGCCGATCAATCTTTGAAGAGAACCTCATTGCTGTACAGCTTTTGAAGACAGAGGTATATCTCAACAAACCAATCTACATAGGGCTCTGTGTGCTGGACTTGTCGAAAGTGTTAGTCTACGATTTCCACTATGATTACATGAAAACGCAATTTGCCGATGATCACTGCAAGCTCTTGTATACCGACACCGACAGTCTACTCTATGAGATTCAGTGCCCTGACATATATGATATCATGAGACGTGATATCCGGAAATTCGATACCTCTGATTATCCAGCTGAGAATCAATTTGCACTACCTCAAGCAAATAAAAAAATCGTTGGATTGATGAAGGATGAGTGCAATGGGCAGATTATGACAGAATTCGTTGGTCTACGCAGCAAAATGTATAGTGTTCGAGTAAATGGCAATGATTATATGAAGAAGGTAAAAGGTGTGAAAACGGGCGTAGTGGAAGCAACCATAACCTTCAATGATTTCCATCAATGCCTTTTCGAGGGAACAACACAGTGTCGTGAGCAACGAGTCATAAGGTCACGCATGCACATTGTCTATACAGAGAAACAAGTAAAGCTCGCATTGAGTCCGCATGATGATAAACGATATTTATTCGTTGATACCATGGATACGCTGCCTTGGGGGCACTACAGGATACCGCAAGACATGTCGAAACCGACTTCAATCATGTCGTAACCAACCTACTCCCTACTCTTGCATACACACCCCACTCTTACATACATACTCTAGTCATCCAATCAACGACTTCAATTTCCTTCTCCGCGACTGCCTGCTGTGGAAACCCAATCAGCGACACGAATCTCCTTCTCCATGGTAGATCGGTGGTGGGTGATACCACTATATGAAGAGTGTGACTGCAGCTAGTTCCATCAGATCTTCATCGTCAACTGTTCACAGCATCTACACGTTGATCCATTGATACCTTGGGGATACTAAAGGATACTAAAGGATACTAAAGGATACTAAAGAATACTTCAGAACCTGAACCAGTCTTGTATTGGAAGCAGTTCACAATCAACTCTATCAGACGGAACTCGCATCAAACACATTGGAACCTGTTGCTCATCAGTCCCACATATTCGTTGTCGTCGTCGTCAGACGAAACGTACATCAAACGTATAGCAGGCTAAAGAAATCTACGCCAATAATATTGGAACCTGTTGCTCGCCACTATCACATACGCGCGTCCATCTTCTACAGTCAACTTCATTGGGCATTCATGATGGATATTGATGCACTCAACAAACTCGCTGGTCAAGACGATTACCTCCCAACGAAAAGAATCATTGATCTACGAATCAACGAAATACATAAAGTCACCGATTTACGTCAAGTGACGACTAAATATGGTCAAAAAACTGTTGCCACTCTCAACAATGAATTCCAAATCTTTCTGCCTAAACGTGTTTCTGCGGCATTTGAGAAAGATCAGGCTCTATTCAGCCGCATGAAGGAAACGATCACACATGGTACATTGCATCTAAACTATATTGAAAAAGAGAAGAAAAATCAAATCGAATTGGTTATTTTGTAATGTGTTTATTTTATAATGAATAAAAAGATATTTTTTAATATACATAAATGTCGACTCATTATTTCATTCCTGTAGTTAATTCTGCGTTATTTATCCAACTATTATGTGAATTGGTAAATCCCAACCATTTGACATAAGCACGATTTCCATGTTTCTTGAGAATCTTCTCCACGAGATAGGTATCTGGATAATTAGCCTTCAGTAATTCTTCATTATAAAAACCACCAGCGATGGGTCTATCTTGGTAGTCCTTCAGCTTGTACGTTGCAGGTATCGTCCTCATTACTCGACTCACAGTGAAAATTTCCGTTGACCAATTGGGCGTGTAGCCTTTCTCGAAAACGTGTTTGTTCTTGCTCACTCGCACCTTGTCACCGATTTTGAATTTCACTACACAGTTTCTTCGTTCATTGGTAGTAGAAAAACGTTGAATTAGCGTTTCAACAGCGTCCGCTGTGACGTTCCTCGGTTTCATACTAATAGTTCGATGCTTCGTGTCATTGTATGTCGCCACGAGATCATCTAAAATGTCTATCCATTTGTAAGATCCGTGTAGACTAAATTTCATCCACATTTTATTCTTAAGGGTACGATTAAAGCGCTCCACTATAGATGCTTTAAGATTACTATATGTGGAATAGTGATTGATGTCATGACGTTTCATTAAATTCTGGAAAGTCTTATTATGAAATTCTTTACCTAGATCAGTCTGGAGATTGGTAGGTACTCGTCCATCTTGAAGAATTGAATCCATAGCTGCGGTAACATTCTGACCGGTTTTGCGCTTCACTGGTACAGCCCATGCAAACTTGGATAGTACATCGATTATTGTAAGCAGATATCTGTATCCTTTGTTTTCTCGAGCGTACGGCTGCATCTCAACAAGATCAGCTTGCCATGTCTCATCAATATCACGTATATCAAACTTGCGTCGTAAATAATTGCGACGCGCAGGCGTATGTAATTCTTCTACTAGTCTTCGATGCTCCATGTCGAGGAGTGTGCCTGATTAACGCTTCAAAGGCTTTAGTGTTACGGACTATCAAGTCTATATAACTCTAAAAATATTTATTTCAGTATTCTTTGATGGCTTGATCTTGAAGAATCTCTTGAGGAGTGTGCGCAAGCAAGGAACCAATAGCCTTTGCATTACGAACTGCTAATTCTAAAGTCGTAGCAATGTTTATCTCAATATGCTTTATTCGCTCTTTTACTTGCTCTTGAAAAACCTGTATTTTCAACTCTAAATCATCCAATTGCTCACGTTGATGAGTTGTAGCCTGAAGCAATGTACTTAACTCCTGTTGAATTAGTTGTCTAGCGAGATTCAAATTGACAGCATCATTTGGTTCACGTGATTCACCAACGTTGCTGAGTCTCCTATTTTCAATGTCGTGGTTTCCGCTTGCAGTGAGTTTGAAGCCAAACCCTGGTGGACCCCGTGAGCCCTTAGTACATCCAAAATACCGTCCGAACACGTCGACGCTCATTATTCAACTGAGTATATTCACGCATGTGTCACTGCTAATAAACGATTCCTGCTTCACGCAATTCCTCAATGAGTGAAACGATTTCATTCGTATGACTGGGGTTGCCTGCTGAACTTTCAGCTAGCAATAAACGTAATCGATCTACCAGCTCATTGGGGTTATCCCAATACACATAATCCATTCGTGTATCTCGTCGTGCAATCTTGTATTGTGGTAATGAACCACCAGTAGATTGTCTCTTTCGAGTTGATGTAGAAGCACCAATTATTGGAGCTATATAGGATTTATATTTTTTACTGTTTTGTCTGTGGACTAACTCATCAGAATTATAGTGTTTTTTGTGTGCATTTGTTCTCAGCACAATTTTCCCATAATTGTTTACATCTTCATTGCTTATGAAATTCTGATTGGGATCTTTTCTGAACAGCAGTTCAAGCAAACCAATGGTCTTATCATACTTGTTGTTGGTGTCATCATTAATAATAACGTATTCGTTACCAAAACTTACGGTGGAATCGCCAATCATAAGTGTGCCATCTGGCAGCTTTCGAACTCCATAAGTCATATCGAGATACTTTTTACGATTTTTATCGAGTAAGTTCAAATATTTCTCAATAGCTGAATATGGTTGGTCAGATTTTTTCTTTGTTGATGCTTTCACATCATCATCATCATCATCGTCATCATCATCATCATCATCATCATTATCTGTGAATGCAGTTTTAAATGAATTATCCTGCTCTTCATTTTGAGATGTATCTTCCTCGCCCTCCTCCTTCTCATCCTTCTCTTTCTTGGGAATCCAGTTTTTTTTTATTTCATGCGTATTTGTGTCAGTAGCACTAACAAGTTTTTTAAGCGGCTTCACGATTGGTTTGAATGTTTCATCCCAAGCTTTTTCCATAATCTGCTTACCAGCTTTTAAAAGCTTGTATTTATGTTTAATAGCATTTCTAACTTTTTCTACTTGACAAAGTGTCTTTCTCTCGCGACGAAATTCGTCAGCGATGTTATCGCTTCGACTGCTCATGATGATCTGATTAAGATTTACTCTTTACGCATGATATATTTGTAGCAAAGTAGTCAAAACCTTTCCTGTATCTACCACAGTCGAGCCCTTGACGATCTTTATCAATTACTAGGAACCCATGATTGGTATCATTCCAACATTTCGAGCATAAGTCTTTAAACTGCGAGTACGTCATGTCAGTATTTACGTGATCATCATAAACATGCTTGAGATTAATATCATCCTGCCGAAAGATTACAAGCATGTTAACGTTATCACGTACTAAATGCTTAGGTATTTGTGCATACGACTGACACAAGTAGAAGCAGTCAATATTCTTATGTCTACCCATACAGTAAAAGGCTCTAACATTATCTTGTTTCTCGCAGGCTATATCATCAAATATCATGATTGAATTAATATTAGCTTCTTCGGGTGATACTACTTGATCATGTTCACCAAAGGCAAAAAATCCAATACCCTTCATAGGCTGCAGAAGTTTTTCGAGAAACTTATACTTTGGTTGATTCAATGATTTCGAGTATATGTATACATTTTCAAATCTCAATCCATTTGGATGTGTAATCAGAGTAAGCAATGCATTGGTCTTTCCACAATTTGATGGACCACAAAAAACTGCTCGGATACTGTTGGGTAATAGTGGACCATGACGTGTGCATACTTTTTTCCTTTCAGCTAGCCTATCAAAATTCATTACCGGCAGCGAGAGCGGTTGCTCTCTGAAATCCATGTTGGCAGCGACTGATGGTTTAGAGCAGGGGTCTCCAAACTTTCCAGCCTTAGGGCCGTACTGATTACTCCAGTAAGTTCCGAGGCCCAAAACCATAAGCCTACAACAATGTTATGAGTAGTTAGCCCATGACCATATCAATGTAGATGTCATATTAATAATTATTCAACATAAAATTAGAATACTTCAGTAAACTAAATTTAATTTGCTATAAAAAATATGTTCTCTAAAAGGAGTTTTCAAGTATGCTAGCTCTCCGCGGGCCGGACAAAATCTGTCCGCGGGCCGAATGTGGCCCTCGGGCCGTAGTTTGGAGACCCCTGGTTTAGAGTATAAATACTGTGCTTATATACTCCGAATCTCATTCGTTCACTGCTCTTTCTAGTGTAAGCATCATGCCTAAAGGTTGCGGTCTGCTGAATAAAGTCCTCAACAAACTACCTATCGAGCTTCATTTACCAGGCTATCAATACTGTGGACCAGGCACAAAACTAGCGGAACGTCTTGCTCGTGGTGATCCTGGGATAAATCCTCTAGACGCAGCCTGCAAGGAACACGATATCGCATACTCACAGAATCGTGAAAACATTGCGGATCGCAACAAGGCCGATAAAATTTTAGCTGACAAGGCTTGGCATCGCGTATTTTCAAACGACGCTCGTGTAAGTGAAAAGGTTGCAGCCTACGCTGTTACAAACGCCATGAAGATAAAGGCTAAGCTTGGCATGGGTATAAATAAGAGGAAGAGAAAGACCAAACCTCCAACCACGCTTTCCAAGATAATAAAAGCTGCCACAAAATCGACTGGTTCTAACACACAAGAAATTATTCGATCGGCGCTAAAGAGTGCTCGTGCTGCTGTCAAGACAGCTGGTGGGAAAAAAAATGTACGCGTGCCTCGTATTCTGCCAGTACCGAAAAAAGTTGGAGGATTTTTGCCTCTTCTTATTCCACTATTTGCTGGATTAAGTGCAACTGGCGCATTGGCTGGTGGTGCTGCTGGAATAGTAAAAGCCGTAAATGATGCGAAAGCTGCAACACAGCAATTAGCGGAAAGTCAAAGGCATAATAAGACGGTTGAGGCTATCGCGCTAGGTAAAGGTCTCTATCTCAAGCCACACAAAACTGGATTTGGTTTCCATTTCGGAGCAAATAAAAAAATAAAAAAAACTTCAAAGTAAGACTGCCAAACCGTGCTCTGACAGACACTGATCTACTTAAGTATGCACGTGAAATTCCTAATTTTCGTGGTGTATTTATGAGGAACGACTTACCATCAGATGCACCGCATTATCGTGAATCTGGAATAATTAATCTCGACGATAAAGATGGACCAGGTACTCATTGGGTGGCTTATCGGAAAAATGGTCGAAATGTTGATTACTTTGATAGTTTTGGTGATCTTCAGCCTCCCCACGATCTAATGGATTATCTCGGCCTCGATAATGTTATCAAGTATAATCATAAGAGATATCAAAATTTTGATACATATGAGTGTGGGCATCTATGCCTAAAATTCTTATATAAGGATCTGTAAGTGATGCTTATTGTATCAGTCTAGTGTGAACCATCATGGGAGATTCATTGACTCTCAGTTTATCTGGAACAACATCTATATTAGAGGCACAATACTTTCCGCCAATTGAGCTCTCACCTAGCAAGAACTATCACCTTGGGCTAGTGGAATTACTATCTTTTAATTCTATACCCAACGTCGATACTGGGAAAAACAAGATCTATGTGGGTAAAGAAGTGATTGTGTTACCTACAGGAAGTTACGAGATTGAAGACATTGATGTGTACTTGCAAGAACAGCTTGCATCTAAACATATTACCATTAGTTTGAAGCCTAATAACAATACTCTACGAAGCGTGATAAAGTGTAGTGAAAACATTGATTTTCGTCCACAAGACTCGATTGCTAGACTACTTGGTTTTACACATCGAGAGTTACCCGCTCATATCTCTCATAGCTCGGAATTACCGGTTGCTATTCTGAAAATCAATGCATTGCGAGTTGAGTGCAATATTACTTCGGGAGCATACATCAATGAGCATAAAGTTCATACGATCCATGAATTCTTCCCGGCAGTGCCACCGGGGTATAAGATCATTGAAGTTCCATCACACGTCATTTACCTTCCAATAGCCGTGAGGATCATTGATCATCTGCAATTACGCATAGTCGATCAAGACGGAGAACTAGTTAATTTTCGCGGTGAAGTTATCACCATTAGACTACACATTAAAGAAGCCAAATAGCTAATCATGGGAATCATCTTCAATAATAATATTAATAATAATAATGATGCCAATAACGTGACGCAGGCATATAAAAGAGGACTAAAATGTCATCGAGTAATGAGTCACGCTCGAGCCCCCAAGACGATCACACGTCGCAACGCTCAATTCCTAAAAAGTCTATGGCTTCGAGTTATTGTTGGTGGCAGAAAATAACGTGCGTAATATTTTGCTGCAATGGAAGGAGCGTTACACGTGCAATCAGCCGTCGCATTCGACGAATCCGTAGCGCATTATGAGATACATGCACATCAACCTTATACATCAACCTTCAATAACAGTGATGAAATCCGCATATCCATTCAACATCAAGATCTATGCCTCTTGCCCTCACGAAGTACTCTACATGTGTGTGGTAAATTGTCGAAAGCGACCGGTGCTGCTGTGGTAGCAACGAAGCTGGTGAACAATGCTATTTTACATCTGTTTGAGGAAATTCGCTACGAGATCAATGCCATTGAGATTGATAGATGTAAGAATGTTGGTATAACTAGCCTCATGAAAGGCTACACATCCTTCAATCCTGGTGGAAGCGCAATGATTGAAAATGCTGGCTGGCTTGACGTTGAGGAAACCAAACAGCTCACTAATGATACTGGCCACTTTGATGTTTGTATCCCACTCTCCATGATACTTGGATTTGCTGAAGACTATCAGAAAATCATTATCAATATAAAACATGAGCTCATTCTCACGAGATCACGAACGGATACTGACGCAGTTGTGCAGACTCTTCTTGCAGCTGGCGGTTACGAGGATTTCAAGATTGAGCTTACACGAATTGAGTGGTTGATGCCATATGTGATGTTGTCAGACAAGTATAAAATACGTTTATATAGTCAGATTAAACGAGACATCACTATGAGTTTTCGCACTTGGGAAATGTATGAGTATCCCCTGCTTCCAAGCACAACGAAACATAATTGGACAGTCAAAACATCGAATCAATTGGAAAAGCCTCGTTTTGTAATTGTAGCTTTCCAAACCAATCGGAGAATGATTAAAAATGCAAATGCTAGTTACTTCGATCACTGCAACATTGGCAATGTGAAGCTATTTCTTAACTCACAACATTATCCATACGGTAACCTCAATCTTGATGTAAATCACAATCAATACTCTGTATTGTACAACATGTATGCCAATTTTCAAGCCATATACTACAACAGAGATCGAGAACCCCTGCTAACAAGGAAAAACTTTATCGAGTATGCTCCATTAATTGTAATTGATTGCTCAAAACAGAACGAGGCATTAAAACAAGCGCCAGTAGATGTCCGTCTAGAATTTGAGTCTAAGACAAATTTTCCAGCGGGAACTACGGCCTACTGTTTAATCTTACATGATCGAATGGTTGATTATAATGTAATAAGTGGTGATGTAATCAAACGTGTATAAAACATTTGTATCCCAATCAGCATCAATCTCATAGTTAGATATTTAAGATCTATAGTTAAGAATTTTTAGACTAAATGTATTATCTGTAAGATATATATATATTAATCTACCGTTAAGAGTTTTTATTAGATTAAATGCATTATCCGTAACATTAAAAAATAAAAACAAGTTTTTATACAGCAAATGTATTTATCTCGAATTCTTTCGAATCCCCCTGAGGCGCACTCTATTCGAAAGCGATGGCAACAAAGCAAATGTCTGTCTTATCATGATAAAGTCTCCCTTACCATGGATATCGAGCGTGATCTATAGAATCCGACTGTGGCTCCATCTATAACAGTACCGACGTCAGATAATTATTGACGTAAGATAATTTCTGACTGTTGGTAAAATATCAACAAAGGTATCGAATCTCCCAATATCCCGATATCCCGATATCAGGATATCCCGATCCCAAATACCCCGCGAGGTCTCGCTGTGAGTTAGTAGGTCACTTATCTACAGTGATCGGTAGTACAGTGTGTGTGTGTGCTTCGGTAGTTGGTGCGGTAGATTCAGGCGCATTTATCGATCATGATCTAGTAGTGAGTTACCGCACTGTAGGGGAGGCTCGGTCAGTACACGACTACAGTAAGTATACATAGAACGTTGCGCGCCATCTAACTGGATACCATGTAACCATTATGGAAATATTGATCTCGATCTATCCGACTGTAGCACCATCTAGCAGACAACAATTTCGACATAAGGTAATTATCGACAGGCGGTCATTACCGTCTGTGGGTAAAGTAGGTTTCTAGGATAATTACCGACTGAGCACAGGTAAATTTACACCTGCCCAGGTGGTGTGCTGGAACCGGCCTAGCTTATCTACTTTTGCTGAAAAAAATACGCCTTTTACCGGAATACAATTTGTCCACTCCCGGTTGCTCCACCTATCCCACGGGCAAAGACTCAAGCGCAGACAAGACATCGAATAGGATACCGCGAATAAAAATTCCTACTAAAAACCTAATTAAGTCTAACGACTCATCACCAAATACACCTCCCACAATGGTTAATAATAATCAAACATTGTCTCTTCGAGATGCTCTGGTTGTCATACCGAATTATGACTGTCATTCTTTATTACTCGGTATGTTTATTCAAGGATACAAAGAGGCCTTAGCTATGATGGGGCCAGGAGCCGAATCAAATTTAGTAAAAGCAGCTCGCATAAAAATAATCGGCGAACCTCGCCGCACCATACAGGACCAAACTTTTGAAACAATAGAGGATCTGGGTAAATTTCTTAAAGATATTTATGCACCTATGCGAAACGTGTATAAACTTCAAGGGGAATTGCGATCCATACGATATATCAAAGAGAAAATGAGCCCGTCATTGCATATTCCAATCGCGTAAGAGACTTGGGAAACTTAATACTCGAAAATTATGATGCGAGCGAAGATAATCCTTTGACTGCCGCATTTATTAATAATACTAAAGAAAGTCTTCCGGCATGATTTCTACACGGGTTAAAACCAGAAGGTGAACAACGTTTAAGTCCGAACAATAATCTTGACGAATTAATTAAACTCGCGGTTCAAGCAGAAAAAAGTTTAGTGTCACAGGCAGCCCTGCATAGTGGTGGGCTGGAAACTTCGGGTTCAAAGGTTAATAAACCTGAAGCAAAACGAGGAGTACACGTGGTAGCCAGCGAAGAAGTGTATTGCCAGCTATGCAATAAAAAAGGGCACAACGCTAAAGAATGCTCGACCCAGAAGTCTAGCCAAGCATTGGTTGTCAGTCCACAAAATTCGGGAAATATCGACGAGGGACCGAGCATGTGTCAGATCTGTCAGAAGACTTAACACTCGGCGGACAAATGCTTTTTAATCTTTTTCCCTTCAAATAACAATAAACCCAAGTTCGAAGCCTCTTTACTTACTATACCCTAGCGGGTTGTGCGATTTTGCAAACTGGTAAAGTCGAAAACATTCACTCAAATTTTGACTGGTAGGCTCTTTTCATGTAAAGTCGCGCGATTCAAGAATAGATTGGTTGATCCCACTTACCAGTTATAATTTGGATGGTTGTTCGGTTCTCGCTGCTCCGCTGGTTACTCGCTACCAGTTATATTTTGGATGGTTATTCGGTTCTCGCAGCCCCGCTCGATTCTCGCTACCAGTTTCATTTTGGATGGTTATTCGGTTTTCGCGGCCCCGCTCGATTCTCGCTACCAGTAATATTTGGGATGGTTATTCGGTTCTCGCTACCAGTAGAATTTTAACCGGTATTTTCATTATCGCTCCATCTAATTTTTACCATTATTTTCATTGTCGCGGCCCCGCTCGGTGTTTGCTACAATCGAGTGTCTCAGGTCGTGATTATCTTTAATTTCTTTTTAATATCTCAGAGATTATACCATAAATTAAAAAATGGGATGAAACTGAATACACGGAAGGGATTTTGGGATCTTTAGGGAAGTGGTATCAGAATCTTTTATTTATTTTTTCATATACATACAGAGAGTATTTTCAATCGTATTTCCGTCTTACAGCCCATTCAGATGTCCGCACTAAATCGAATTTTACCGTAGCAGGTGAGGTCGCGTGGCTCTGGATCCGATTACAAATTCAGAGGAGTTCCTTCTTCGCTGAGGAATCTGCTATAAAACAGTCGATTTCATGTCGAGCCCGGTGTTTCAGTCTTAAACTTTTGTTCGAAATTTATATCGGATAGTCCCTAAGGATGGACACTGGTAGCAGAAAATGCAAGGTCGAATGCAAATATACCAATTTCTAGAACTTCAGGCGCTCATTTAATTTCTTTGCCGATCGCTCATGACAAAATGAAACTAACTTTTTCATTATCAGACTACTTCTTCCTATAAAAGCTTTTGCAAGACATAGTTTGCTTTTCTCCTTGTGGTAATAGATCGGACTGTAGGGACCTCGGATATCAACCAATGTTTCAAGGACATTTTTGATTTCAGTCAAAAGATTTGTTAACTGACCACTACGATCCAATCCGATCTGAAACAAAGTAACATTTGGCCGATCAGCGGTAGCGAGAGCAACAAAGGTTTCACAAAATTTCTGACGAATTACGAATCGTTTTTTTTGGCAAAATTTCGAATAGCATTTTCAATTAACCATAATTATGAATAAAATAACGACATTCACTGACGATTGTGGCTGGAGTGAGCGAGACCAATAGAAATTTGTAGTACATCGCTAGGTGACGCAAATCACAAGCTCTACGATCTCCGCATTAAACAATTACGATATTTTGTTAAAACTAAGAAAAGTTAACTGTAGAATTACTAGTCAGAGTTCCGCTTGCTCTGTTTTTTCATGGGAAACCTATCTCTGAGAATATTTGGATTGCGAATAAGAATAAATAATGAATTGTTATCCTTTGGATTCGGAATACATCAATATGATTATTTGAATAGTCAAAGCAGTCAGAAATCTTACAGAGTCAGCGGAATATATCTCTTTGTTCCAGAGAATATTGTTTTCATCGCGATCGTCGTGTATTCCGATCAATTCCACTTGGCGGGTATAATAGCATGAGAAAGAGTTTGACCAGTCGTGGGAAAGTGTTCTTGCGGGGTATACTTTGCAATAGGAAGCACTGCTTGTCAAGAGCTTATTGATCGCATCGACCTGTTAACACAGAGATAAATAAATAATTAAAAAATTGTCTAAAACTCTAATATTTTAGTGAATTGATAGAATATATTTTTTATTTAGCTCTTCGTAAAGAATATGCCAGACGTTAACGTACGGCAAATTTTTCAATGTGTGAAAGTAATTAAATTGATGATTTTATACATAAAGTAATGCAATTGTATCAATAACGAGAATCTACTTACTTCGGATTGTAGTCCTAGCTTCCAGATTTCGCAAAATACGGTATTATATCCCTGGCATTTGGCACAGCGGCAACCGAACACGACGTACCATTTCTTGTTAAAAGCTAATTGATCGTATCAACCTGTTGACACAGAAATAAATAAGTAATAAACAAATGAAAAATCCAGTGATAATAAAATTAAAAATTGTATAACACTTCAATATTTCAGTGGACCGATAGAATATATTTTTTCTTTGGCTCTTTGTAAAGAATATGCCAGAAGCCAACGGCCAGCGAATTTTCCAATTTATGAAAGTAAATAAATTGATGATTTTTTTACATAAAGTAATGCAATTGTATTAACAACGAGAATCAACTTATTTCGGTTTGTAGTCCTTCTTCATTTCGCTAAATGCGGTACGATATACCCGGCATTTGGCACAGCAGCAACCCAAGACGAGGTACCGGTTGCTTGCCTTTTTGTAGAATTTCTTTTTTGTATCGTAACAGCAATTATATTTTCCTCACAACCAACAATATAACAGCATTCGTTCTCCCTTCTTCAACACTATTTCTGCGATGTAACACGTCCAAAGAAATACCGATCCGTTTGTACGGGATTCATTGCTGTCAATTTTTTAAGGTTATGTTAGATCGAGAGATGCCCCGCACGCAGTAAAGAACTGCAGCGATGAGTGCATTTATAACCATATGCTGGTAATCGACTGCCATACTGACGTGCGAAAGACAAACGGAACGATAGAACAATCGCGAAGGCAGTATTATACAAGTAGCGTCCCGACAGTTACGGTAACGGCATCGGAAATAATATCTCCTGTCACTCTTAACATTGATACAGGAACCGGTCAGAACATGCTAAAGAATCAATTTGTGAGTGAACACATCTCTATAAATCGAGGAGAAATTCCGCAACTAAATGGAATCACAACAAATTTAATTTTCACTTTGGGTAATATTACCGTACAAATTTTCGGACAATTTTCGCTACTTTCCATATTGTGGATAATAACTTCCCCATACAGGAAGCTGGTATATTGGGTTCGGAATACCTCGACGGCAATCACGTGAAAATTGATTACGAAAAAAGACAATTGAAAAGGCAGAATGTAAGAATATCATTTGCAACTCAGGAAACTATTGTTATCCCTGCAGAGTTCACCAAATTGTGCTTCGTTAGAGTAAAAAATTTGGATTTGCAGGAAGGCTATTCGTCTCCCCTGGATGCAGGTGAAGGTATAAACATAGAAAGCGGGTTCGTCATTAATGATAATGGTAAACCTTATATTTACGTAACTAATAGTAATAGGTATTCGGTTTAAGTTCAAGTACTAGTACTATAATTAGTGTCATCAGAGGAACTAATTCATAGCACAAAAATAAAGGATCCTTGTGATGATTCTAGAAAGCGGGAAAAGAATCCCGAGCTTTCTAAGGGGTTGGGTCATTTTTTAAATAAAGACAATGTAAAAGATAACGACCAACAGGATTTCTCTCTGTCGGGTAAGATTGAGCACCCGGTAGAGACAATACCCAGCAGAGATACTGAAAATTCTTCAGAGAATATTTTTAATTTTTTTGGAAAATGTAAAATAAGAAATTGTATGGAAATAATTGAAGTTACTTGTGAAATTGGTTTGGAAAAAAGTATATGGTGTACGGAGGATTTTAAAGTAAAAATAGAAGGAGAATTTGAGAAATGGCAACACGAAGCCCAAAGTCTTACGGAAATTTGCACATCTAATCTAACTGAAAATAACACTTGTATGGATCCTGTAAAGAGAATTGTACCTAAAGAAAACGTTGTCTATCCGAATTCCATAGAGACGGAAAGAAATTGTAGTAACTGTGAGTCTCGCCTACGCTCCACAGGAGTGACTGTGCCGACGAAACGGGCAGCGCTCGATGGAGGACTGAGGGAGCTCGATTCAGAATTTTTGGGAAATACTGTGCCTATGGAAAGGACAGAATCCTTTCAGTATCGTAATAACAGTGTTCACGGAAAAATTGTTGTTTCTTTAGATTCGATGAAAGCAGAGATACCAATGGGGTATAACGGATTAGATAATGATGATTTTAATAAATGCATTCACGAGGAAAATGTTATGTATCTGAATTCGACAGAGACGGAAAAAATACAGAATTTTCGGGGAAAACTGTGCCTATGGAAAGGACACAACCTCTGGAAAATTTGAATAATTGTACTAAAGAGAATAACGTTGTCTATCTGAATTCAATAGAGACAGAAAGAAATACAGCATTTTTGGGGAAAACTGTGCCTATGGAAAGGGCAGAATCTTGTGAAAAAATTAATAATTGTGTTATTGCTGAAAGCATTGTCTATCCGAATTCGATAGAGACTAAAATATCAGCAGAAAATAAAGTCCATTGTATCGATTGTGTTGAAATATCGCAATTAGTAATAATGAAAAAGGATAAAGAATGTTGTTGCCAAGAATTTGTTGAAACCTTCGTACCTACAAAAATCAAATCAAATCAAAGTCAGAAGTAGAAAGTATTGAGAATGATAAAAATAGAGAAGCACGTTTCGAAAGCCAAAAGTATAATTCAAAGTGGTATAAACTCATGGACGTTTACTTAATACAGAAACTCAGTATATCAAATATTTCTCGTAAAATTACGCCTCAGGCAGGAAACTGCCTGACAGTGTCTAGGAGCAGGAGTTGACTAACCCAAAGTTTGCACAAACCGTACCATACGCGTCAAACAAGTACTCAAACAAGGAGTATTTGTACAAATTATTTCGATCCTGACCGACTTTACTCAAACAGTTTGCGCAACCATTCAAACAGCCCCATAGACGGTCAAACTGTTTGCACAAACACCGAATTTGTGCAAATTGTTCGCATGTGTATGGGGGGCTTAAAAAAGCCGACTCTCAAAGTAATAAAAAATGGAGAGTAGTATTCGACTACCGATCACTGAATGAAAAGACAGTCGCTGATGCGTATCCCATACCAAATATTAATGATATATTAGACCAATTGGGGGCGCACAGTATTTTTTATTTTTTGACCTATTTTTGCGTCAGGATTCCGTCAAATTAAAGTTTCAGCTGAAGATCGTCATGAAACGGTCTTCACTACACCGCGTGGTCATTATCAGTCCGTTAGAATGCCATTCGGGCTACGGAAAGCCCCTCCTACATTTCAAAAAGCCGTGGACCTCACGTTGAGTGGGATCCTCGGGAAAGGCGTATTTGTTTATTTCGACGACATTGTTATTTATGCTCGCAGTCTCGAAGAATATGAGAAGATATTTGAAAATGTATTAAACGACTAGAAGCCACGAATTTTAAATTGCAACTGGATAAATGCGAATTTTTAAAAAGGGAAGTCGCGTATTTTGGACACATTATCGAGAACAATGGAGTTCGTCCCGACCCTAAGAAATAAGAAGCAGTACGTGAATATCCCGTGCTTAAAAATATCAAAAATATTCAACAATTCGCGGGACTAACGGGTGATTATAGGCGGTTTATAAAAGGATACGCCAAGATCACGAAACCTCTGTCATCTCTCTTACGTAAAGAAAATAAATTCGAATGGGGACTTGAACAACAGGAGTTGTTTGAAATATTGAAAGAAAAACTTTGTACAGCTCCAGTCTTGCAATAGCCTGATTTTTCTAAGCCGTTCATTTTAACTACGGACGCGTTGGGTTATGTTATCGGTAGCATCTTCTCACAAGGAGAAATGAATAACGACTATCCATGCGCCTACGCCTCTAGAGCTTTGAGTGAGCTAGAAGAAAGATACGATACGTATGAAAAGGAAGCATTAGCTATAGTATATTCTATACTTTTTTCGGCCGTATTTATATGGGCATTATTTTACAGTAGTAACCGACCATTAACCACTGCTATGGTTTCGACGGGTAACGGACGGTTATTAAAAAATGTTGCGTTGGAGACTAAAACTCGCAGAATCCGAATACGATGTAGTATATAAAACCAAAAAAACTAATGTTAATGCTGATGCACTTTCAAGAAATCCAGTTGAAGAGACAACCGCGAATGATGGTATTTTCATTATTCAAATAAATGCCGTAACTGGCAATCGTACGAACCTTAAGCATCAACTGACAGATGCAGATATAACTCGATTATTAGAAGAACAACCTGACAATGATGAGGATATTATGGAAAATTACCAGGATTATGTATTATGCAATTATGAAATCGAAGAATGTAATTGGGATCGGAAATCTGTTGACTCTAATTAGCAGCTTGCGGAACTTATTTCTCCACATCGGTCACTCGAAATTTCAACCGACCGCGAAAGGTTTCAGGCGCGTATAGAAGATGAGGTGGATTTACCTAATACTCCGGTAAATAACCCAGGTACTCTTGAGCCTATAGTATATCCTGAAACATCTACAAGCAATACCTATTCTATCCACGAAGAGTCAACCGATGAAATCATACTCGACGTTAATAACCCACGAAACGAAACGAGCGTGCTAGTCCAGAGGAAACGTACCCATAAGCTTCTTAAAGTAAAGGATACCGAGTCCGCGAGCGACGAGGAACTCGAACTCGAAGCAACAAAAATTAGATTATCAACCGCATCTACCACTCGTGAGCTTCCCAAAGGAAAGATTATAGCCTTCAACATTAAACAATCACGCGATTTATTCCATACTCGTAGAGATAACCTGGTTTATTTTGTTTCTACCAAGTGTGAACCTATTGATACAGGAGCTATAGTACTCCGCGATAATAACGATTTTTCACATTTAAAAAATATAACCGTTTGCGGTCCTATGTCGAGTGTGACTCGACATCGCATTTCGTTCTGGCACATCCTATTTCGAGTGTGGCTCGACATCGCATGTTGGCTGGTACGCACTTGCGAATTGTGCGCGGACCTGCTAGAATGAAACGGCGGAAAGCGCTCGGTCCGCAAAGGGTTAAAGTTGAAAAAGGCTCAATCAATTGCAAAACGAAGTAATAGATTCAATAAAGCCCTACCAATCACTGACGGTTCCGGTAAAGGACCCACATTAATCTTAGGTAACATACTAGAAACATTGAAAAATGCTCGACCTTTGGTCGACAAATTATCGCTCCAGACTATTAGTATCGCAAAATCAGATTTTATCTTGAATGTACCTTGGGAAGATGTTATCGCACAAATTCTATTAATTTTTGCACAGAGTGAAGTAAAGGTTATTATTTGTAATGGGCTAGTAAGACAACCTTGCGTAGAAGATCAGGTTAAAATTATTGAGGAAATGCACTCTTCAGCTATACGCGGACACAGAGGTTACCGCAAAACATACAATAGAATCCGTCACGAATATTACTGGAAAAATCTAAAAGCCGACGTTCAATTATATATGCAATGATGTTTACAATGTCAATTAAGAAAACAAGTTCGCGCAAAAACTAAACAGCCAATGATCATAACGGATACTCCTGCCATCGCTTTTGATAAAATTGCTATGGACATAGTAGGCCCTTTACCGAAAACCAAGCAGGACAATGAATATATGTTAACCATTCAAGACTGTTGGATTATCAGCTGGCGCACGGCGATCGATATTCGTCGTGCGCCTACCTGTTGCGGTGCTCTAGCACACGTCGTTCGGTTGAGCCGAAGATAGTCGAGGCAGGGCTTCGCGAAGCCGAGGATGTGCCTTGTTGGCATGCCGCGTCGAGCGAGAGGATGTCTCTCCCGCTTGACTTCGGTTTCGCTCACCGGCTATCTCGCTCAACTGACTTCAGCGCCCAACGACGCTTTCGTACTCGCAGCCATATTGCATTTTTGGACACTTTCGCAACAGCATCGAGGAACAGCACACACGGATCTTTCTCGGACTTTTCTCGTTGGCTTCTGACTCTGGATTCACTCATCGCTCTCAACAGGACTCAAAATCAGGTACGAGTACGTTATTATAATTTACCGTAAATTCAATGGCAACGAGGAGTTGGATGCTCATCGGTACATCAGCATTTTGGTCTCACTTTCTGGCGGCATTGCAGCACATGTCACGCCACGTTTTTCTCAACATAATTTGCCGGTATAATTAATATAATTATGCAGGTGTATTATATTCACTGTACTTTTCCCCAGGACATCTGTTGGAAGAGTACAGCGACGATACACTGCTCATTTTGTGCATCCTCATTATGTGTTGTATTGTGCTACGCAGTGCTGCCTGCGTAGCTAGTCTCATGTGTGTAGAGCACTCAAGCAATTTCAATTGCAAGTGCTCTCATCTATTCACTGCAACTTCTCTTCAATAAATCTACTGAGAGCTTGCAGTGAATAATTCACACATCTTATGCACTCATATATCTCACTGCGTTGCATGCTCCGCAGCACTGGCTGTGGTGCGCACATCACTCTCAGTACCTACAGCACACAATTAATATAATTGTGTGCTGGTTCTCAGTCCATATGATCAAATTCAGCTTATTTAGTTAAATTCAATTGTCAATTCTCATATTTTTGGTGCATTTATTTATATTATTTGTATTCTTTCTAAATTTGGTTTTCTTGTATTTATTTTCACTTGTAGTGTTTTTTCAAAATTATATGATGTGTTTGTAACTATGCGGAAGGTGTAATAAACCACTTTCTCTAATTTAACATCTATGTGTCTGGTTTATTCTCACCCTGTCATCGAGTGAAGCTTCATTAGTTTCAATATATTTCAGATCTGTCAAACACCATCATCGGACGGATTCTCAAACAAAGACCAATTAACAAAATATTCTGTGGCCATTCCTAAACCTAATGCGAAAGCAGTAACTATTGCGACAATATTTATCAAACGTTTCATTTATTATTTTGGATCACCTAAGGCAGTGCTTACTGACCATGGTAGCAACTTTTAAAGTAAATTTCTAAAGCAAATAACGAAATTGTTAGAAATTCGGAAAGTTAGAACCACCGCTTTTCACCCCCAATCTAACGGATCATTAGAAAGGCCTCATCACGCACTTGGGGAATATCTCAAACAATTTGCAACGAAGCAAAGCGATTGGGACAAATGGGTTGAAATGGCTATTTATAATTACAATACAAATTTACACGAAGGTACCAAGCACATACCGTATTAAATGGTGTTCGGAAAAATAGCCAAAGTCCCTTCCGATGTCTCCATCGGATATGGAGAAAATACCTACATACGACGACTATTCAACCCAATTAGTCACGCAAATTCACGATATACAAGAAATTGGTCGACAAAATTTGATTAAATCTAAAGAAAAATCGAAACAATATCAAGATTGCAAAATAAATCCAATTGAATTTAAAATCGGCGAACCAGTATTTTTGTTGAAAGGACCTAAACCTGGAAAACTTGGAGACCACTATATTGGTCCACATGAAATAACAGCTATATTAACAAAAGGCAATGTACGTATTAAACTTCCAAAAAGAGCCGTGATAGTACATTCAAATAGATTAAGGAAATTAAACATTCCATTGTAGATTGTATCTTTAGTGATTGTTGTTATAAAAATAAACAAGTAAATGAAAAAAAAAAATACATATATATAAATATATATTATAGTCTACAAAAATCATAGTCTACCAGGTGTATGCATAAGTTTTTTCCGGTTTAACTAAGAAATGGCGCCAGCGAAAAGTACGCAGCGTATTAATTTGACACATACGTCATTTTGTTCGTCTGACATTAACCTACAAACACACACAAGTTGAGTCCGCCAAAAACTAGCGTCTTTGTTTTATCGTTCAGTGATCATGTCGAGTTTTGTGCCTGAAAAAGAACATTTGCGGCACGCATTGCTTTTTTTATTTAATCAAAAGAAAAAGGCTGCTGAAAGTCAACGTTTGCTGGTAGAAACATATGGTGAACACGCTCCATCGATTAGAACATGAGACATGGTTTCGACAATTTTGGCAAGTGGTGATTTCAATGTGAAAGACAGTGAGCGCTCTGGTAGACCACAAAAATGCGAAGACGAGCAATTGCAGGAGTTATTGGATGATGACCCAACTCAAACTCAACGGCAATTAGCAGAAGCATTACATGTGTCACAAAAAACAATCAGCAGACGTTTACGAGTAATGGGGAAGATCAATAAACTCGGTAAATGGGTCCCACACGATTTGAATTAACGTCAAATAGAAAATCGCAAAGTCACTTGTGAAGTGCTGCTTCAACGCCCCGAAAGGAAATCATTTTTGCATCGAATTGTGACGGGTGACGAAAAATGGATTTATTTTGAAAACCCGAAGCGGAAAAAATCGTGGCTTTCACCTGGCGAAGCCGGTCCTTCAACACCAAGGCCAAATCGCTTCGGCAAGAAGACCATGCTCTGTGTCTGGTGGGACCGGAGCGGTATTGTGTATTATGAACTCTTGAAGCCCGGCGAAACCGTTAATACACAACGCTATCGCCAACAAATTATTAATTTAAACCACGCATTAGTCGAAAGACGACCGGAATGGGCCAGAAGACATGGCAAAGTGATTTTGTTACACGACAATGCGCCGTCTCACACAGCAAAAGCAGTGAAAGACACCTTGAAATCGCTTGGATGGGACATCCTTCCGCACCCGCCGTATTCGCCAGACCTGGCGCCATCTGACTATCACCTCTTTGCATCAATGGGGCACGCGCTCCCAGAGCAGTACTTCAGCAATTTCGAGGAAGTTGGAAAATGGTTTGCCGCAAAAGACAAGCAGTTTTTCTGGCATGGTATTCATAACTTACCTGAAAGATGGGCGAAATGTGTAGAAGCCGATGGCCAATATTTTGAATAAAACGAAAATTAATTTCCCTTGAAAATTACGTGTTTTTTTTTACCAAAAAACCGGAAAAAACTTATGCATACACCTGGAATACTGTAATTCTTAATGGGTGGATTCCGTCCCTTAAACTCCTCCTAGACGGAGCTTGTTAGGAAGGTGATCTTGGACATTTTGGAAAGGTCTCCTGATTTCTAGGTCAACGCAACTATTTTCAGCTCTTCAAGTTGAGTCCTTAAGAAGTTACGGACATTTGAATTTTCTAAGAGTATTATTGAATTTTGACGTTTAATTTTAATTTTTAAAAAAGCAAAGTTATTTTTCGTAGTAGGTATAGCTTGCGCTTTTAAAAAAAAGAAAAGGTTACTATGATACAGTGAACGGAAATGTCTGTTTTTGTTTCACATGAATTTTCAAATGCAATTCACATTTTAGTGAAGCAGTAAACAGTTAAGGCAATGTCACGGACGGAGACATCTAAAAACTTATATGTGCTGGCAGATGAAAATAAGTCAACAAAAAATATTGTTTATACACAGGTGTTGAAGGATTGACTTTGGTAAACTATACTTCAATGATAATGTTTAAACGTTCAATAAATACAAATTCTATTTGAAAATCATAGCATTTGGTTTTATTTAAGGTAACGTTACTAAAAATAAATCTGGGCGAAGCCGGGTACGATACTAGTAATACTAATAATTACGTTTCCTACGCTTGAACTATAAATTGCGAATATTACGTATATTCGTACCTTACCCATGTCAAGAAAAGGGCCACGTGGGAAATTTTTGTTTGAACAAATCCATTTAGACAGCTATCATAATTGGATAGTTACATTTTTAGACCCCGCAGAATTAACTGCGGCAGGGTTTTATTATACTGGAATAAATGACGAAGTTAGTTGCTTTGACTGTGGGGTGATTATTAAAAATTGGGAAGCAGGTGATATCCCTATGAAGGATCACCATAGATGGCAAGAACGATATGTACGAGGTATTCCCTGCAGAAACGTATCCATCGGGACAGACCCACGAAACATTCTTTTTCCTTGCAACAAGGAACGTTTCGACTCTTGATTGGAAGTAAGAGTCAACGCGACCCCCAACTGTCACGACGACAGACTTCCGATAAGAAGTTCATTGACCCCATCGTATCCAGCTTTTGAAAATTATAGAAAACGTTTAGAGAGTTTCACCTTTTGGCCCAAAATCTACGCGTTCGATCCTATACGATTAACTTCCGCCGGATATTTCTTTTCGGGGAAAAAAGACGAAGTAACGTGTTTTCATTATGGAATAGTGATGGGAAATTGGAAAATTAAAAACGATCCTTGGGAACAGCACGCTTTTTGGTACCAAACTTGTCTCTACCTTCACATGACTTTGGGAATCTCCCCACCCATTCAATACCCAGGTAGGTCTCTGGCCACGTCTAGTCAGCTGCCTCGTATTCCTACCACCCCACCACCATCACCCGTTGACAAAAATGATCTCTCTAGACCCCCAACTCCTTGGTCGAGAATATTAAATCTATCCTCCTTATACATAACTGCACTCATCTCTAATTAAAATAAATAGAAAACAAAGAAAGAAATGAAAACATACATATATAGTTTTGCATCTATCAGTATGATTAATAGAACCTGCACACCCACGCATGCAAATAGCATACGTTTTCGTAGGAGAAATAATACTGCATCACATATTAATCCAAATTTTGTGTTCCATACAAAAATTGTGAGCTATCAACTGGAAATAAGATTCTGCAAGTCATTAACTCAAAATGCACCAATCAGTACTACATATTATAACAAGCTGTCTACGTGCCCCCTGAGTGGAAGGATGTGGCCGCTGTCATCTTGGACGGGCAAAGAGTCCTCCTCCATCAATTATGAGGAAGCACCCATCTACGTGAAAAGACGACACCCTTTAATACCAGATGGGCAAGATCTATACTGTTCATCATCAAGATCATCATACGTGCTTAAAACATTGAGAACTCCATGATCTCCGAGAAAATTGAAATTTCGAAAAAAAAATTTAAGAATTTCGAGAACACCAAGAACTTCAATATCTTCCGACATTCAATAACTTCGAAAATTTCAAAACTTCCTGAACTTCGAGAATTTCGAAGCTGTAATAAGTTTGAAGGACTTTAAGAACTTCTAGAACTGCAAACAGTTCAGCACTCACTTCGAATCGTATACATAACACCAAACACACCCAAACCACCTTGACCATCGAGACTTTTAAGAGCTCCAAAAATTTCATTATTTTTTTTTTTTCAATTTTCAACAACTTCACGAACTTTGGAGCTTCGATGTCGCAAATAACTTCAACAAGTTTCAAAACTTCAAGAACTTCGAGAATATCTAAGCTCCAATAACCTAAAAGAAGTTCAAAAATTACTAGAATTTCAAACATTCTAATAACTTTACGAACTTTAGAACTTCAACAACTTCAAGGACTTCAAGAGCTTCTTCACCAATAACGATGCACCAAAAACGTATGATAGAAATCATATATGTACATTTATCAATACATCGGCACCATTAGAATTCAGTTAACCACATCAAGTTCCTGAGAAAAAAAAAATTATATGAAGTAATTTAAAAATATAATCGCACTACCACTAAAAGAAGTGTTATGCCGCGGAATATTCCATTTCACGATATTTTGTGGAATATTTCATTTCACGGTATATCAGCTAACGAAACATTGCAATTCGTTCAAGACAAGAAACGAAGTATAATGCCCGATCGTACGATCGACGCCAAGAACGCCGACGCAGCATGAGGTGACCCGCTCGGCGATCGAGGGATTTTCGCAAACACAGTTAGCAACTGCTTACGAAAATCAGTTTTTAAAGTAGACTCACAGAGAACGGGTTGGTCCCTCGTCAATTACTCGAAACAACGAATTATTGTACATTCCTTATTGACTTTTAAATAGACAACAGAAAGTTACCGTTGACTATAATAAATACTTTCATTTGTATAAATTCGCGTTTATCGACAAACGATTCCAAAATAATAACTTTTTAATATTATATCGATTACCGAGTTATCCAATTACGCGGTACTGGCTTAACATTTGGTGGCAGCGGTGAGATCTGCTGAAGTATAAGTGGTACGTAATTTATTTGGACAAAAAGTGTTTTGAACAAAGTATAAAGAGTGACGTTGAAGTGACGACTACGACTCGTGCAAAGGACGCCAGTGTAGCTCGAAAAAACCCGCCTAAGCTCACGCGAAGGCGCGAAGTCTACGTCGGTGCGGTGTGACATATCGGTCAACCGTTTAAAGTCTCGATTGACAGTGTCACGTCAAGTCGCGGAAAACCGCACAAATTGTGCAACCAAGTGCTCGAGGCAGCTATTTGAGACGAAGCCGTCGTGCAATCATTGGCGACGCATTAAGATCGAGCCCAGGAACTATCAAGAAATGGGTCAACGGTGCCAGGGAGGACAACAGCAGCGACGGAACAGCACCCGAAGTACCGCTATGGCGAGGATCATCTACAAGATCATCTTCCTGTAAGTGGCAGTTACATTATACATACGAGGTCTGTTCAAAAGGTATCGCGAATTTTGTGTTTTTTCAAAAAGTATTTATTTATTCATTAATATTTATTTTGTCCCCTTCAAAGTAATTCCTCTCGGACATAATACATTTATGCCAACGTTTTTCCCAATCCTCGAAGTACTTAAAAAAATCATTTTTTGTGATCTTGTTCAGCTCCTCCTTGGATGCCGTCGTTATCGCTTCAATCGTGGCGTAGGGTCGTCCTTTCATGGGCCTCTTCAGTTTTGGGAACAGGAAAAAGTCACAGGGGGCCAGGTCTGGGGAATACGGTGGCTGCGGCATCATTAGAGTGTTTTTTTTTGGCCAAAAATTCGCGCACAAGCAACGATGTGTGAGCAGGGGCGTTATCATGGTGCAAAGCCAATTTTTGTTCTTCCACAAATACGCGCGTTTCTGGCGGATTGCTTCGCGCAAATTGCGCATAACTGGCAGGTAATATTCCTTATTGACTGTACGACCCTTCGGCAAGAACTCATGATGCACCACGCCCCTGCAATCGAAGAAAACTGTGAGCAAAACCTTCACATTCGACCTAACTTGGCGCGCTTTTTTCGGTCTTGGCTCATGCGGCAGCTTCCATTGCGATGATTGAGCTTTGGTTTCCAAGTCATAACCATAAACCCATGATTTGTCACCAGTTATGACCCTCTGGAGCAAATTTGAGTCGTCGCGGACCGAGTCCAACAGCTCCTTAGTAATGTTAACGCGACACTGTTTTTGTTCGAAATTGAGCAATTTTGGCACGAATTTCGCGGCGACCCATCTCATGCCCAAATTATTGGTAAAAATCGAATAGCACGAGCCAATCGATATGTTTAGATCCTCAGCAACTTCTCTAACGGTGATTCGACGATTGGCCAATATTATTTTCTTCACTTCATCGATGTTTTCGTCTCTTGTTGATGTGCTCGGGCGTCTGGCACGCTTTTCGTTGTTCGCATCTTCTCGGCCCTCTGAGAACATTTTGTACCATCGATAAACGTTGCTTTGGTCCAAGGTAGCTTCACCATATGCCACAGTCAACATTCGAAATGCGTCCGCGCACTTAATTTTGTTTTTCACACAAAATTTGATACAGATTCTTTGATCCATTTTTTGGAATAAGCAAAAATCGAAGACAAGCCAAAACACGTCCAACCAAAATAGCTGTCAACAATTAACTAAACATTCAAAATGGCCAACTTTGTCAGCATAAGTGAGGGACATGAGTACCAACCTAACGCCACAAAAAAATCAAAAATCGAATATACGAAGCCCGCGGAAATTCAAAATTCGCGATACTTTTTGACCAGACCTCGCATACCAGGTCTATAAATATGATACCGAAATTTGCCCATAGATGGCCCTAGCTGTCAATGTAGTTACCGTCAAACCGCGTCATTGGCGCCAGATCCTTGTTGACATCTCTGACAAAGACTTTCAACTCACAACAATACAAGTTTCAGACAACAATATAGTTTGTAATAGCGTTGAACATGTCGAATTTTGTGCCTGGAAACTATGATTTGCGGAGAGCATAGATTTTCTGTTACCAATTGAAGAAAACTGCTGCAGAATCGCACCGAATGCTTGTCAAAGCTTACGGTGAGCATGCTCTTAGTAAGTCACAGTGCTTTGAGTGGTTTAAAAAATTCAAAAGTGGCGATTTTGACGTGTGAAACGAAGAACGTGGAAGGCCACCGAAAAAGTTTGAAGAGAGCGCATTGCAAGCATTGTTGGATGAGGATGACGCTCAAACGCAACAACAACTCGCGGATCAATTAAATGTGACACAAGAAGCCATCTCCATACGTTTGAAAGCCATGGGAAAGATCCAGAAGGTGGGAAAAAGGGGTTCCACATGAACTGAATGAAAGACAGCAGGAAAACCGAAAAACCACTTGCGAAATGCTGCTCGCCAGGTACAAAAGAAAGTCATTTCTCCATAGAATTGTGACTGGCGATGAAAAGTGGATATATTTTGAGAATCCTAAGCGTAAGAGATCATGGGTAACTTCAGGCGAACCATCGACATCGACTGCAAGGCCAAATCGCTATGGACGGAAGACAATGCTCTGTGTTTGGTAGGATCAGAAGGGTGTGATCTACTATGAGCTGCTAAAACCTTGGCGAAACCGTTAATACTGAACGCTACCGACAACAAATGATCGATTTGAATCAAGCTTTGCGTGAAAACCGACCAGAATATCAAAAAAGGCAACACAAACTGATTTTGCTTCATGATAATGCAATATCACACACAGTAAAACTGGTCAAGAAAACGATTGAGGCGTTTAGTTGGGAAATACTTTCGCATGCGGCTCACTCACCAGACTTGGCTCCGTCCGATTACTACTTATTTGCATTGATGGGACACGCACTTGCTGAGCAGCGCTTTACTTCTTACGAAAATGTACGAAAATGGCTCGATGACTGGTTTGCTTCAAAAGAGCAACAGTTTTTTTGGCGTGGTATCCACAAATTGTCAGACAGGTGGGGAAAATGTATAGCTAGCGATGGGCAATACTTTGAATAAAATATTTTTTATCATTTTCATATAATAAACGTGTATTTTGGGGAAAATATTCCGTTAGAAATATATATCTCTCCTCAGATATTTGGAAATATTTTTAAATGCAGTCTACCGCGAAATTAGCCACCCATCGGAAAATAGAAACGCCCGACCAAAGGGTAGGGGCAACTCGTTAGACACGACGTTGCTTGGCACATCTGTGAAGCTCTAGCCGTCGGGACGAATCCCCGCAGCCAGACAGGAGGCTCTTGCAGGCCGTCTGACAACCCAGTTTGGCATGAACCCACTTAGGGGTGCGTCGTTCTGAGATCACGACAGTATCGATAGCGACGACATATTCAACATAACTACTGGTTAACGAACGCCTGAGCGCATCAGAGAGGATATGGTCGAGCGAGAAATCGAAAACATGCGAACAATAGATCGCGTAGGTTTCCCATCCGCTAAATACGCTAACTGTCCAGCAGAGACCTGCGTGCAGACAGATGAAAACAGCGCTGCAGCTCCTACAAGTAACACTGCCTGCATCGAGTGCTACGGCCAGCGACTTCGATATCGATGCAGCGTTGGCCACGACCGGGGTACTCACCCTCAAGGCGGACACCGGAGCGCAGTGCAGCATAATCAAGGAAGACTGCACCGAAGAGCTGCAGGGGGTGGCGGGCGAAAAATCAATCCCCTCGGGATAACTAAAATTGTGCTCGAGACACCGGCTCTAAATGTGGAGCATTGGTTCTATATCATTCCGAACAATGTGCCGTTGAAGGTCAACGAACTACTTGGCATGGACTTTATCGAGCAGCATAACGCGGATATCTTGCATGGCGAGATGCTTAAGTTTTATGGGCACTGCATGCCGCTACGGAGCAGCGCGATGAGGATATATTTATCACCACGCAGTAGAACTGCCGCTGCATGCAAATACATAGGCCTGCTTACAAAGGTAAATCTTCCTTTCGGAAACAGGTCTAACATGGATGCCGCCAAGGAGAATAAATTTGTTGGACTACCTACAAGAAGCGGGATCGGCCGAGGCATCATAGCGAGATCCCGTGTCAAACCGTCAAGAACCAAAAGAGTGAGTTTAGAAGTTTCTAAATACGACGAGGAAGTGCAACAGCCGATGCTGACATCCGAGCCGTCGGAGATAGCGAAGGTCGTACGTAGACGCCAGGTTAAGGCACTGTGCGTAAACTCCGACAGATCGGAGAGGAGGGCCAAACGTCTCGAGCAGCGACAACGGAAGCCCGACTTTGCAAACCTCCAACAGCACAAACGAGGACAGCATTATAAAAGAGAACAGCAACTGCCGCAGTGGCGTAGCCGATCCTATAGGTACTATACGGCGTACCCTACATCGGATCCGGATCAAATATGACTGACCGCGCATAAGAAGGGATTTGGAGAAATACGAGGGTCAATCAATAAATAGTCGGCCTTGCGCCATCTGTTGGTCGAGGAAAGAAATCAATAGCGACGTTCAGTAGTGCCATCCTTCACATGACTGTTGTCAAAGTTTCAGCTCGCTGCGATGTTTAGTTTGCGTTTGACAGCCATCGAAAGACAAACAATTTTTGTTTTTTTACAAAAATGGAAAAAATTGAGTATCGTGGAGTGATTCGATTTTTGTTTTTGAAAAAGAATACGAACAATGAAATCAAAGCGGAGCTAGACAAAGTTTATATGGACCTTGCACCTTCGTTATCAACCATTAAATATTGGACAGCTGAATTTAAACGCAATCGTACGAGCATTGTTGACGATGAACGTCCAGGTCGTCCAAATGAGGTCGTCATACCAGAAACAATTGAAAAAGTCCACGATATGGTGTTAACTGGTCGGAGACTAAAAGTGCGTGAGATTACTGAGGCCACAGGCATATCATATGGCTCAGTGATTTCAATCCTGAGTTATCAGTTGCGTATGAAAAAGTTATCCGCAAGATGGGTGCCGCGTTTGTTCACTGTCGACCATAAAAGAGAACTTGTAGCTGATTCAAAAGCGTGTTTGGCGATCTATACGCGTGATCCTGTTGAGTTTTTGCGTCGTTACGTAACCGTGGACGAAACATGGATCCATCACTATATACCAGAGACAAAGGAGCAATCGAAATAATGGACTTCACCGACCGATCGTGCTCCGAAGAAGGCAAAGACGGTGACATCGGCCGGTAAGGTCATGGTCACAGTTTTTTGGGATGCACGCGGCATAATCTACATCGATTATCTTCCGCCGAAAAAAACGATTAATGGCGAATACTATGCAGCCGTACTGACCCGATTCAACGACGAATTGAAGAAAAAACGTCCACATTTGGCGAGGAAAAAAGTGCCCTTCCATCAAGACAATGCACGCGTTCACACGTGCTCAGTTGCCATGGCCAAAATTCATGAATTTAAATACGAATTGCTTTCGCATCCACCGTATTCTGCAGATTTGGCCCCTTCCGACTACTTTCTGTTTCCAAACCTGAAAAAATGGCTTGGCGGAAAAAGATTTGGTTCCAGAGATGACTTCATCGCCGAAACAGAGACCTATTTTGAGGACCTTCCAAAATCGTATTATTCGGAGGGCATCAAAAAATTGGAAAATCGTTGGAATAAGTGTATCGAGCTAAAAGGAGATAATGTTGAGAAATAAAAAGATTGTGGTCCAAAAAAATGCGATTTTCTTTACCAAACCGACTATTTATTTATCGACCCTCGTATATTTCGTCCTGCGAGCCCTGTCAAAGGAATAAAATCAGGAAAAAGGAACGAGTGCCGATGGTAGCAATGGACACCCCATCAAGGACGTTCGAAAAAGGAGCGGTCGATATCGTAGTACCGCTACCTGAAAGTGGTTCCGGGAAAAAATACATACTTACGTTCCAGGACGCTCTTGCGAAGTACAGCGCAGCGATTCCCCTCGACGAACTAGGAGGCTTCGATAGTAGCAAGGGCGCTGGTTGAAGAATTATTTTGCCGGCACGGAATGCCGGAAACGATACTGTCGGACCAGGGCACCAATTTCCTCAGCTCGACCTTCAAAGAAATATGTCGATTACTGAAAAATAAAAAGTTACAAACGACGGCCTACCATCCGGAATCGAATGGCGCCCTGGAAAGTTCGCATCGCACCCTCGCGGAATATCCGAAAAATTTCATAAGCGAGGATCAAGAAGATTGGGACGCATGGCTGCCGTACGCAATGTTTACGTACAACATCACTCTACATACGGGGACCGGACTGTCCCCCCATGTACTGGTATGCGGACGCGAAGCTGAATTACCGACAGCCGTAAGGCAGGAGCCCTGCATCACCTACGCCTACGACGACTATGTCCACGAGCTACGCGAGCGACTATGCGCCGCATGGACTGTAGCTCGCGACAATCTGGAAGGCGCGAAAAAAAAGTCGAAAAACGTTTACGACCACACCGCGCAGGTACAGGAGTACCACGTCGGCGAGCGCATTCTCCTGCGAGACAAGACGGTGCGCAGAGGGCGTTCAGCCAAGCTGACCCTGACGTGGACCGGACCTTGTGAGATAAATGAGATGAGCCCCCCCGTCTATTACATCATCCGGAAGGGACGCAAAACTCAGGCGGTGCACGCGAACCGCCTGAAGCTTTTTATAGAGCACTAAAAGCTAAATAAAAACTAAATAAATGCGGGTAGGGAGCTTTACAGAGCGCAAGGTAATGAATTCCAATGATTAACAATGTTGAAAATAAAAACAATTTATAGACGAAAAAAATTTTTTTTTATGTACGCAGTACAGTAGAAAAACACAATTTTCAAGGTTAGATAGGTCTATCCCACAGCTGGGGCAGGAGATCAGGGGCCTTTCCCGGAACAGCCGACAAAGGCCGATAAAATCGGGGATTGGTTCTCCGTCGTCGCCGACCCAGCGCCCCAGGCCCCACAGATATTAGACCGCCCAGCGACACCTCTGCCGGCGGCGGCGTAAAATCAACGCCGCCAAGACCTCGTCCAAGCGACTGCGTCGGTCTCGTCCCTGTAAGTTAGGAACTCTCTGAAAAGAAAAAAGGAACTTTATAGAAAATTGTACATACATAAATAACCAAAGGAGGAAAAGAGAACACTCACCGCTAAAGTAACCGCCTCGGGGGTTAGATTTTCCCCCCTGCACACGACAGCTCCATAAAAACCAGACATAAAGAAAGTAATAGACGACATCGTTGTCGGTTGAAAGAAGAAAGGAAGAGGGGGTATTAACAAAATACGCATTCTCACGCTTTTCTCCTCCCACCTAATTACAGGTTGATCGCAGCAAAGGGTGGACTAACCGTGGCCTCGCAGCATCCGCCCGACTACGTTATCAGCACTTTTTCCAGCACTCCGGACATCTACTATGAAGATATAGGAAGCCTCACGATAATCCAACCTACGTGGCGGTTTATCGTCAGGTTGGACCTCGCCGCATTATTGCACCGAGAAGCAGAGATAAGCAAAAGTCTACAACGTCTGATGGAGCTGTGCAACCGCGAAACCCGCGTCAATGACCTACGATTCTTCATAAGCGACTCGGTTCTGAGAATAAAGAGAAGAACGGGGATGGGGGTGTTGACCATATACGACCTCTTCGGGACGCGCCCCGTCAGAGAGCGCAGGGGATTGATTGACGGCCTTGGAAGCACAATCAATGCCATCATGGGAAACATGGACGCCGCCGCCGACGCACGGGAGCTCCATGAAGAAATTACGCTACTTAAAGCCTCCCACCAGACCCTGTAGGAAGGGTTGAAAAATCAAATTCAAGTGATAAGAACCACGCTCAGCCTATTTAACGAAAGCGCGCAAAATATACAGACTAACGAACAGACTCTGCTGGCCCAGAAACCACACGCTCAACGACGACCTGTACTACATAACGAGACGCCAACACTTGGACGAGACGCTCAACGCGATAAGTATTGCAGTCGAGGCTTTACTCAGCGACGTATAGGAGTTAGTGTGCCTGGTGGACGAATTGGCTAGCGGTAAGGCCAGAGCAACGTTCCTGCCGTCACGAACACTCGCAAGACACCTCGTCCAAGTACTATCCACCTACCGTCGGGCAGTAGCTTCCCAGTCGCGGTAGCACACGACCAAGTGTCAACACTTATGCGACTGGTAGTTACCAGGGCCTACAGCGAATGCGACGCGGTCGTGCTCGTGCTGGATATACGGCTGATCGGGCAGCAACGGTATAGTGTACAAAAAGTATACCCTATACCCATGCGAGCTAGCAATAGCAGGCACTACTACGTAGACACGACCGAGAGCCACGTAGTCATAGACATCGAGAATCGCAAATAATTAAGGATGACAACCGTTGACTTAAAAAATTGCAAGGTACTGGACAAATCATACATTTGCCCACCAACACACCCTACAATTCCGGTCACGAACGACGCACCCTGCGAAGTCCTAATCTACGCGAAAATGGACACCGATAACGGCGAAAAATGCACAAAAAGGGTTATCGAACTAACCCATCTTCTAATCGTCCCAATGCAACAAGTCCGATGGCTATACGTCGCGGCAACCCTAGAACCCGTAGGGATAAATTGTGGGAAAAATCCCACTCGGTACGAAATACTAAACAAATCAAGAATACTGGCATTGGTAGGCGTATGTAAAGTAACCGCCCGAGATTTCGGTATCACAACCATCGGGCGAACGTCGCAGGTCATCCGGGAAAACTACCTTCCGTCCTTTAATTTGAAATTAACGGAGATTAAAGCTCAGGCGCCCCCGACGCAGACCGAGAGGGCCATTCCATTACAAAGCGTACTGCGAGATCCAGAAAAGCTTCGAAAGCTTGGAGCTCGAGGCGACCAAACCATGGACACCCTCAATACTGCTAGAGACGGGATGCAGCACATCCACAGCCTGAGTTTCTACTTACTGGGTGCAGTAGCACCAATAGCTTTGGTTGGCTACGTTCTGTTTAAATGTACAAGTACCAACGAAATCGAACACCAACAAGGACACGCGAGGCAACGACCCCGGCAGCCGCCGAGGTAAACATCAACCTCGAGCTACTCGGACGACAACAACCAAAGGAGTGACTGCGATCCGAGCTGGCCAGGGTATGCACCCGTGCCTTCAACCGTGAACGACTCGCTCGGTCCAAACGACAATAAAGGAAATATAGCGAAAATCGTAAAACTATTATTAAAACATCAAACTGTAATATTGTATAAAATTGTAAAGGTACAAGAAACCAACCGAAGAAAAAATTTTTTAGAGAAAAAATTTTTTCTTTTAAGGGGGAGGGATGTTGTGACGCGGAATATTCCATTTCACGGTATTTTCTGGAATATTCTATAGCTGACACAGCTTACAAAACGTTGAAATTCTTTCAAGACAGTTAAAGAAATCCAATGTCCGATCGTACGATCGATGCCAAGAACGCCGACGCAGCATGAGGCGACTCGCTCGGCGTTGGAGGGATTTTCGCAAACACAGTTTACGAAAATCAGTTTTTAAAGTAGACTCACAGAGAACGGGTTGGTTCCTCGTCAATTACTCGAAACAACGATTTATTATACATTCTTTCATTGACTTTTAAATACAAAACAGAAAGTTACCGTTGCCTATAATGAATACTTTCATTTATATAAATTCGCGTGTACACCAATTATTCGAGATCCATCTCCTAATCGGCAAACGATCCCAAAAAATAATATCTTTTTAATATTATACCGAATACCGAATAATCTATTTACGCGGTACCAGCATAACAGAAGGGAGTAAATGTAGGAAAAGACATCTAACAACAAAAGTATCTTAGTAACAAATAAGTCTAATAATGGAAATAATCCATTAATACAACATAACAGGAAAATATTCCGGTAAATACCATAGATCCCTACGAGTGCGTAATCAATCAGTAATTGTATTCAAGACAGGCTACGCATATTAGTATTAAGAAAACTATAATATATATATTATATATTGAAACGTTTCGCGATTTTTATTCACTATTATTTTTCGATCCGATACGCGTTTGTTCGGCGGCGGTGTAAAATCGCGTAGTTTTATACTTTTTATTTCGAGCGATATCGTTCCTGATCGTATGGAGAATGGGTTTGCTCGAAACTAGTTCGTGCTCTGGGCTGGATGGAGTGAGAAGTGTTTGTGGTTTAAAGGATTTACAATCAATCTATTAGGTTGTTATTAGTAATTTTATTGTTGTTGTTTGTGAGACCTCAGTTTAGGTTTTTGTTGCGTCGCATTTGTCCGTGAAGGACATGCGGTTTGTTACCCTTTCATCATTGGTCTTTTTATTGATTGGATAATTCTTTCTTTTCTTTATGGTGCTGAGGGCACTGAGTTGTTTGATAGATTTCTGATTGATTGTTAATTTGGACAGAAGTAGGAAGGACGTTCGTAGGGCGATCTGGTCGTTCGTATGGGTTTTTGACGTTCGCCTGCGTGCATATTTCTTGTCTCGGAGGTTTATCGTGTTTACAGACACGCGCTGTTTTTAGATCTACGTATGCGGAATTGCTTCCGGTGTTTCGGGTTTTGGCTCTATAATTCGTAAAGTGATGAGATATCACTTGTACGGAGCTTAACACTCAATTTATTTGTTTTTAGAGTTGTTGCGTTTGCTAATACGCGATTTTTCTAATACTACGTAAATGGAATAATGGATTTCCAGTTCCTTTTGGGTTTTGACTCTATAATTCGTAAAGTGATGAGATATCACTTGTACGGAGCTTAACGCTCGATTTATTTGTTTTAAGGGTTGTCGCGTTTGCTAATACGCAATTTTTCTAATACTATGTAAGTGGAATGATGAATTTCCAGTTCCTTTTGGGTTTTGACTCTATAATTCGTAAAGTGATGAGATATCACTTGTACGGAGCTTAACACGCAATTTATTTACTTTAAGGGTTGTCGCGTTTGCTAATGCGCGATTTTTCTAATACTACGTGGATGGAATAATTTCCAGTTTCTTTCCGGTATCTTGACTCTATTATTCGTAACGTGATTAGATATCACCCTTACGGAGCTCAACACTCAATTTATCTATTTCGGGGTTGTCGAATATGGTGTAATTTTGATTTTAAGTATTTTTTGAATTGCTTTAGGATATCGTTGGCCGAATCCCGATGGCTATTGTCGCTTCGCGTGTCTCTATTCAGATGTTGCAAGGTGTGGCCTAGTTGCTGGGCTTAGTCCTTATACGGGGCGTTCCTTGGTACCTTCGTTAGATGTACCGGTCCGCCTTGTTTTTAATCATCGGACGTCTAGCTGGTGTTATGCTATTTGGGATGTTATTGTTTTGGACTGCCCGTTCGCGAGATCTGCCTTTTGAGGCTCCGCCCTGCTAATGGTCGCGCGGAAAGTTTATAGTAGGAACGCGAGTGTCGTGTGGTGCGGTGGTGTGTATGATTTTACCTACCTATCTTTACTCGTCTTTGTTATTGTTTGGGTCCTTAGCTATAGCTCTCTGTTCGCAAAAGCCACCGGGTTCGCAGCTATGACCAACTAGCGCTTCCTGTACCCCGGATACTGCAGCCTTTAGTCGCACTTAATTAAGCCACCTTATTGCGCCTTTAAGGGCTTTACAATTAGGTTTTTTAATTAGTACGATTGGCCTAGGTATCCGTTCGTAGCAGGTGGTAGTTGGTGCTGGCCCTGACGTAGTCCCACCCACGCAGGTACACCCTACGAGTCGATTGCGCGTGGTGCAACAAGTCGGGATGCCACTCCCGGAACCTGGAGACACACGTGCTTCTTCACTCTGCAGAAGACATGTAGCCACGGCGCTATGCGTCGGGACACGTTAATGCAGAGTGCCCTAACGCTGCGATTGGGGGCGGCCAAGGCGCAATGCAGGGGAGCCCTTTCCTCGCAGAGTATCCTAATTAATTCGTTCACTCAACTGACAGCCAGGACGCAATGCTAGGGAATCAGTTGAGCAAAAGAATACTATTTGCTATCAAGATATTTCCCAAACTGTTAGTTTTATTGATATAGTTTCGTTCGGTCAAACGACGGCCAAGCGCAATGCAGGGGAGTAGTATGTGTACACCTTTGCTCCATCCCACTCCTATCCCCACTCCTTCCCCCACCACGCGGCTACCCCCACCACCTCACTTTTCCACCGCCGCGCTACCCACTCTGCTTGACCAGTGTCGGTAACGTGGAGATGGTAAAGTGAGGTGGTGTGGGTACCTTGGTGAACAAGGAAGAGTAGAGATAAGAGTAGGATGGAGCAAAGGTGTACACATACTTGGAAAAATGAATAAAATGATGTACTCACCACCACCGCAGCTGTTGTAGGCATCTACCCTCCTGCCGAAGCGATTTTAAACTCCTGTCTCTCGAATGTACTCTCTCACACACGCACACACACACACACATACACATGCACAGCGTCTTTAATTCATTACTATGTCCTCGTCAAAGCCCTCGTCCACGGCATCGATATCGTAGCCGATATCTATCTCATCACCGAGGGCTTCTATAATAAACGCCGCCACATCCACGCGTTCACCGTTCGATAAGCGAACCCGCGGAACGCTATCGCCGGCAAGAGGTCGCATCATGACAGCGATCAAGTCATCTCCACCGCACGCTTCTTCGACGAGCTGCTCGATACCTGCAACGTCCACGCGGTCGAGTCCGTATATGGAAAACTCCATGACAAGAACCGGTAGCATACTTGCTAGAGGATCCGGATGAAATAGGTGAGACCAGTCGATGTAAATAGTTTCGCCGAAATCGACTAGCAACACCTCGCAGTACCCATCAAAGTCCGGGTAAACCACTTCCCCGCGGACAACGTTATTGAAACGAGGCACAATACAGGACATGCCGATATGCAACTCCCCAAGTTCAATGGATCTTCCACGACGTTTCACTAAATACACACTACGTAGGAGTTCTTCCAGCTCGTCGTATGCATCGCACATTTCCTGCGTACGCAGAAACACACTCATTACACTCTCGACAAACATTAATCGGCACCAAAACGCGTCGCTTAAAATCTCCTTGCCGTATCGTGGATACATATTGCTTTTTATTGTTTCCAAACAGGATGCCAAAGACAGACTAAATGCTCGAGACGCTACTAGAGAGTATCACGGGCATATAGATAACAGCCTCCTATGAATCATAACTAGGTATCCATCACTTTGAATGCAACGAAAGAGGTTTTCGAGCATGCATAGCCCTGCGCTATGCTCCTCGCAAAGTGCTTGCTCTGCAGTAAAAGATATAGAATATGTTCCCTCACAGAGAGAGAGAGAGAGAGAGAGAAAAAGACTTCAATTATTATGCTATAAAAATAAGAGACACAGTAAGATCAGATATTTTTTAATTAACCAATATTTTATGGAAAGCACTTTATACATTTACCGTCGTATGCAACAGCCCTGCAAACACGGTCATCCACGCTCGGAGATTCCTTCACCGTTAATTTTATTTTTATCGCTATATGGAATTAATTTGTATTATCACTCGTAAGATTGCTTTTAAATTATTTTTCGCTGTGGACGTTGTCATCATAGTGTACTTCTGAAAAAAAGAACGAAACAACTATTTAATTGAGCGCACTGATCAATAAAAAACATCGTGTACAGAATAATCGATATTGTCTTACCTGATATGCCAAGACTCATTATACAAAGTTGGCAGCGTTGATGATCTTCTGCCACCGACGACAACTGCGGATGAGGATGTCGGGTGGCACTTTTCTTTCCCGAAGTTAGCTCTATCTTCCTCTCGCTCTCCGTGACACGAATAACGAACCCTCGGTGTCGGCTCATATGCAGGGGCTGCTCGCTCTGCAAAACATTATTTTTTAAATTAAAAATAAATATCACATGATTTAAAATTATTTTATATTTTTTACTTACCAAGCTCCGCTGCTTTGCTGCTAATCGACATTGGCACGTATTCCATGATCTGCTGTGTTAATAAAACAGAGACGAGCGATCCGTCTTCTTTCTAGCGCAGACCTTTGCTGATGCTTCGGTTTTACGACTGTCTCGCTCTCTCTCTCTTTCTCTCTCTCACTGTCACTGACATCGGTGTATACTTTATAATATTTCGAGTGAAATGTACACTATATACAATTATTTACAACAGTTTCTTTATCACAAATAGCTGCACATACGTAGAATTATTGCGTTCGCAACGCAACACCCGATGCATGATCAGCGATATGACCACGAAACAGCACAATTATTTCGGACAAAATAATTTTCATAAACTCCGTATCCTCTGGCGTTAGCAAGATCGCGATGTGTTCGAGCGCTTCTTCAAAGAAGTCCTTGGAACCGATGATCTCATACGCTACTGCACGAGGCATTTCACTGACAACTATCTTTTCACGGACATATGATACCACCTCGTTCATACACCTCTGAATCGTTTCACTTTTGCTCTCTAGAACTTGCATATGAATATCAATTCTTCTACTTATTTCGACGAGCATATCAAATGTAGACCGCTGAAGAACAATGTTTGGAGAGTATTTTCGGAAGCGTTTCCGTTTCGATTCTCCAGATTCCTCTTGATTCTCGTATTCCTCATCAGCGCTACCACTTATTTTACCAAATGACACAGCTCTGTGCTGGTAACACGGGGTTAAAAGTGTGTAATGCGTTGTGTGCTCTATGCGGGTATTACACATTTTCTCGGCATCAGTCCCATGAGCTTCGAAATATTGTTGTACGCGAGAAAAATCACTTTTAAACACTCGCCACTCGTCCGCACCGAGTGTAATTCCGGTAAAAGTATTCGACAATATTTTCACCACCGGTGTAAGCGTACACGTAGAGTTCAACTCGAACCCGGCTACGATTATTTTACCAAATGATTTATTTAAACCGTACATAACGGGGTTCGCTATATACTGCGATATCGCATGAGGCTTAGCACCGTTATTTGCCATTTTTATTGCTTTCCTGTAGACTGTAACTTTTCGAATGAATCGTCGGTGGTGTTCATACTCCGTTTTATACAGATTGCCCCCACCACCTAACTGCATTGCCTCTTCTTTTGATACTGCAAATCATACGCCTGAAAATTGCTAGCTAATATCCTTTGATATTTGTCGCATTCTCCTCAACAGCCTAGTAACAGCAGCAGATATATCCCAAAACTCTTGCATACTCGCGCACACTTATGCGCACACTCACACATTGACATACAGATAATATTCGTCGGTGAAATTTGATGATTTTCCTCATGGCCAAGTGCCTTGAAATTAGATGAAAACAATATGACTTTCATCAGCGAAACTCGATAACTAAGTACATCATCATCGCTAAATATTTCCCTAGGTCTTGCTTTTGTAAAGCGATCGCGTGCGGCCATCTTCTTGGTTAGTCGTATTCATTACATCGTTGCAGTATATGCAGAGAGAGAGAGAGAGAGAGAGCTTGTTAAAGGAATATATATAAAAGTGAGCCGCTTTGAAAATTCTCTAGTTAATTGTCTGATTTACTGTGGTTACTACTACTACTACTCTAACAGCACAATCATGGTCAGAGTGGTAAAGCGCTCATTGATAAGAAAATTGATAGAGTTTATATTGAAGCGTAGACCGTCGTTGCGTTCGCGCTGGGGTAGAAGAAATTTACAGATCACCCTATGGGAACTTCCGACACAGGCGGTTGTTCGTAAAATTTGCGGTATGCTGTGCGAGTGTCATCAGCGCGATTTAGTTGACGCGTATAATATTGGATTGTTTGATAATCAAATAATTATTGATTCGGTGGTGCGTGTTATTCGTCGACGAGGTTGGCTGAATGAGACTGCTCTGCAACCCATACTCAATGAAAGACGTAAGTAATATACAGCGCTAATTACTTTTATTTTATTTCCTTTATTTCATAAGATTTTTATATAGTTCGACGGTATGAGGACGCAGAAATGGGATCCGACACCTATGATTTCGATGAGGAGGGTAGAACCGATTCAGATGATCATAGCAGGGACTACGATGGCGACAGCACCGTAGGGAATCGCTGGATAAATTTTACCCAGCCATTCTGCGGTTATAAACCTACAAACGGTCTTTTCATGGCAGGCCCCTCGAGAGAACCAGATGAATCCGTCGCAGGCCCATCGCGACAATACAGTTCAAACGTTGATGCCAACAGCAATACAGACAGCGAGGAAGAAGAAGACGAAGAAGAAGAAGAAGAAGAGGAGGAGGAGGAGGAGGAGGAGGAGGAGGAGGAGGAGGAGCAAGACGTAGACGATGACGACGAGGAGGAGGAGGAAGAGGAGGAGGACCCTGTAGATTCAGGTAAGCTTTTAATAATACAACTACGCTGACAAAAATAAAAAAATTACGCGGATAATAATAGTAAAATGAAAAAGCAGGGTACGAGACGGACCCAAACGTTTTTCGCTTTGCACGATTCACTGTGCCGAGACCGCCGACAATCGAGTTGGTTTACGAAATGCGTCGGCGGTTCCCGGGTGCAGTCGACGGATTCGAGGACTAGAAGCAAATATAAGTTTGTAATTCTTACGTTACACGAATTATATGCATAGTATATAGCCAGCGACAAACAAAAATTTAAAGTAAATTAAATAAAAATTCTAATAAATGGTTTAATTATGCCTGCAGGTGGACAGACCGGCGATGGAAGGACTGCTGCACGGGGTGGTGATATTTTGCCTCCTGGTGAACGTTTCGGTATCGACAACGAGCAGAGACGTTATTTTTCACGCTTTAGGATGCAGGGTCGAGAGACAGATTTTTATTTTCGTCAGCCACCGGTCGGTATCGATCATCTGACATGGTTCGAGGGAGGTGTACGAGATGTTCTCACACGTCTTACAGAATCGTGCGAAGGACATGATTATGTGGGTATGACTCTGAGCGTACCGTCTTTTGCGCAAGGACCTGTATGGTTATCATTTCGACCAGCTCGTGACATCGTTCCCGACGATATATGGCGACTAATTAATAGTGTAGCTCAGAGCGCGCGCGAATTTCGAATAGACGCTGGTACATGTAGAATGACGACGTGTATAGTACGAGGCGTCGAAGGAGCCGGTGTGGGCACTAGGCTTACACACGAGTCTATAGCAAAAAAGTCAATTTTACGCATAAGCAATCGCGATAATTTGTGTCTACAACGATCCCTTGTCACTGCCCGAGCGCATGCCGAACGCGGTCAAATACGTGCGGGTGTGCTACACAGACGATGGTGTCAAATTCGGAACGGGCTTCGAGGTGCGCAATATACAGCGGCGATAGAGCTCACACGTAATGCAGGGGTAACGACACCGTCTAGGGGGTGTGGTGCGCGCGAAATTCAGCTCTTTCAGGAGTACTTGGTTCACGAGTATAGCAATTGTTGTTTATGAATTTCTCACCTTCGGAAAACGCGTTCCGGCTCTGTACGATGGGCGAAAATACGTACTCACTGCAACAGGTAAAATTAATCATACACTCTTTATTCTCTATTACGAGCGTTCTCATCACTATCAACCGATATTAAATCTCGCCGGTGCGCTAGGTAGTCGGGGGTTCTGCACGCAATGTAATTCCAAGTATATTCGAGTACTCGAGCATCGATGTAGCTATCAATGTGCTCGATGTGAATCCACTTATTGCAACGGTAATAGAGACTCTCAGCCTGAGTATTGCGCAGACTGTAATCGTTCGTTCTTTGGTGCTTTTTGCCTCGCTCATCACAAGAGTGAGGGCTCCGCGGGCATCACGTCTCGTAAATATAGACAGTACAGCGTCTGTAACGCATTAAAAATCTGTAGAGGCTGCTCGCGTATGATTAAAACCACAGATAAAAAGATGCATGTATGTGGTATATCGTTTTGTGCTACATGCAAACAAACGCGGCCGACTACGCATGCATGTTTTATAGCACCTCTTAAGAAATCAGATGCGCAAAAGGAGAAGAAAAAAGACAAGTCTTCCACGAGATTTTTATTTTATGATTTTGAGACGCAGCAACACGCGCAATTGCATGATGATAAATCGACACGAATTCACGAGCCGAATTTATGTGTCGCACAATGCGTATGTATGGCATGTCTGGATATCACAGATATAGAGACAGATTGTGCTAACTGCGGTAAACGTGAATTCGTGTTTATCGATGATCCTGTTGGGGATCTCGTAAAATTGGCATTATCGCAAAAATTTAAAAAGACCATCTGCATCGCCCATAATGCTAGAGGTTTCGACGCACAATTTATTCTACGGTATTTAATCGAGGTGCAAAAAACACAGCTGCCCTCTCTGATTATGAACGGTACGAAGATTGTCTCGATGAAAATTGGCGATGTCGTTTTTCTCGATAGTCTAAACTATTTACCCATGGCTCTTAGCGCTTTACCTAAGGCCTTTGGTTTCGCTGATGAGGTGGCAAAAGGTACATTTCCCTATTTATTCAACACACCGGAATATCAGAATTACTCAGGTCCTCTGCCGGCTTTGCATTTTTACTCACCCGATACCATGTTCTCAGCGGATCGCGAGCGCTTTTTAAAATGGTATGAGGAAGAATCGAGTCGCGTAGATTATAAATTTGATTTTGCGACGCAATTTGTGCAATATTGTCGTACAGATGTTACGGTTTTGAGACGAGCGTGTTTAGCTTTTCGAGAGTTACTTATACGTTGTGGGAGCGTGTGCCCCTTTACAGAAGCATGCACGATAGCATCAGCATGTATGAGAGTATTTCGAAAGAATTTTCTACAGAAAGATCGCATTGCGGTGTTACCACCAGGAGGATATCGCTGGGGCGATAAGCAATCGCGCAAGGCCGTCGTATGGCTCGTATGGCTCGAGCGTGAGCTCAACTGCGTTATCGCTCATGCTGGACGCACGAGAGAGTATCGCCCTCCGGCCGGCCTACCGGCCGTGGACGGTTACTACGTGGATGCGGGGGTCCATCACGTTCTACAATTTCATGGCTGCTTTTGGCACGGTTGTCCGCGATGTTATCGCGTGAATAGAGATGCTCGAACTAAATTCGGCGATACAATGGATGAGCGATACGAGCGTACCATTCTTATTTCCGGGCGAATCAGATCGAAAGGGTACACTCTAACCGAAATATGGGAATGCGATTTTGACAGATTACTCGAGAATAACGAGGAAATGTCGATATACGTGAAAAATCACGCCATGGTCAAGCAGGCGCCTCTCGAACCACGCGATGCATTCTTTGGCGGTCGAACGGAAAATTTTGTAAGCTTGTACGACTTCGCGAACGGGGAGCAGATACGCTATGTGGATGTCTGCTCGCTGTATCCGTGGGTATGTAAGAATGGAAAATATCCCGTTGGACACCCGAAATTGTACGTAGGCGACGAGTGTCGAGAAATCGTAGGACTTGAAAACGATCTAAGTGTCGTCGAGGGTCTCGTGAAGTGTACCGTGCTGGCACCGCGCGATTTGTATGTACTCGTACTGCCTGTTCGCATGCATGGGAAACTACTGTTCCCCCTGTGTAGAACGTGCTGTACAGATATGGACACATCCGAGGTTTGTACACACGATGACACGACTGAGCGAGCGTTTGACAGCACATGGGTCGTGGACGAACTGAGAAAAGCTGTGTCGCTCGGATATAAAGTGACGCGTATCTATGAAATTTGGCAATACGTTGTTACGCAGTATGACTCGACAACGCGACGAGGCGGTCATTTTGCCGAGTACATCGATACATTCCTAAAAATAAAACAGGAGGCGAGTGGTCCGCCAACAGAGTGTAACGATGACGAGGAAGCAATAGAGCGTTTTATAGCATTGTACAAGGAGTCTGAGGGTATATATCTCGAGCGAAGTGCTTTGCAGCCAAATCCGGGTTTACGTTCACTAGCGAAATTGGCTCTTAATTCATTCTGGGGAAAGTTTGGTCAACGAGAGAATCTCACGAAAACCGTTATCGTTTTCACGCGCGCGGAGCTAATGAATTTATTAACGAGTCCGGAGATTGAGGTGACGGGGATGCTACCGGTTAATCACAAGATTATGTATGTAAACTATGTGAGCAACCGCGATGCTATCCAACCATCGCCGACATCAAACGCCGTGATTGCAGCATACACGACGGCACAGGCACGCCTAAAATTATACAGTTATCTTGAGGGGCTCGGGCGACGAATATTGTACTGCGATACGGACTCCTGTATTTACGTGAGCCATCCCGGTGGTAACGAGTATGAGCCGCCAATCGGTCAATTTCTAGGAGATCTTACGGATGAATTAAGTCAATACGGGCCTGGTAGTTATATAACTTCGTTCGTTTCGGGTGGACCAAAATTTTATGCATACCTTGTTCGTAAACCCGACGGTACGATTATTGAAAAATGTAAAGTGAAGGGTATCACGCTAAACTTTGCGAATAGCCGTCACGTAAATTATAACGCATTACGATCTTTCGTGACAGGAGCAAGGAGCTTACCTATTATTTTTAAATTCGACGCTATTCGACGTACGGAATTTCATCATGTAGTAACGCGTAAAGAAACGAAATCATGCCAGCCTGTTAACACGAAGCGAAAACGGCACGGGCTGTACGCTACTGTACCGTATGGCTATTGTGAAATACGCTAATTAGTATAACGCAAAAAAGTATATAGTTTTACGGGTGAATTCGCGATATTTAAAAATAATCTTTTTGTCTAGTTTCATGTAACATATTTACCGTGTACAATACATTGAAAAAAATTGATTTATTATGTATAAAACCGTTATCGGATCGTTTTTTTTGTGCTGATATTCGTAACAGTAGCTGCTATCTCTCTACCGTTCCCTTTTGTGCTGACTTTCTCATCGTTGATTCCTTTTGTCCCGTCTTTCTCATCGAGTGTTTCCTTTTGTTCTGGCTTCCTAGTGCTACATCCGTGGATATAATATTGTTGTTTAGAATTTGATGATTCGTAAAATTTGTATATAGAGATGTATGCATAGTGAAATAAAAATATTGCTTTATTTGTAAGAAATATAAAAATTATCGTTATTTAATATACATACAGCGTAAACGCCAGCTTATACCGCGGGCCCGCGCCTCATCAGCTAGTGCAGGCGCGCCGCGTCTTATCAGCTCTTTAAGGCCGCAAAAATAGCTGATGCCGCGGGGTCGCCGCCGCCGCCGCCGCAGCCGCAGCCGCGGTATAAGCTTATTTAAGAGTCTGCTGATTGATTTTGATAGACACTCGTCGATATGGATACACGTTGGAAACATCCGTGGACAGCTGTGATAAGTGGTCCTACGGGATGTGGTAAAACATATTTTGTAAAAAAATTCTTTAAATACATGCGCGAAATGACGGATGTCCCGTTCGAGCGTATACTTTTTTATTACTCAGAGTGGCAGTCCGGGTATTCAGAGTACGGTGATAAAATCGAATTTCGCGAGGGTTTACCGCAAGCAGTAAACTACTCGAATGACGCAAGACCTAAACTTGTGGTCATTGACGATCTAATGCGCGACGCATCCAACAATACTGTGGTCGATCTTTTCACCAAGGGTAGCGATCATAAAAATCTTAGTGTCATTTTCATCACGCAAAATCTCTTCCATCAGGGTCACGGGCAGCGCGATATCTCCTTAAACGCTAATTATATCGTTGTCTTCAAAAATCCGCGAGATCGCGCGCAAATTCAGCACCTAGCCCGCCAGGTATGTCCCGAGAATCCGCGATTTTTGCAGGAAGTATATTTCGATGCAACAGCCGCACCGCACGGCTATCTATTATTTGACTTGAAACAATCGACGCCTGATAATTGTCGATATCGCGCCTGTATATTTCCCGATGACCAATACCATTACGTTTACGTGCCTCAAAAAGCAATGAAAGTTCGCGATGCGTCGCGCGATGTACCAGTAATGCGCTTGTAATGGCGTTGCGCGGACCTCTCGATAAAAAGCAGATAATTATATTGCAAGCCTTGTGTTATCTGAAGCAAGAGCAACGACGTGCAATTTTGCGCAAAGCAGATGTAGCGCTTGTACGCTGTATATGCGAGTGTGCTCTAAACGTTTTACAGGGAAACGTGAGTCTGAACAACGTGCAAAAGAATCATCTTCGGAGGCACGCGACAATTCTTCGGCGACTAGCCGCCAAAAGGGGAAATTGGAGCGGTAAGAGGAAGATCATCGTCGAGCACTGTGTCGGATTTCTCAAGTTGCTTCTTGCGCCTGTCTTGGCCTATGCGAGACATGGAATATGCCAGAAAGATGGTACTTATTCCTCATGATAACATACATCGTCTCGCTGGACTCGCCACTACTGCCGCTGCTGCTACTAGTGCAGACCCGTTGCCTTCCGTACAGACTACCGGTACGCCATTATCGCGCCTCGACTCTGAGCTGAGTGAAATTCTAAACTCTCACTCGTACATGAGCGAGAGAGAGAAGTGGATAGCGTACCAACAGGTTTTACAGCGTTATCTTCACATGGTCGAGTACGATAATGCCGTACCGAATATTTCATCAAAACGAAAAGTAGCAATACTCGATAGCCACGAGAATAAATCCGACGACGATTTAATGAACAAAGTTAAATCGTGGCTCAATGACACACTTATTATCGATAGCGTACCAAAAAAATTTTAATCTAAAGCAATATCGTTGCTTCGCAATTTGCATCGCAGCGCCGTTGGTAAAAAAATGACATGGGATCGTAACGGCGTTGTTTCCATAGACGGCAGAAGAATTTCAAATTCCAATATCGTTGATCTTGTTAACGATGCTATGCGAGCTAGAAAACGCGAGAAACCCATCGGACGATCTCACTTTGCTAAACTCCTGCGAGCGATACAGATGCCGCGTGAATTTATCGGTAACCCCGCGTTACTACACGAGCCTACACCTACATCATCGTCGACACCACAGCGGCGTCTTATTTTACCGCGCGAAAACGATAGTAGCAGCAGCAGCAGCAGCAACGGTAGCAACAACAACAACAACGACGACGAGGCCGAGACCGCACACTCAAACAGAGATTTAATGCTCACGGCTGAAAACGACATCATCGAGGGGGAGGAGGGGAATGAAGAAGAGGACGAACAATTGCAAAACTTTGCACAAGTAGAATATCGACCACCCACACAGTTAGAAAAGAAAAAGAAAAAGCATCCATTTAACTGGTCATCGCTAAAATTATGAAAATTCTTCAAAAAATCTATTATGACACCGCTCATCCTGCTTCCTATTCTCGAGCAAAAAATTTGGCCCAGGTGGATCGTAGAGTAGCGCGAAAAAATGTTTTACCATGGCTCGAGACACAGGATTCATATAACATGCATCGCCTCGTACGACGACGATTTCCCCGTCGTACGTACAGTGTGAGTAATATAGACGATGTATGGGAGGCTGATTTAGCTGATCTTCGCTTGATAGCCACGTACAACGATGGGTACGCGTATCTGCTTGTTGTTATTGATGTGTTGAGCAAATACGCGTGGGTCGAGGCTTTGCGTGACAAAACGAGCGCAAACGTGGCCCGCGGTCTCACACGCATACTCGCGCGCAGTAACAATCGTGGCCCGCAACAATTGCAAACTGATCGAGGCAAAGAATTTATCGGCGCACCGTTTCAGCAAATTCTCAAGAAAAAGAATATCGATTTTCGCGCTGCTTGTAACCCTGATATAAAAGCCTCGATTGCCGAACGCTTTAATCGAACAATAAAAGAGCGAATGTGGCGCTACTTTACATACACGCGAAATAAGCGTTACATCGATGTTCTACAAAATTTTTTATATGCTTATAATCACACTAGACACAGCGGAACGCGTATTCCTCCGAGCGAAGTAACCCTCGAAAATGCCTCTATAGCCCGAGACAATTTATCACGGCGTTACGAGCGTAACGCGAAAAAAATTAAAAAGCCTAAATACAGCGTCGGTGACTTGGTACGTATCAGTACAGCTAAAGCAGCTTTCGTGAAAGGATATGAGCGTGGTTGGAGTAACGAATTATTCAAGATTCAACGAATATCGTTGAATCGAGAGCCATTCGTGTATATTTTACACGATCTGAATAACGAGACTATCGACGGTATTTTCTACGAAGCAGAATTATCACGAGTACGAGTGCCTCCGTCATCTGAGAAGACGAAAGAGAAGAAGAGGACAAAGAAGAAGAAGAAGAAGAACGCTCGGGATCATCGTCCGTGATAAATATGAGCTCCAAGGATAGCTCTTTCTTTGTCGTACTACCGAGCAACAGTAGTATGCAGTATTTTCCGGATAATACGACGACGAAATTTATTACAAAACTACCGCGTCAGATACGCCTGCACGGAGAATGGGCTGTTTCTCTTGTGGAAATTGCTTATCCGATGACTCTTTTACATGTTCCTACTGTAGAAAATCTCGTAACTTTTGAGGATGGTGATTATGATTTATCGGGTTTAAATCTTTTAACACGGAGGAGCGTTGATAGAGACCAAGTAGCACCTGGTGTATATCGCTCTATAGACGCTCTTTTGGAGAGTATAAATCAGCTACCTCACGTGGCCGATCATTTGCGCTTTAAATCGCTTCCGAGCGGGCAGGTCGAAGTGGCACGCGTATGCGACGATCTACGCTACCACGACTTTCGCGTATCGCCCGCTATCGCAAGGCTACCAGGATTCTCGGAAGAGGCTTGTAGCCCCGTAATGATAGAACCGCATTGCGAATACACAGGGTCGAGGCCTGCATCTCTCACCGGTGCTATACCGGGCAGCATGTTTTTATACACAGATATCTGCGAGAGCTATATTACAGGCGATGTACAAACACCCCTCTTACGAGTTGTTCCCATTGATACTGATGACTGTCCGTATGGTTCGATAAAAATTAAATCGTTTTCAACGCCACGATATATACCTCTCTTGCGCAATAATTTACACACTATCGAGATCGATATAAGAGACGAATTTGGGGATCCTATACCATTCGAGCGGGGAACGTTGACTGTGACACTACATTTCAAAAGGTCCCACGATTGATTACACCACTATGGATGATATTGACAGTGTGCAGCACGGATGGGGTCGTCGCGGGTACGGTGGTATTAGCCATGTTTATATCGGAACACCTAATCAGCGAGGACACGGTATCGGTAGCTTTCTTGGGGGCCTGTTTCGTCGAGTGTTACCACTTTTAAAGAAGGGCGCTAAAGCAGTTGGAAAAGAGGCGTTGCGCGCTGGTGTAAACGTATCCGGTGATATCCTCGATAGAAATATAGCTGTGAAAGATGCTATTCGCGAGAGAGCGCGAGAATCAGGCAGTAATCTCAAACGCAAAGCCTCTGAAAAAATTGACACTCTCATGCGGGGGTCTGGTTATAAAAAGCGCAAAATTTCACGTACTCCTCATTCATCGAACGAACGTAAACCACGACGTATCTCTCGTAAAAATAAAAGTGTAATAAAGAGAAAAACAATAAAAAAGAAGAAGAATAATAAGAACAATAAGAAGAAGAAGAAGACTCGTCAACGAACGGTTGCAGATATTTTTGGATAGCTGAAACAAGATGGCTTTTCTACATGCGCACTCGTGCGAGTGTCTTAAATCGGAACTTGAATTATTTTCACTCCCACCGACGCAAACTACTATCGAAGGCTCCAATTGGGTGTATTACAAACCAATGTCTTCGCTAACAGATGATTCACCGATTGAATTTGTTATTCCCGGACAGGGTGATGAGTATATCGATCTTGCGCATACTATGCTTAGTCTGAGAGTGAAAATAACATCTCCTACTATTACGGAAATTGCCGTGGGCACATCGTCGAAAGTAAGTGCCGGCCCTGTAAACAATCTCTTGCATTCTATGTTTAATCAGGTGGATGTATACCTGAATCAAAACTTAGTTTCACCTCCAAATAACGCCTACGCTTATCGAGCGTACATAGAAACACTTTTGAATTACGGTCCAGCAGCAAAAAATTCGCATCTCACGAGCGTTCTCTGGTACGACGATACACCTGGAAAAATGGATGATATAACATCGGAAAATACGGGGCGTGTGAAGAGAAAACAATTTTTAAATGTCGAAAAAACTGTAGACTTGCTCGGTCATCTGCATTGCGATATATTCAATCAGGAGCGGTTCCTATTAAACGGTGTCGAGATGCGCCTACGGCTGGTTCGGTCTAGAGATTTATTTTGTCTTGTGGGGGATACAAAGAATGGTCAATGCGGCTTAAAGATTCTCGAGGCATCGCTTCTCGTTCGTAGAACAAAAATAGCTCCTGGTGTGCTGCTCTCACATGCTAGAACTCTGGCAAAATCTACGGCTAAATATCCTCTTACGAGAGTCGAGGTAAAAGCCGTTTCAATACACTCGGGTGTTCGTGGAGATACTATCGATAATATCGTGTTAGGTCAGTTGCCGAAGCGTATAATTATCGGTTTTGTCGATAACAAAGCGTTTAACGGTGACTTCAGTATGAATCCGTTGAATTTCCAAAATTACAAGATAAATTATCTCTCGTTGTATGTAGATGGTGCTCAAATACCTTCAAAACCGTTACAACCTGATTTCACGAAAAATCATCTATATGTGGATGCTTTTCAAACGTTGTTTTCGGGAACTGGAATACATTTCTTGAACGATGGTAATTCGATCGATCGCAATAATTATCGCGATGGATACTGTCTGTTTGCTTTTGATTTGACACCCGATCTTTCGGCGAACAGCAATACACATTGGAATTTAATAAAGCACGGTAGTGTGAGAATAGAGGTACGATTTGAGGATGCGCTTGCTTCAACGATAAATTGTGTAGTCTACGCGGAATATGATAATGTCCTTGAAATTGATGCCTCTCGGCAGGTAATGGTGGATTTTACCGGATAAGCGAAAAATGTGCTGATGTCGGCATAAAATTATTTCGTGTTAAGACACGTAGAAGCGTGTCCGGGAGTAACTAATCAGTCGAACTCGGTCATCTGTACGGATTAGACGTGAAAATGGATATCGTCGTGGATATACAGGGAATGCGTGTTAAAGACTCGGAATTTATTCCGAAAGAAATTGCTGTGGTAGCAGTGGATAGACCGTACTCTGCTCATTGGATCGTTGCACCGCCGTGTCACTTTGCCGAATTATCACAGCAATCGAGAAGCCAGAATAATTTTCTCTCGAAATATTTTCACGGTATGGAGTGGTACGAGGGCGATGTGAGCTGTAAACAGGTATACGCTAACTTGCGTGAAATTTCGCGAAAATCAAGACGCATCTATACGCGTGGTCACGAGAAGGCTATACTTCTTTGCGATATCACGAGTCGTGAAATTTCCAACCTGGAGGATGAGGAGGGCGCCCCATCGTACACATTTATGCCGAAATCTTTGCGAAAATGCTTCAGACACGCTATGATAAATGATACAGCCTCTTCGCATTGTGCAATGCGCCAGGCTTTCCAAATAAAAAATTGGCTTCCCGAGCATCCATTTAAAGGAGAATCATACATGGATGTTTGGTCAGCAGACGAAGAGGAAGAGAATAAAAAAGGGGAGAAATCTTCATCTTGTGGTCGTGACACGATCGACGACGCTGTGAAATAAATTTTGCATATATATACGTCTTTCAAAGCGTATCGGTCATCATTTAATCATTGACTATGTGTTCAGCATGAACACTAGACAAATCTACGAGAGTCTGCAGTATCTACCACTTTCAACCGTTGGCGTATACCCGGCTGACAGAATTCCTCGTGTATGGTCGTTACCAGCCGGCCTCGTAGTTAACACGGATAACCACGACGGACCTGGAGAGCATTGGATCGCCACGTACGTTAACCATCATGGAAAAGGAATGTACTTTGATAGCTACGGGCTACCACCGGTTATACCGCAACATCTCGCCCGACTACGAAGAAACTGCAAGTTCTATCGGTACGGCCTCAAGCAGCTACAGAGTAATACGTCGGATGTGTGTGGACAATTTTGCATCGTATTCCTACACCTTATGTCGTGCGGCTTCACCATGTCGCGATTTAATAATCTCTTTAGCGATAATGTAACGAAAAACGACAGATTAGTGCGTGAATATTACAATGCTTTTGCCTCTCGACGATCAGACAGTGATAAAAATAAATTTAACGGCAGAGGAGTCTCCGAGCGAGGATTACCGTGTTTGCAGGGATGTTGCATACGACGGTAAATATCTGTAAAGTGATTTAAATAAAATATTGATTAATTAAAAACAAATACATCGGTTTACTGTGTCTCTTCTTTTATAATTATATATAAATTATAATATAATATTATAATCGAGGTCTCTCGCGGCACGGTATCATATTCTGCGTCTTTTACTGCAGAGCATTCGCTTCACGAGAAGCACAGCGCAAAGCGGTACACGCGTGCAAAACTGCTGACATTGCATTCAAAGCGTTGCACACCTAGGTATGACTCAGAGGGGGTTTGTTATCTTCAAACACTGTGATCACCGCCAGCCTCATCCGGAGCATCCAGTCTGTCTTTAGCAGTGCGCGACGAAGGTCTGAATAGAAAAATGTATCCACTAAATCTAGGCCACGATCTAGCGGCGGCTTTTGTGTGTCGGGTGGTATGCGACACCGACGATAATACGATGTGTCTGCGGTCGGAGGTGATGTGCGCGGAATTGTGCGGACTGGAGGCCTATTTATATAAGTTATATATCGAGGAGCAATCTGAGCGGAGACGATTTTTAATAAGTGATTTGTGCGCTGGAGTGTCCTGTGTGGTTGTATGGAATGAAAGGACTATGCGCGGGTCGATCATCGACACGGATGATGACGGGTACTGTGAGGTACTGCTGGTCGATTTCGAGGAATCGATATACATCGATTGGCAGCACCTATTTTACTCAGAGCCGTCGATTAGTGCGTTACCGGTGCTGCTTGTAAAGTGTGTAGTATTCGGTCTCGATGATTTAATTGACGAGGCCGGAAATCTAGATCCGATCGAAGCAGCGCGTGGTAATGATACGCTGATCGGGATACGGATGCCCACGCCCGACGGTGCCCAAGGTCCATGGGTGCGAGTAATCCGTATTACCCGTACGCATAGCTGTGGTTTTTGAGTGAGTGAGTGAGTGAGTGTGTGAGTAAGTGAGTGAGAGAGAGAGAGAGAATATATGTGTGTGTGTGTGTCCCGTCACTCTGGAGAGTCGTCACAGCTGCAGCCAGCACAAGGGTGAGTCAAATATTTTATTCCAAGTATGTGTACACCTATGCTCCATCCTACTCTTATCTCTACTCTTCCTTGTTCACCAAGGTACCCACACCACCTCACTTTACCATCTCCATGTTACCGACACTGGTCAAGCAGAGTGGGTAGCGCGGTGGTGGAAAAGTGAGGTGGTGGGGGTAGCCGCGTGGTGGGGGAAGGAGTGGGGATAGGAGTGGGATGGAGCAAAGGTGTACACATACTACTCAGGGGAATCGATTGATCGAAAGAGCACTTTTTTGTTACATTCTGAATTTAAAAATGAAATTAGTGTGGCTGTCGAGCAGCGCTTCGTCTTGAAGAACAGATTTTCAACAAGAGCCTCGAGGCTTGTCCGGTCATGGTTTATATAGTTCAGTGGATAGACCCCGAGGGGGTGTTTTGTGGTATGTCACGTGTTGTTTGTCGCCCTTCAATCACTGGGTGAAGGAGGTGCGGGGTGGTGTGTCGGTGTACCGTTATTTCTATATTTAGCCGGGCTTTGTCTTTTCTGAGTTTGAACCGCTGTTCTAGCGAGGTTGAATTTTGTTGGTCGTGTTAAATTTCCACCCGCAGGAGGTTCAAACTTTTCCTGAGAGTTTTTTATTGTTTGATTAATGTTTTTACTAATTATTTTTGTGTGTGGTTTTACTTATTCTTTGTGTGTATTTCCTAGTCTATCTTCTGTTTCGATTCGTGCTAGGATTGTTTAATTATGGTGACTTTGGTGTTTTACAACGTGTTTTCTAGATGTTTTCCTAGATTTTCGTGCTGGTTTTACTTTTGAGTGTCTTGTCCGGTTAGGGCTTGCCCTAGTCTTGATTTGTTAATTGTTTTTTGTAATATTTCGGTTCGTTTTATGTCTTTATTTTGTTATTAATATTGGATCCTTGAGTGGGGGTATGTGGTGAGGTTTCATGTGGAATCCCCTTGTCGTTTACTCTTGAGAATTTGTGGAATTTCGAGAGTTCCACTAATTCTTTTGTAATTTCGCCGTATCGTGGCGTTCTCTGCACATCGCGTCGGTGTGGTATGGTTGGCTTAAAAGGGTGAAGCTGACTATGCCTTCTTAGCACGGTAAGGCATTTGTTGTTACGCGTTGTTCCGCCTGCTTCCTAGTGGGGCGGGGGCTACTACGCTGGGGTCCGGTCTGTAGTGCGTGGTGCTGCTGTTTTGACCTGCCCCTCGTCTTACTCGTGCGCGTTTCTTGCGAGCTGTGTTTGTTTTGATAGTTGTGTTTGCTTCTTTTGTTAATGGATCATCGACTTCTCGAGTGATTCTCTTTCTTTACTATTAGTTTTGATCTTTGTACGTTGGTGTAGGCTGGGTGTGTGGGTGCTCTTAAGGTTATGTTATAGTAGCGGAGCGCCGTAAATGGCGTTCCGTTACAATATATCTACCATCTCTTCGCTATAAGTAAATTCAATCAAATCTTTGATAAAAAAAAGGGACAACGAAATCTGTCACCAATCATAGATTACAATTCACTACACTGAAAAATATTATTTACTAATTTTAAAAGCGAAAGGAAGTAATTGCAAGTTCGTCATTTAGATTATTAGGAGAAACCTAATGCTACCTTCGATTATTAGGTTTCTCCTAATAATCGTTTCAAGGGGGGAGGTGTTACGTCCTGACGTAACCATGCTTCAATATCTTTCTTTCTTTTAAAGAAGATCATAAACCTGCACTGTGGTCGGGTCCTATAGTTACCAGAGATTATACAGGTATAATGACGGCGGGAGGGGTGACACCTGCAGCCACTCCGAGGCAGGGCAGTGGGAACACACGGTGTGCGCCAAGAGGGGACGGTAAGGTTCACCACTGTACCTAACAACGAAAAACTAAGAGTTGGTAGGGCACTGCCCCACTCTAACGGTCAGTGTAGACGGGCCTGAATCTCGTATCAAGAGTTTTCACTCTATGGCCTGTGGATATCATTGGCGGTGCGTGTCACCGAAGTCTTTAATTGGTTCGTACCCACTTGCTCTGTTAGCGACTGTCGAGTGCTCGCTCCCTTCTCCCTGTCGTGTACCGTATCTGGGTCGCGAAAGTAGAACAACTGCCCTAGCAACGTCTTCGTTTCTTTGGAAGTTCTTATATGCTACGACGAATGTTGCAATGAACGAAAGATTGATATTCAATATTACAAGAAGATATCTGTCTTTTTAATTCTATTGATGGAAAATTGGAATTTGTTTTTGACTTCAGAATTTCAGAATAGACAAATAACAATTGAAATACAATTGTACCAGAGATTTTGACTCTTTACGAAGTAAATATTCCGGTGACGAAATATACAATATATTGGGTCTGGGAAAAAATTCGTGGCGTTTTTTTAGTAAAATTGAACTGGTTTTCTTATCGTGTGAAAATGAATTTATTTAAACAAAATATTCTCCATTGGTATCGACAATGTTTCGATATTTTCTGGGTATAGCCATGATGCTATCGGTGAAGAACTTCTCTGGATTCTAGTTGAAAATCTGAATCGAGTGGTTTTAACAGGCTTTTTTAAAAGCAGCTTAATTCCATTGAGAGAGTTCTGCAGAGATCGGAATAAGTGATTGTCAGAGGGTGCTATGTCTGGACTGGATGCATCAAAACTTCCGAACCAAGCTCTCGCAATTTTTGACGGGTCATCAAAGAAGTGTGTGGTCGGGCGTTGTCATGATGGATGACAACACCTTTCTTATTCATCGATTCGGGCCATTTTCTTTCAATTGCTTAGCGTTATCTCTCTAGTTGTCCACAGTAGAGTTGAGAATCAATCGTCTGACCTACTGGAAGTAGCTCATGGTGGACGATTCCCTTTCAGTCCCACCACACACACAGCATCACCTTTTTCCCCGTCAATCCTGGCTTCGCGAACGCTTGTGACGGCTCACCATCCCTTGTCCACAATCTTTGACCCTTTCGATTGTCGTACGTGATCCATTTTTCATCACCGTTTATGACACGTTTCAGAAATGGCTCGATTTCATTGCGTTTCAGCGGCGTATCGCAGATGTTAATTGGGTCTATAATGTTTTTCGCACTCAATTCATGAGGAACCGGTAGATCGAGCTTCTTTTTGTCGCGAGCTTTGTGTAAATGGTTCAAAACGGTTTTGTGTTCAATGCCTAGTTTCAAATCAATATCGACACTGCTGATATGCTTATTGTTTGAGAATGCTTGAACATTCTGCTACGCGTTGCTGGACTGCGCACTGCAGGCTAGCGTAGGCAACTGCTTGCTGTTGCTACTTAGTGCCAGCACCTCTCAGGAGCAGTAAACTCGCAATAGGTCAGCATGGCAAGCAACATGTCGCTGCGCCCACGCGCTCTACGACTGCTTGACGAGACAACGGCTGCTTTGTATAACGTAGCCATCTTGCGTTTTGCTCTTGCACGTTTTTCATCGCCACCGTGATTCGTGCGTGCTCAACTTAGTTCTGTGCATCTTAATAATTCTCAACGTTCAACACTGCCGACCTGCAGTCTGTACAAAACTCATCCATCACATCAGCATTCGTATATTGACATCGGCCTTCGAAAGGTTCGAAAATAAACGGCTGTTGATGGAAGAGCACCTCGACAGCATTTTTGCCGTCACTACACCCTCCAACAGAGACGCGACGTCTCTAGCTGGAATTATTGCTGCAGTGTCTGAGGAAGACACCGTGCTCAGAGGACTCAGCAGCACCGAACGACTCTGGGATTGCGTGTTGGTCCATCATGTGGCAAGAAAACTGGACAGGCTGACACGGGAAGCATGGGATACATCACTTGGAGCTTCGCAGGAATTTCCAGCATTCAGGGAGCTCAAGGAGTTTGTCACATCCCGGGTCAGGGCGCTGGAAAGAATCGAAGTGACTATAAATCAACTGTGCGTTAACACCAAGGCCTCTACATCAAAGGCATCATCAAGCTCATCTAAAGGATCAGTACGACCCAGCATAGCTCATCACTCGACTGCCCGGGGGGCACCAGCCAAGGAAACTCGCAGAGAATGAACCGATAAAGCCTACCCCTATGATTGTTGCCGATCTCTCGACCATTACGTGGTGATGTGCCCAGAGTTCCGAGAGCGCAACATCACGGAACGTCGTAAGGTGGTCGACAGAAGCCATCTATGCTACAACTGCATGGGAAGACACAACGTGGCGTCGTGATGTTCAAGCAAGAAGTGTAGGGAGTGTGGTGCCAAGCATCATACTATGCTCAACCTGCAGCTCAATGAAATGGAGGTGCAGTCATCCAGAATTCAGAACTGCTCAACATAGTCAGCTCAACACTCCTCGCAACTGCTTTAGCACTCATTAAAACAACAGTTTCAACTCATCAAGATCGGCTGCTCATAGATCCAGGATCGGAACTATCTTTCGTAGCAGAAAGCCTCTGCACTCAGCTCAAACTAATGTTACGTCAAACGCGCGCGGTGTTTTTACAAAAACCGATAAATTTAAGACGTGTGAGGCGTTTTGGCGTGTTTTTCGTACTCTAGTCAAGGAGAATGAATTCTTCTTTTGCCACACCTGACAAGAAACACCGAAGACGCAAGCCCCCTTTTGAGTCTAACCTTTCGGAAAATTACTCAGGACAGAGCTGAGAATACTCGTTGATTGCTCGCGTTAACCGTCACTCGACTCGATACACCAGATCGATAAATTAACCCGCGGAGAAAGGGGTTTTAGGGGGAAGGAAAATGGCAGATAACTTTCACTTGGGGAAAAATTTACGGAGATATCAGACAGTATAAATTGGCAGAATGGCTTTTGTACTTACAGTTGGTTTTCTGGTGAAGTTGTTTCGCCGGTAACTGATGCGTCGAAGGAAAAATATGGTAACCGTTTGTTAGAATGAAAATGCTAAACTCGATGATTCATGAAACTGTTAGAATTTATTCAAATAACCAAATAAGTGATACAAGTACGTTCACTATTATGGTGTGCGAGCGATCGTTACTTTCGATGCAATACTTTTAACGTGATACTTATGATTCGATAAAACAGTAAAACGAAATAAACAGTGTGGACTAGTAAAGGGTGGTTAAATTTTAAGGGCCGATGTTGATTTTGAATAAAACACAAATTATTTAGGAAATTATTGTCAATTCTTTTTATTATGATAATATGGTATGGTTCAATTATGTATGGAACAAAATATCGGCTAAATGGCCGCCGCGACCTCAGCGGCACACCTCCATCCGATGGTCCAAATTTTCGATGACGCTTAGGCATAATTGAGGTTCTATGCCGTTAATGTGCCGAATTATCTCATCCTTTAGCTCTTGAATTGTTGCTGGCTTATCGACGTACACCTTTTCTTTCAAATAACCCCAAAGAAAGAAGTCCAACGGTGTCAAATCACATGATCTTGGCGGCCAATTGACATCGCCACCACGTGAGATAACACGGCCATTGAATTTGTCGCGCAAAAGAGCCATTGTTTCGTTAGCTGTGTGGCAAGTGGCACCGTCCTGTTGAAACCACATATCGCCCACATCCATATCTTCCAATTCGGGCCATAAAAAGTTCGTTATCATCTCACGATAGCGAACACCATTCACAGTAACTGCCTGACCGGCCTCATTTTGGAAAAAATACGGCCCGATGATGCCGCCAGCCCATAAACCGCACCAAACAGTCACTCTTTGTGGGTGCATTGGTTTTTCGACAATCACTCTTGGATTATGATTCGCCCAAATGTGGCAATTCTGCTTATTGACGAATCTACTGAGGTGAAAATGTGCCTCATCACTGAAGATGATTTTCTTCGAAAATTGATCATCCACTGTTGCCATTTCTTGCCACCATTCTGACCATTGACGACGTTTGGAATGGTCAAGAGGCTTTAGTTATTGAGTCAATTGCAGCTTATAAGCGTGTAAATGCAAGTCTTTATGCATAATGTTCATCAACGACGAGCGTGAGAGGTGCAATTGTTGGGCACGACGACGAGTTGAGGTGGACGGCTCTTTAGCCACACTATCGCGAACAGCAGCAATATTTTCTGCAGTACGAGCTGTACGAGCATGCACTGGTGTTTTAATATCTCCTACAGACCCGGTTTGCTCAAATTTTTGCACGATTTTTCCGATTGTATGCACATTTGGATGATTAAATTGTCCGAAAAAATCACGAAGTGCACGATATGCATTTTGATTTGAACGCCCATTTTCATAATAAGCCTGAATAACTTTAACGCGTTGCTCGATTGTGTATCTTTCCATGGTTCAAATTGAGTTAGTCTAAAATTGAGAAATGTCAAATGAAATGCAGAAAAAACTTGACGTTTAGGTGTGGTTCACATTCAACATCGGCCCTTAAAATTTAACCACCCTTTACAAAAACGGCAGAAAAAAATCAAATTCAATTTCTTCCGGATTCCTTCTTCAAACTTGAGATAAATACCGAATGATTGACATTAAAACCGAGAAAAAGTAAATTCGAATTGAATTTAGACTCTTCAACTGTTTTTCTTCTAAGTACTTAATCTGAATTTTAACTGTCTCTACAGGATTGGGTTCCTGCGCGGTGGGAGCCTGTTTAGCTCGCCAGTTTTGATCGCGACTGCTCGAACACTCGACACTTCAGCTGTACGCAGTGTAAGCTGTTCTTCACCGGGCTCTAACCTAGGAGCATCTGTGTAACGGACTAGATCAAGAATCCTCTGATGTGTTTTCCGGTGTTTTTCCTTCTAGACATGTCCTCGTTCGATTTTCGTTACGAGTTGCTTGGGGTGAGCTGACATATCCCATGAAAAATGAAGCTACTCCGAAAAAGGCTCAGACTTTTAAGTAGATCCACCGAGCCTCTGGTGATTCATGCTGTAATTCTCATCTGAACCCGGTCTCGTTCAACTCGTATTCTGAGCTGCGGTATCACCTGTCGCGAGGAACCATTCCCTGTTTCGACGACACGTTGTCGCGATAGATAGTGAGGAATAAAAACGACTCGGACGCCGGTACAGCCAATATACTTCTCTTTAGTATTACTTTTCTTTCTTTTTGTTTTTCCTTTATAGACTACGACTTATTAATTTAATTAAGGTTTATATTTGGAATTCATTTAAATGCTTATTAGTTAATGTCTAAAATGGCCTTATTGACTGAATATTTTCCGATAGTTTTCCTCAAGTCTTTTAAATTGGATATCGCTGGTAACAAATTGGGATATCGGATTGATAACATTTTACTCGATTGTTAAAGTCGTTTTATGAAAGAGTTATTCTTCTTATTCATTTTTAAGAAAATGCATTCTATATGTATGTATTAATATTTCTGTTCAGGGTGGCCGATTTATCTGAGGACATTGAAATATTTCGAAAACTACGCATCGGATCAAAAAAAGTTCTGAATAAAATTTGTTCGCCTGGAAGGGGGTCATCCAATGATACCAAAGTCGACCCCTCGCCCCTACCCCCTGGGGTGGGGGTGGGGGCAACTTTAAAATCGTAAATGGGAACCCCTATTTTTTATTGCAGATTCGGATTCCCCATAAAAAAATAAGTAACTTTTATCTGAAACATTTTTTTTCGATTCGTGATGGATGGCGCTGTAATCGCAAGAAACCTTATTTTTGCGAATATCTTGAGAAATTCCTTCCTTTAGTCTTTAACAATATTGGTATAAGGTTGGGCTGAAATCGGTCAACGCGTGTAGCTTTGTATAGCCGGACAGACAGACAAACATTCATTTTTATATATAAGATTTAATTTTTCGTTATACTGATTGTGATACATACATACATACACAAAAAGAGTAAATACCAAATGATTAATTTTACGATGTTAATATTTTTGCATATGTTAACCAAAGGATAATATTAAGTAATTTTTTACTTTTATAAAAACACCTAGATATGTGAGTTGTTCCTGAAAGTAATATTTTTCTACAACAAATGTGTTTTGCAATGTATGCAATATACGTACCTGAGTTAGGTCTAGTTTTGTGTGTGTATGTGTTTTTATATGTAACATTTAATTTTGCTTTACCGATTATATACACGACATACATACATACACATACATACACAAAAACAGTTAATACTAAATGACAAAACCAGGTATTAAGGTTTCTAATAAGTAACAATGCATACGTAAATATTTTTATTTTGAATAATACATGGGCATAATAGAAATAGTTTATTTTTAACATCTTCATTAAAAATGTATATATGCATTGTAAGCACGCTTGATATTTCTGTTAACAAAAACATGCATACACAGCTGTACATGTATATAAGAAATAAAATATTAGTGTTGAAAATACCATCGAACATTATTGCTACGTATTTCTTCAGCGTTACGTATATTATTATCATCATTATATAGTATTGGCAATTTGTCATCTATATTGTCGACTGATATTTCTTCTGGCGGTAATCTCCATTTGACAGCAATGTTATGTAAAACGCAACATGCGTTTATAATACAAGCTACAAAATAAAAATGGCATATATATGGCTGTTTATAAGGTGTTTAACGCAAACCGCCTTAAAAATGCACACAAAACGTTAAGTTGAAAGAAATTACTCAAGCCATTTACCGCATCGCTCGCGTTGATTCTCTCATCCAACTGTTTTTGTTCATTATTCGTTCAGTATACTTAACACTTACCAGCAAACTCCGGTCTATAATGTAACGCTCTTTCTTTCCTTAAACATCGCCATCGTCCTTTTAAGACATATACATCTTTCTACTGCTGATCGAGCTTGAATTACTTGGTTAGTAAATCTAGCTTCTGGTGATTCCACAGGTGGTTTTATATAGGGTTCTAAAAGAAACGGCATGAGTGGGTAAGCAGCATCACCTACAATTAAGTTTAAGATACATGATGTACACAATAATATAGGTACTACATCATAACGTTTTTATTTTGTTATATTAATCTCAACAAATATTACGTTTAAATAACTATTACAAAAAAAGAAAAGAACACTCAGGTATTGAATGTATTTTTGTTCTTTTTTCATAAAGAAAGGAATAATACAGACACAAAAATAGAATAATCAAAGCATATCATACCTATAAGCCATGATCCGCTTTCGCCTAATTCTTGCTGTCTTTGTAGATAATGATATAATTGTGAAGAAAGTAAACTCTTGAGTCGTGTGTTCTTTCCCCATGCGTTGCATTAACTGCTAATATTTCAACAATGATATGAAGAGACCTAGAAGAATATATTTTACAATTAACAAAATATTTACAATAAAAAATATTATGATAGTTGATAGTATTGTAAAATACTTTTGTTTTAATTTTTTTACACATTGTACTTACGATCATAACATTCAGGGAATGATCGAATTTCCTATTAATAAAGGAATGTTCTCTTGCACGTTCAGGAGGAAAGATGGCTACATGAGTCCCATCTATTGCTCCGATAACTCCTGGAACTCCAGTTTTCAAAAAATCTAAAATGACAAATACTAATTTAAAAGATATTTACGTAAAATACATCCTCTGTACAAATTTTTGTTTATTTTAGATACTTATTATACAGGGTGCGCCATCTCAATCTGGTCGATAGAAGTATTGAATAACTTAGAGAATTTTCAACAGATTTCACAAAGTCGTATTTTTTTATTAAATTTGATTCATTACAATTTATTTTGATTAGTTTCCAAAAACCACATCGATCAAATGTCCGCCTTTATTACTGAGACAAAAATGAGCTCTTTTTTCGGCATTTTCCATTGTATTTGCCAGCGTCTCGGGCGATATCGCTGCGATTTCGGCTCGAATGTTGTTTTTTAGCTCCTCTATGGTCTTCGGCTTGTTGGCATAGACTTTACTTTTCAAAAATCCCCACAAGAAGAAGTCCGGTGCAGTCAAATCCGGCGATCTTGGTGGCCAGTCAATATCACCTTTCTTTGATATCACACGTCCTGGGAACTTCCGACGCAAATAGTCCATTGTTGAGCGCGCAGTGTGACATGTCGCACCATCTTGTTGGAACCAAAATTCCTTAAGACCTTTTTCACGCATTTGTGGTAAAACAAAGTGTGCCAACATCCACCGATATCGATCCCCATTGACAGTTTCACCAGCTCTGAAGAAAAATGGTCCAATGGTGGTTTTTCAGCAAACACCGGCCCAAACTGTCACTTTCTCATCGTGCAATGGAGTTTCGTGAATAATATGAGGATCATCGGTGCCCCACATGCGACAGTTTTGTTTGTTGACAGCGCCAGAGAGGGTGAAATGAGCCTCGTCGGTCATCAGAATTCGCTCCCAAAAATCCGGCTCAGCTTCCTTCATTCGACTAACGTTATTAGCGTAAGCCAAGCGTCGCGGCTTGTCAGTTTCCAATAATCTTTGCGTCAACTGCACTTTGTACGGAAACATGTGAAGATCTTGCTTTAAAATCCTTCTCAAAGTGGTTCCATTGATGTTTAATTGCTGAGACCGGCGGCGGTATGAGACATTTGGATTTTCTGCAACACTCTGTCGAACAGCTTCGATATTTTCATTTGAACGACCTGGACGCGGTCGAGCTTGATGTTAGAGATTCGCTACAGACCCGTGCTCCATGAAATTTGAAGCTAAATGACGGATAGTGTCGCCTTTGGGCGCAGAACGTCCGCGATATTTTTTACGATACGCACGCTGAGTTGACCCAACTGAACGATTATTTTCAATGTAAAGCGAAACTATTTCGGCGCGTTCTTTCGGCGTATAGCGATACATGGTTGAAATTGTACTGAAATAACCTATACATAACGTGTTGTACGACGCTGGTCGGTTAAAATCTGTCAGAGTTATTCAATACTTCCATCGACCAGATTGAGATGGCGCACCCTGTATATATATACGAACTCTTGTTTTATCCGTTGCTTTTTTTCCTCTTCTGTGGGAAATTTAATCCAATGTCCCATTATTCTATTCAGTGCATTTACTATTGCATGAATAGAAACAGAGATCGAAGTTTGACACATACAAGAAAAGAAGTCTTGTCCAACTTTTCTTTGGTAGGAACCCGATGGGAAAAAATGTAAAGTTGCAAATATCTATAAATATTGATAACAATTATACAAACAATTATATATTCAGAAATGTTTCTAAAATCGAATAAAACATAAGTGAATATAAAAAACAATTACTTGGATATGTTGAGGTATCGATGTATTTCTGGATTTAGGTGGCATATTAGGTATTAGTTCTGCTATCAATTGCATGGTGGCTTCTTTTGATAATCTAAAATAAGAAAAAACAAATACATATATGATGTCGTTTTATGCCCAGTCAGCACGAACTCTAAAAATGACGCATAAGATAACTTTACGATAACTTTTAGATAACTTTATGACACGTCTGAAAGATGTTTCATAAAGATGACTATATAAAAGGCATCTTAAAGTTATTTTATATGTCATATTATTTTTTTAGACCTCGTGCTGACTGGGTGCATTCATATTACATAATACAATTACATAAAGAAATAGAAGATAACCAGAAATAGAGTAAGAGAGAATCATTTTCATATATTATAAGTACATTACAATAAATAAAATGTGTGATAAATGTGTGTAATAAATGTGTATTATAAAATATGTTAATAACAAATACATATCTATACAATTTTTTAAATGCAGTTTCCTCGAGGTATAGTGGATCTTGAGTGTCTCTTAAGGGGTTATACGCAGTTATGACGCAAAAAAGACGGTTTTTCAAGGATTTATCCTGAAGAGACTTTTGAATTTATTAATTTGAAAATTTTTGTGGCTATAAAAGCATCCTTCAAGAACGTAAACAAATTTTTTATTTAAAAAAATGTTGATTATAGAGGGCGCTGCAGGCAATTTCCGGAATCTCCTCTAAAAAAAGACGATTTACGGTGTACATCGTAACGCAAGATTGGATTATCTGAAATCAAAAAACCAAACAAATTTCGTTAATATATTAGATTATCTAGTAATTTATCGTTCGGCTAATCAAAATATTCAATTTTCACAAAATGGCGGCTTCTCAAAAAAATGGTTTCGATTTTTTATGTAAAATTTGGCCTTAAATTGTTTATAAAATGGAAAATAAGTATCGGATTGACAAAAGGAACGATTAATTACTAGAAAATATATCTAAGAAGATTGTGTTAAAATTTTAGACCGATCGAACAAGCCGTTTTTGAGATATCGTGTACACCGACTTGAAAAATGCTGTTTTGAGAAAAACGCGTTTAAAGTTTCAAAACCGGTTCACACATAGAAAAAAAATTTTTTTTTCAACTTACTTGGTGTCGTCTATTCCAGGGCCATATAATAAACCCTCCATTCCTTCAGCAGCCTCCAGCAATTCAATTTGGTGCTGTCTTCGAGCCATCCTTCTCTCTCGTGTCGTTTCGTGCGCTCTGCGCTCGGATAGCGTAACGCGCTCTTTGTCCTCCTTTTGTACATATGCATGCGCATTGGGCCCCAAAGACAGTCCCATTGCATTCATATGGTACAAAAGTGAAATTGAACCTTCATTAAACATAGCTGCGGCGATATTTGCGGCCATTTCAACAATTTTTGAGCCACTCGGAATGATTTTCGGCGTAATTTTCCAGATGATTTGGTTGTAACTCTCGTTATTATTTTATGTAAAGCCGCCTACACATCGGTCCAATAATGTCTCGCTGCTGAGGTCTTCGTAAATTGGACGCACAGCTTCAGCAACATCCGTGGGTAATGGCTGGTAATCGTGCTCAAATTCGGTCAGTTTGTCTGCTGCTGCTGCTCGCTGCCAAGAACACCATGACTCCGGTCCAACCGGGCACTTCTCGTGTTGTGGATTTTCGTCAGTGGAACAGTAATGGAAATACGTTGCCCATATGGCATTGCGCATATCTTCAACAGATTCGCAATTTCTCCGAATTGCTAAACCGTAATAAACTTTAAGTTTGTCGATTGTTTTGCCCGTAAGTTTTCCTTTGCCACCGAGAACTTTTTTTTGAATTTTTTTTCCGGCTTTGTTGACGGTTTCAACAGTTTTTTTACAAGTTCTCGAAGCCGTATGCCCATTCTCTTCTGTACATGTCCAATACACTCTTTTTTTATAACTTCATTATTACCATACGGTAAAGCTTTTAAAATCTCCGAGTAAGTTTTTGAATCACCGTCGCCGATGTAATTTCTGTACACAACTCCGTATTTTTCTATCGAACGCTTGAACATCTCGATGACTGAATCGACCCCCATTTTTCCTGAGGAACCGGAATGATTTGCACAGCAACTTTCTTTATGGCTTTCGTACCACTCATTATATTCTTCAGTGCTCATATTTTTTCTCCATACTTCACACTGTTTGCAGTATGCACTTTTCACCACAATGTCAATAATTTTTCCAGTGTAATAACCAACACTACTACACTCTCATACAATGTATAAGAATACAATACACAGATATATAAAAGGAGCAACGGTCCAGGTAAACAGCTGCCGCTTGAGCCTCTGCCCCACCTACTTTCAAACGCGCCGAGGCGTCTCTACATATATAGGTATAACTCCGAAAGTATTGCTCGGATCGACTTGAAATTGTGTGTGTATACTTTTGAATATATGTACATTACAAAAATGCAATAAGAAAAATCGATTTTTTGAAAATCATAACTGCGTATAGCCCCTTAATCTTCTCCTTATATTCAAATTTTGTTGTCTTTTTCTAACTTCACTTTCCTCATCGCAATGTATTAATAAAATAAGATATTGCATTTAAATTTTTTTACTGTGCTCTAAATGTGTTGAACAAATACACAAATTCCTCTAACGTCTTCAGCAACGTAACCTGAAAAATACTGGCTTTAGATGTTAGACATCGACGTAAGTCGTGCTAATTGACAGTATTCGACATAAAATTTCTTTTCGAACGATCCCACGCGAAATATTTCGTACTTTCACTATAGTGAAATTTACACAATCATGCAAATGCTCACTTTTGTCATTTTCACTAGGTTTTGAGATACACAATCACCCCCCTGGTATATTGAGTCTGAGAAAAAGTTCGTGGCGTTTTTCCCGATAGATGGCATCAATTGCGAATAAGTCCGGAAACACAGATTACAGCGACACCACTAAACGCTTGTTGGAAACGTGACACTTCGAGCGTTACTTTGAGTATATCAACATCGAAATTGGTGCAGTGGTTTGAAAGTCGTTTGCGTTTGTAAATGGAGAAAAGTAATGAAAACTGCGCTATATCTTGCAAAATTATTACGAAAAAGGGAAGAACGCTGCGCAGGCTTGTGAAAAAGTTTGTGATGTGTACGATGAAGGTACTTTATTGAAATCTGTTGCGCGGAAATGGTTCTCTCGCTTTCGTTCTGGTAATTTTTATTTGAAAGATGAATCACGCTCTGGTCGTCCAATCACTGACAAAGCTGATGAAACTCTTGAAAAAGTCCAGCAAAATTACAGATGTAGATTACAGTAGCATTTATTCCATCTGTCAAAATAGAGTGGACGTAATTACATAAATAAACGAAATAAAATAAAGAAAATGAGGTATCAAAATAAGCGTATTACAAGAGTGAACAAATGAGGTGAGGTTTTACCACACACGATTATATTAATCGTGTGTAATTGATGAGATGTGCTGTCACGATCGGGCCTCGCGGTGAAGCTGATGCCGGGTACATGATACGATGAGCGAATATTTTGATGTACTGGTTGCCGACGTCAATATATCAATGCTGATATGATCGCTGCGTTTGTAGAGACTGTAGGTCGGCAGAGTCGATTGATGAGACTTATGTAGATGCACTGAACTATTTTGAGCACGCACGAAACAAGGTGGCGAAGAAAACCGTGCAAGAGCAAAAACGCAAGATGGCAACGTTATACAAAGCAGCCGTTGTCTAGTCAAGCTGTCGTAGAGCACGTGCGCGCAGCAACCTGTTGCTTAGCACGCCGACTTAGTGCGAGTTTTTTTGCTTCTGAAAGGTGCTGCCGCTAAGTAGCAACAGCAAGCAGTTGCCCACGCTAGCCTGCAGTGAGCAGGCCAGCAACGCGTAGCAGAATGCTTAAGCATTCTCAAACATTCCGCCCGCCATCAGCAATGTGGTTGCTGATTTTCCTCAACGTGATATTCTGCTGAGGGAACTGGCAGCACTGCAAGCTTGGCGATGGGCCGTGTAAGCGTCGCCGTAGTTGTCTTAATGGCCACTACTCTAGTGAGCCCGTCACTGCTAGGATGCAGCGCAGTCACTCGTACAAGTGGCCACTTGCATGGTGGAAAGCCCTCATCTGTGAGCAAAACAAGTGAGCCGATCTGGATGTTGCTGTTAGGGTGGTGCCATTTCGAAATCGCCTGTTGACGCTGGATATTATGAGCAGACCACTGAGCCCAGAATCTTTGAAAATTCTGCTGTATGAGCTGCCATTGTGAGAGCTTTGCAATTGCCAGATCCTTCAGAGATAGTTCTGGGATGTTGGTAAGTGTGCTGTCATAGAGAAAATGCTCTGGGGTTAAAGCTGACACATATTCAGTTTGTTTCACCCGCCGTCCGACGGACGTGATGCTTCACCAACCTTACTGCTGTTTCCCATTTGCCACCCATGTGAGGTGCCGCTGGAGGGTTGAACCGCCATTGTACACGATCCTATAAGAGAGCATTTGCAATGATGAGATGTTGAGATGAGCATGATGAAAGTAGTCGTCGCAGTTCTTTGGTAACTCCGATGAAATTCGTATCACAATCTGAGCTGAAAGCACGCGGTATTCCTCGTCGGGCCGAGAAGCGCCGAAAAACAGCGAGAAATGCGTTGGTTGAGCAGTCAGTGACGATCTCCAGATGTAACGCCGTCATAGCAATGCACACAAAGACACAAATCCAGCCCTTGTGTGTTTTAGCTTCTCGCCCTCTCCATACCTTGAGTGTAAGCGGACCTGTGTAGTCAACTCCAGTTTCTGTGAACGGCTGTGCAGGTGTAACTCCAGAGAGAGGTAGTTGACCGATTAGTTGTTGAGCACGGATCCCTCTCTGCCAAGCACACACTACACAGCGCAAGATGTGAGCCTTGACTGGAGCTCTTCCCCCAGTGATCCAATGAGCTTGTCGAACTCGCGCTAAAGTGAGCTGAGTACCGCCGTGAAACGTGCGCTTATGCGCTTGGTCTATGATGAGTGATGAGAGACGAGACTGACGAGGCAAAATTGCTGGAGGGCACGCTTCAAAGTTGAGTTCTGATTATTTGAGCCATCCTCGTGTGCTATCGAACCTATCCTCGATAGCATGAGTCTGAGCTCGTGCGAGAAGAAAGTTGCCTGAGTTGCCTTGACCCAAAAAATCTTCGCTTCGTCGCTCTCGCGTCTGAGATGAGTGTGATTGGTGTTGAGCCAGGTATCCTCTTGAGCCGTGCTGTCACCTTCGAGCTGAGAGCTGTGGGCCGATATAATTTGTTGAGCGATGAATACCTGTGCACCAGATCCCAATGACAGTCCTCATTCGATGTAGCCACCACAAGGGCTACCCCTGGCCGAGAATCCAACATACCTAGATTCTCGGCTAATGCAGGCTGAGCAGGCCATGATTTTTGCGATTGATTGAGCCATCAGCTCTGAGCTGTTCTGTGGTTATGCCTCTAGAGGCACACCCCGCCGGATTGGAAACGCCAAGAACATGTCGCCACTGAGCTCGCTTGGTAAGTTCTTGTATTTGAGTGACTCGGTTCCTAACGTAATCCTTCCAACACGACGGATGAGCTTTGATCCACATGAGCGTAACTGATGAATCCGTCCACAGATGAGTAGACGCAATGTTCAATTTGAGTGTGGCTGGAACACTTGAGATGAGCTTGGCTAAGAGCAGCGCTGCTGTGAGCTCCAACCGGGGTATAATGAGCTTTTTGAGCGGTGCAACCTTAGTTTTTGAGCATACGAGTGACGTCATTTTTGTTGCGGATGGTAAGATGATGTATATCACCGACGACATAGCTAACTGAGAGGCGTCTGAGAATCCATGCAACTCCACTGTGGAGCCGCTCCATGAGTTGAACCAATGAGGAATTGAAATCTTGGCCAAGTGAATGAGATCCTCCTTGATTGCTAACCAACGTGATGAGACGTGGGATGGCAGTGGCTCATCCCATTTGAGCTTGTGTAGTCAAAGCTCCTGCAAAAGCATTTCGGCACGTATCACAATTGGTGAGATGAACCCGAGTGGATCAAATATCTGAGCCACTTCAGATAGGATGAGACGCTTGTTGAAGTTTGCAGTCGCTGAGCTGAACCGGCTTGAAAACGCGAACTGATCTTCGTGCGGTAGCCACGTAAGTCCAAGTATTTTGGATGAGCAGTCGTCCAATATAATTTCTGAGCAAGATGACTGGGTAGCAGCGATGCTGGCCAGTATGTCCGAGTCTGTTGCGTGCCATTTGGTAAGCAAAAATCCACCCGCCATGCACAACTCCTTTAGCTGTTGAGCAATCTGATTGAGCTGTTCTACTATGTTTGCCACTCCAAAAATGTCATTCACATAACGGCCATGCGTGATGGATGGGACCGCAAGTGGAAATCTCCTACCTTCGTCTTCCACGAGCTGGATGAGTGCTCGAACTGCCAGAAAGGGTGCAGCTTTGGTCCCGTAGGTGACTCTTTTCAGCCGGTATGGCACCTCCTCGAGCTGATCATTGATCCACAGCATTCTTTGCAAATTGCAATCCTCTTCGTGTACCAGGATCTGTCGGTACATCTTGGTGATGTCCGTGGCGAAGATGTGGCCATGATGCCGAATCCAAATTGAGCACGTCTGTGATGTTGAGCAGCAGGTTGGCACCAGTGTGCATGATGTCGTTTAAGGAGAACCCAGATGATGTTGCACTTGAGCCATTGAACACCACTTTCCATTTTGTAGTGGTAATCGCCGGCCTGAGAACTCCATGATGCGGCAGATAATAATGCACTGCACTTGATGGTAATTCTGTTTGCCTTCTCCATATGACTGAGCTGCTCGTATTCTGTCATAAATTGATGGTAAAGTTGTTTGAATTCGTCATCCCTCGAGTGTCGTTTTAAAACTCGAGACAGACAGTGATGAGCAGTTGAAAATGAACCCCCAAGTGCGTTGCCGGTGATTTGAGCGGGATCCTGACGATGTACCTCCCTGATGAGTCACGCCTATGCTTCGACCTGAAGTAATCCTCACACTCCCGCTCTTCAGGTGTGAGTGAGCTGTCAGTGTTGGTTGGCAATTCCTCTTGGACCCAGAACTTCATGAGAGCCTCTTGCAGTGCTTGTTTCTCCTTTTGAATGTGAGCATGATAAGATGAACTGGCAAGCGGTTGTGCTGAATTAATTGGTTCAAGCACCAGCCATCCGAACACCGACAGCTGAGCAATTAACATTGACGGTGAGCTCCTGTAGATGTTAGGTCTGATGATCTGCCCATAAACATCAGCCCCGATGATGATGTCAATTGACCGAGGGCGTAGAAACTCTGAGTCTGCTATTTTGAGCTTGTGATGTGAGACCACGTCAGAGTTGGGATTTCCACAGATAGTAATATCACCGTTAAAGCTTTGAGGATGTGAGAATTCATGGTGACAATATCGGCTGTGTGCTGAGAATGAAGAGTGAGCTGAGTCAAGCCGCGTGTTCGAGCTGATTTCTTGCCATCAATACCAAAGATCGGAATGGTTGCGCGCTGACGTTTAGTTTGAGCTGAGTGCAGAGAGTGTAGTTGATGATAACAAATTGCCGTTCGTCGTATCGTAACGTCAACTGGAATATATTTGATAATATGAACGACCTCACCCGCGACTACTGCCATGTATCCAGGTCCGTTCATCAGGTGGTAGGCGAATTCGTCAGGTGACTAAATTTTGATGACGAGAACATTCCTCAGTACTTGCTGTTCAAGGTTGCATCGTTGGGTCAAAACGTCGAGATACAATTGTTTGATTTGATTTGGAATATGTTTTTCGACAAAAATAAATTTTGACTTCATATACGCAAATATTGGGTATGGGAAAAAGTTCGTGGCGTTTTTCTAATAAAATTCAACTGGTTTTCTTATAGTGTGAACATGAATTTATTTAAACCAAATATTCTCCATTATTATCGACAATGTTTCGCGATTTTTCGCGTAGAGCTATGATGCCATCGGTGAAGAACTTCTGTGATTTCTGGTTGAAAAACTGAATCGAGTGGATTTCACAGGCTTCTTTTGAAAGCAGCTTAATTCCATTGCGAAAGTTTTGCCGAGATCGGAATAAGTGATAGTCAGAGGCTGCTATGTTTGGACTATACAGTGATGCATCAAAACTTCCCAACCAAGCTCTCGCAATTTTTGACGGGTCGTCAAAGAAGTGTGTGGTTGGGCGTTGTCATGATGAAAGACAACACCTTTCCTATTAATCAATGAGGGCCGTTTTCTTTCAATTGCTTGATGCAATCTCTCTAGTTATCCACAGTAGAGTTAAGAATCAATCGTCTGGCCAACTTGAAGTAGCTCATGGTGGACGATTCCCTTCCAGTCCCACCACACACACAGGATCACCGTTCTCGCCGTCAATCCTGGCTTCGCGAACGCTTGTGACGGCTCACCATTCCTTGTCCACGATCTTTGACGCTTCCGATTGTCGTACGTGATCCATTTTTCATCACCGGTTATGACACGTTTCAGAAATGGCTCGATTTCATTGCGTTTCAGCAGCGCATCGCAGATGTTAATTCGGTCTATCATGTTTTTTGCGCTCAACTCAGGAGGAATTCATACATCGAACTTCTTTTTGTAGCCAGCTTTGTGTAAATGGTTCAAAACAGTTTTGTGGTCAATGCCTAGCTCCATACCAATATCGACACTGCTGATATACTTATCTTGCTGGATTTTTTCAAGAATTTCATCAGCTTTTTCAGTGATTGGACGACCAGAGCGTGACTCATCTTTCACATCAAAATTACCAGAACGAAAGCGAGCGAACCATTTCTGCGCAGCAGATTTTGATAAAGTACCTTCACCGTAAACAGCACAATTTTTTTTACAAGCCTGAGCAGCGATCTTCCCTTTGTTGTAGTAATATTGCAAAATATAGCGCAATTTTTCATTACTTTTCTCCATTTTCAAACGCAAACAACTTTTCAACTACTGCACCAATTTCGATGTTTATACACTCAAAGTAAAGCTCGAAGTGTCACCCTTTCAATGAGCGTTTAGTGTTGTCGCTGCGATCTATGTTTCCTGACTTATTTGCAATTGATACCATCTATCGGGCCACGAACTTTTTCCCAGACCCAATATATCTAGATTCTCTACAGCTATTGGTCTAGGCTTTACGAATGTTTCTCCTTTTCTAGTTTCGAATATAAGTCATTTCGGATGTTTTGTGCGTATTAACGTGTAACCACACAACAATTTTTCTGATTTTTTTGTTAATGCAAATGTTGTATCTTGAGTTGAAAGAGTATATACTGTTTGGGAATAAGTGTGACCCACACCTTATATTCTTTTTGCTATTCCATCGTACAGTACATCGTACCTATTGAATTTGTAACTATCGTCTGGTAATGAATCCAAAAAAGTCTATCCTCCTTCAAGATCTATGCAGATTTGTTCCGTAACGGGGCACGTTGTTCTAGATTTTAAATTAATTCTATTTGCGTTTAAATTTACGGTGGCTTCATACTCTACTAGAGTGATTTTAACCGTGCCTTGCACTACTACATCGTCCCAGCTTCTGTACGAATCGGAATACTGTGACCCGTGACAAGATTCGTCGTTTTTTATGGATCCTGCTAAAGTTATACTACGAGTCGCCGGTTGGTTTTTACGTTCATCAGTAATGAGAGCATGCCCAATTCTAAGTATTCCTGAGATGTGTAATTCTTGACAGACATCCCGTGACAAATCTGATAAGTATTCTAACTGCCCATGTGCCACAAATGACACATGCGAACTCATTCCGCAATATTAAATGATTCGATGTAATTCTACCTTACATTGGATAACCTTGTTTGTAAATTTGATTAATTGTAATAACTAAATATAGATCGGGTCTGCGATGATTTCAGGTTTGGCTATATCGCACTGGCCCACATCTATCAGCGATATAGTAGTTATATTTAAATTTGACGATCCACAGTTGTATCCGATAATCGTGGATGTTTGTACTTGTTGGAAAATCAGCTGACGCAAGGCGATCGATATTTGCCGTGCGTCGACCTGTTGCTGCTGGGTAGTGTGCTGCGCTCGGCTATCTCGAAGGTAGCCAAGGTAGTGCCTCGCAGGCATGCTGCTCAAGCGAGAGACTGTCTCTCTCGCTTGACTTCAGCTTCGCACCACGACTGTGTCTCTCGCTTGACTTCAGCATCGCACAACGACCCTTTTGTAAAGCACAGCCATCTTGAGAATTTTTGACACTTCTGTGAAAACCCACTGGCACGACACAATACTCTGCTCTCACGCGGATAATTTCATCGACTTCACCGCATCTACTCATCGTATTCGTGCTCAACAGGACTCAACACGGTAAGAGTGCATCGTTACAAATGATTCAAGTTCAATGACGGTGAGGCGAGTAAATCTATTTTCTGCATCCTCATAAAGTCTCATCGCGTGGCGTGCTCTGCAGCGCGAGATGCACCACGTTTCACTTCAAAACAACAGCATGCAATTAATATAATTGCATGTGCTCTCCCTTAATTAACATTCTCTCTCTTAACTGAATTAACTCACAATTTTATTGGTGATATTTATTTCTCATTTGTGCATTCTCCCAAATCTCTTATCGTCGCGTATTTTGCAGCGCTGAATGCACCATGTTCACCTCACAAATGACAGCACATAATTAATGTAATTGTGTGCTTCTCTGTGCTTTTTTTGTAGTCTCTCTCGACTCTCACAGTCGACAGTGGAATAAAACCATTTTTTCTGCTTACATCTTTTGGTCTGGTTATTTACTACCTGCCTTGAGTGAAAACTCATTCTTTTCCGATATATTTCAGATCCATTCCAACAACACCACAGGAATTCTCAACAGTGCTACTGCCTATAATAACAATGTTAAGCTTAACATGCCCATAATTATTTTAAGATAGTAACAGTTTTATTGATTAACTAGTTGAAGTATATGTCCACGTAAATAATTATTCAATCTTTTGCTTTCGCCTTTTCCGTCCGTTGAGATTTTTTTGTTGTTTTTTTATTATTGTGCTGAAAATAAAAAAATTAAATGATTTTTTTTGTTATTATTGAATTTATTGGAAAGTTTTTATAGTGTGATATAAGAGAGATGCCATCTATTAATATATACAAATCGAGATTAGTTTTTAATTTGAATTTTGATATTTCCTTTTGGATTTGTCCCTAGAACCTCATGAGGGCCAATATAATAGTCTTCTAATTTTCCAGGTTTAGGCCCTTTTTGGAGAAATACAAAATCATCCATCTTTCAAGTCTGAGGTTTGATTTTTTTATTATAGAATCCCTTGGATTTGATTTTGGCACTTATTAAATTGTCTGAAGCTATATTTTGAAGTTCATGTAAACGAGTTACTAAATTTGTGAGATAATCATCGTACGTGATGTCGAATTCGGCAATTAAGGGATCACTGGATGGGATTCTTGCTAATTTCCCGAAAATTAATTGGAATAGAGTGTGTCTAGTTCCCTCATCGGTGCTTGTGTTACCAGGTGTACAAGTATGTAATGCGGATTTTTTATCTAAAAAAACATGTTAAATTCGGAAGAATGATAAAAAGTGTATTATTCAGCGTATGCTCCATCACTTGTTATACATTTTCCCCATCTTTTGGGCAATTTATGAATGCCACGCCAGTAAAAATCTTCCCTTTTTGCTGCGAACCATTCATCGAGCCATTTTTTCACATCTTCGTACGAACCAAAGCGCTGCTCAGCAAGTGCGTCACCCATCGATGCAAACACGTGGTAATCGGAAGGAGCCAAGTATGGTGAGTAAGCCGCATGGGGTAGAACTTCCCAGATGAGTGCTTCAAACGTGTCGCGAACCGGTTTTGCCGTATGTGATGGAGCATTGTCATGACAGAAATGACTTTGTATTGCTTCTTTCGGTATTCTGGCCTTTTTTCAAGCAGTGACCGGTTCAAATCGGTCAATTGTTGCTGGTAACGTTTAGTATTAACCGTTTTTCCAGGTTTTAACAGCTCATAATAGACCACGTTCCTTGGCCTCATCAAATACAGAGCATCGTCTTTCTGCCAAAGCGATTCGGTCGTGCGGTCGATGTGGATGGTGCGCCTGGGTCTACCCATGATTTTTTACGCTTGGGATTCTCAAAATAAATCCACTTTTTATCCCCTGTAACTATATGATGCAAAAACGACTTCTTTTTGTACCGAGCGAGCAAAATGTCACATGTGTTTTCACGCTTTTCCATTTGCCTGTCGTTCAACTCATGTAGTACCCATCTACCGGTCTTCTGAATCTTTCCCATCTCTCGTACTCGATAGGAAACAGCTTGTTGACTAATGCCCAATTGCTCGGCGAGTTATTTTTGTATTTGCGAATCATCTTCGTCCAACAATGCTTGCAATTCCACATGTTCGTATTTTTTTGGCGGCTTTCCACGTTCCTTGTCTGGAACATCGAAGTCACCACTATTGAAACGCCGAATTAATCGTTCACACATATCTTGCGATGGAACATATTCGCCATAAGCTTCTCGAAGTAATCGGTATGATTCAGCAGCAGTTTTCTTCGAATGAAAACAAAAAATTAATGCTGTCCGCGAATGCTCTTTGTTCGGTATAAATTTCGACATATTGAACACAACAACTCAACACTATGCACACACGTTTCCAATTTATCACTCGTACGCGTTTGACACTTGTTGAGGAAACAACAAAATGGCGCAGTGTCAAATCCTTATCGCACAATCGGCATTCGTGCGCCATCTGTTTTCTGAAATCTGCATTTCATACTTGTACACCTGGTATATGAGAAAGTAGCAAGTTCCAACCAATCATTCCATTCCTGTTTCCGATTTGCAAATTGTTTTAAATATTCCCCTCGGACATGATGGGATCTTTCAATGGAACTATTGGGTTGAGGATGAAATGCTGTAGTTTTGAATTGCTGGATATTGAATTATTTTGCGAGACTTTTCAATACCTTACTGAGAAAATTCATACCTTGATCGGCAAGAATAGATATTGGTGCTCTGAAAATTCAAATAAATCTTCGTAAAGGCATTGCCTATCGTGCTGTTGCGTTTGCAAGAGCGATTGCCAATTAATACTTTGTTACTTGGACTTGGATTGTCAATATGTATTCGTTATTGTCTTTTGTTCTGGCTACTGGCGCTACAATATCCATAGCAACCTTGTCGAATGCCGATTTTGGCGTATCTGTATTTATCATTGTATTTTTGTTTTTCACTCGAACTAATGTTTACATTTTTACGAAACGATTTCTTATAAATTGTTGAGTATCCAACTTCATGTTTTCCTAACAATAACGCTGCCTGATATTACTATAAGTTTTTGAAACTCACTCCTGTTCACCAATAGCAGAGGAGTGCATCTCGTTAATTACTTCGTTACGTTTTGATGGCTCTACATGTTGAATCGTTCCGGTACAAATAATTATTCTAGTCGCTGTCAACTCACTGTTCTCACATAAGTTTCGTCAAATTATTTTCCAGTCTATCATCTCTAGTTCGTTTTTTTGTCAATACAGATCATCTTCATATAATTTTGATTTAGGATTTCTACTAGACTCCGCAATGTTTTTTCTTTGTCAGCCATTACGGTTGATAGTCCCTCCTTGAATCTTTATATCAGCAAATCGATATGGATTTTATTTTTATGCCCTTAACATGTCTGGAAGCTGGATAGCTTTTTACTGCTTCGATTTTCTTTGGGTCTGGTTTTATTCCTTCTTCTGTTATTAAATGTCCTAAATAAGTGACCTCTTTGTGCAAGAATTCGTATTTATCTAGTTGTAACTTGAGATTAGCTGCTTACAGACAGGTTATTATTTTTTAAAATTTAATTTGGTGTTCTCGCAACGATGATGCATAAATAATAATATCATCTAGATAAACGAACATCTATATTCCTTGTAGCCAGCTTAAAACACGATCCATTAATCTTTGAAACGTCGCTGAAGCATTTTTTAAACCGAAGGGCATTCAAGAAAACTCATAATGCCCAAAGGGTGTTGAAAAAACTGTTTTGTGGGAATCTTCTGATTTTACGTTAATTTGGTGAAACCCAGATGCAAGATCGAATACTGAGAAATATTCAGCTCCACCAAGTTGATCCAAGATGTCTGTAATATTTGGTAAAGGATATGAATCCCCGATTGTTTTTTCGTTGAGTTGGCGAAAATCCAGTATCATCCTCCAATGTTTATTACCTTTCGAGTCCTGTTTCTTTGGAGAAATCCATACAGGACTGTTATATCGCGAATGGGAGGTTCTAATTATGCCTCGGTCATAAAGGGTGTCCCGCATTAATTTGACGATGTTCCAACACCCAATCAGCAAATTCACGGCGCTGCGCATGGTCCCTTGGCTTGATTTCTTGCACCAATTGAACCTTGTACGCGTGCAAATGCAGATATTTTACCAAAATTCGTTGCATAGTGCTACTGGAAATGTTTAATTGTTGACCACGATGCCGAATTTCCAAAGTTCCTGGATTCTCGGCCACTGATTCCGTTACTGTGGCTATATTTTCGAGTGACCGACAAGGACGACGACGAACAATGATCTTCTGATCCATCAGCGTAAATTTGGTCTCAAATTTTGTAATTAAACGCCTCACTGTCGATTCATTTAGCGCATTATTGCGACCAAAAACTTGACGTAATTGGCGAACTGTTTTCGCAAAACTTTCGCATTTTTTGTAATGTGTTTTTACAACAATTAAACGTTGTTCGTTTGAATACTTCTCCATATTCTTAAATCGCGTGGTCTATACGTGACAAATGTCAAAAAAAAATCACCGTACAACTCGTATCAACAAAATGGCGGCAAATTTAAATCCGGCGCTCTTGCTGGGACACCCTTTACAATTCTTTACTTGTCGCATGATTTCATCCTTATGGATTTATGGATAGCGATATTGAAGAGTATTTATTGGATGCTCGTCGACTGTAGTTATGGGGTGTTCTCATCGTGTAGTAGCCCCTAGTTTTTCTCCCGGAATATAAAATTGTTCCGCACTTTCCTCTAATAATACCGCTATGCTCTCTATTTCGTCGGAATTTAAATGTTCGAGGCGTAATAGGTTTTTAATTTTTTGTAGACGGTTTTCCTGTTCTGCATTTTGTGCGATTGTCAGGCAGAGCATGCTTGATTCAGAAGAGTTAGTAGAGTTCGATACACAGTTTTCCTGTTCGGTTTTTACCGAAGTTTTCAGGCAGAGCGTGCTTGATTTAGAAGAGTTTATATAGCTAGTATTCTTATTCTCTTCAAATTCCTGAAGAGTTAGAGTAGTAACTTCGATATCAATATCTTCCTCTCTCGTGCTATAGATTTTGGTGTACGCGATGCCTTGTGTATTTGTGACGAGTGCTCTTCCAAAATAAATGTCTTCTCCGATTTTAAATTATGATAGATTACCTTTTTAAATTTCTTTCTTCTTTACACTTATATAAATTGTTATGCCGGTACCGCGTAATTGGATCATTCGGTATTCGGTATAATATTGAAAAGTTATCATATTATTATTTTTGGGATCGTTTGCCGATTAGGAGATAGATCTCGAGTAATTGGTGTAAACGTGAATTTATATAAAACGGTGGTATTTATTATAGGTTACGGTAACTTTCCGTTGTCTATTTAAAAGTCAATAAAAGAATGTACAATAATTCTGTTGTTTCGAGCCAGACGAGGAACCAACCTCTTGCGTTTGAATCTACTAACAGAATGATTTCGGCAAAGCAGTTATTCACACCTTTGACCGAAATCAAGTGTCGGAATGAATTTCACAATAATCATTGCTTGCGAATTGCAGCAAGTCGTAGCTCGAGCTCGTAGCGGTCATTGCTCGCAGCTCGTTGCTTACGTTTGCACATATTTTCTACTTCGGTAAGTGGCCTCACGCGCGAAGGAATAATAGCGAAATAATGTACAATTAATTAATTCGCGGCACAACAAAATAGTTGAAACAGATCGCGCTGGAATTGTTACTATTTCTGAACTTGAAAATCTATTTTTGTTATCCCTCCAATACAGACAGTGTCCTTTACAATCAATCGTGGCCTTGTATTTTTGAAAGAAATCGTTACCTAATATCCTAGCTTGTTCAATCGGAAAATTATTTGCAACAATATGGAACACGATTGGACTTCCTAAGATGTCTACCGAGAAAGACCCAAGGCTTTCTACGAGGTTCGTTGTTATTCTATGTAACTCCAATATATCTAGCTGATCTATTTGCGACGCTGACCGGACATACGCCCTTTTTACAAGATTTGGTTCAGAACCAGAATCGACCATTAATTCCACTGGGCAAATTACGACTGATGACTCTATCTGCATTATTAGCGGTCAGCAACGCCGTCTTAAATTGACGTGTGTTATTCGGAGTCGTCTGTGTGTATGTTCTGAGCTACTATAAGCGTTTTGTATGGTGCCTGATTTTGTTGCGTCTCCGAGGTTGCCCTGATTTTCTGGAGACTGCTTGAGTTTCTCGGGTTACGCATTTTGTTATTGTATTCTCGTTTCCTACATTTTTCTATACTGTGTCCCTCCTTTTTACAGTATCGGCATGATTTGTTATTATTTTTATTATTATTAGAAAGGTTTATGTTCGGTGTTAGACTAAGCTGTTCCTGAATATTCGTGGGTCCCCTCGACACTGACCCTATCGTTCCGGAGCGGGGTGCAGCCTTATCTTTCTGTTGCGTTTTACGCAGACCTTTGATTGCCGCCTGTTTTCTGTCAATATTTAATGCGTCTGTCTCGGCGTCTGTGAGGGTCTCGTACGTCATTTTCATTCGCCTTTGTATGTCTGGTTTAAGATCGTCTAGAAAACTTTCGACGCACTCGCTTTCTGTTGAAGCTCTGTCTGCGTCTGACAAAACTCCGTCGTTGTTGCTTTTATATCCCTTGAGGATATGGTTCTCTATTTCTCAAACCCCATTTATATATTCTATTATATTTTCGTTTTGAAGCTGAATTAAAGCTGCTAATTTGCGACGCACTTGGTTTACGGTCCTTACAGGTGAATATAGTAGATTCTTCAAAAATGTTGTTAACGCGTTTAGTGTTTCAAATTTATTACCTTCAATCGATCTCTTAACCTCCCCTATGATTTTCGTCCTAATTAATTTAACTAAATTTATTTCAGCGTTAGAGGGAAGCATTGCCAAGCCTACCTCGCAGCTTTCTATAAATTGATATACGGGAATGTTTTCCCCGTCGAATTCTAAAACAACTTCGACTGCATCTTTAAGAGATACAATTTGTGAATTTCCCAAAGGTATTTCGTCAGGTAATTGTGAATCGGCTGGGTGTAAGGATTGGGTGTTCGTGGTTCCTGACTCGTTATTCGTTTGTGGGATTCCGGTATCTGTTATTTTATTTGGAGTATGTTCAATTGGCATTTTTTTTTTCAAATCGTTATTTGATATCCCACCGCTGTCACGAAAATAGCTATGTTACGTCAAGGTAACAAACACTTAAAAAATTGCCCTGTTTTTGATCTTAGCTACGGCTTATTGGTCAGGGATTCGGGATAACGATTTGATGAATTATTAAATTTTGAGGTTGTTCTAGTTTTAGGTAAAAGTTAAACCGCGGAATTGTTATTGGGATGCATTTAGCCTTTAAACATTTAATTACGTAATCTACTTCAATTAATTTGTATTTATTCCTGGTGTTGTAAGTTAAATTGATGGATTCTGAATATTCGTTGGTGAAATATGTTCCTTGGCCGGGTTTAGAGAACCCCTGGTATTGGGCCTGGAGTTTCCTCAACGCAGCTTTATGCCCCCTACGCTTTAATTTTCCCATGAGACGGTCAGATGCCACGAGAAGGAAATATAAATGTAGAGTCCGCGGTGGTCCGCGTTACTGCTTGTTCGGGATGGATTTAAAGAAACTGTGAGAGTTCGCGGTGGTCCACGTTACTTTCCGAGTTAGAGTTGGAATGGTGAGTCCGCGGTGGTCCGCGTTACTCTCCGGGTTTAGAGATTGGGAACGATGAGTCCTGTTACGTCAAAATTGCGGCCTATTTTACGAAACCCACGAATTTAACATAGATGGACGTTTCGGTATATATTTTCCGTGCTCTGGTCAAAAAGAATAAATCCTCCTTTTACCACACCCGACGAGAAAATACCGAAGACGCAAGCCCGTTTTTGAGTCTAACCTCTCGGAAATTTTTTTTAATTGACATTGTAAACACCGTTGAATATAGAATTGGATATCAGTTTTGAAATTTTTACAATAATACACGTGACGAATTTGATTATATGTTTTACTGACAACTCTGTGTCCGCCTACGGTTGACGAATGCATTTCTTCAATAATCTCATTTTGTCTTTAGTTATCTAACTAACCCGTGACAAATACTGATTTTAACGTCGCTTTGCGCGAATATTAATTGAATTTGAGTTATAATATTTCTCCATGGTACATTTAGCATAAAACTTGATTTTTCAATACTGACAGTTTGCAATGATAACTTGTCAATTAAATAACAAGCACTTTTTAGAGCTTCTACTATATTTTCCAAAATGAATGTGGTACCTTCTCCAGAATTATCTGGGATAGGTAAAGCTATATTGAATCTGTGAGCTCGTTTCATAATATATTGAGCTTTCTTTATTTCTACATTCTTTAAATGTGAAAAATTGTATAATAGTTATCTCGTAGTGCAATAGCTCCGGTGTCTATCGGTTCACAGTTGGTGGAAACAAAGTAAATTAAATGATTTTTTCGAATGTGGAATAAGTCTCGCGATTGCTTAACGTTGGAAGCTATAACTATTACCTTCGTAGTTTTATGCAGGATGGTGGGAGGCAATATAAGTGAGTTCTCAGGCTCTACGTCGGGCATGTTATCGCTTGGGGATTCTGTTTCTCTACCTTCAAAGGGTTCACGTGCATGTTTTCCCTGCACTGTTCTGTCTGGGTTTTCTCGAGGGCTATGGTCTTTGCGTTCGCTTTCATCGAAAGATTCATTGTTCTTAAGAGACATATTGTTGTGGGATGAGACTGGTAACGGCATATGTGTTTAGTTACTCTGTCGATCTGCAGAGGTGTCGGATGGCAGAGAAAAGTTTTCAACGCTTTAGGTCACTTGCTTATTCTTAGTTTCGACGTTTTTATTCTTGCACGTTTCCCGAGGCATATTAGCTTTCGTTTTTACGGTGGGTTTCTCTAGTGGTACCTTGTTCACTGCGGGCGTCTGATAAACTTCGTTTTGGTGACCAGTTGTCGGTGATTTGTATGGAGAGGCTAAGTCTTCCAACTGATCGAAACGGTCAGCCGACTTGCGTACCCAGTCACCTTCTTCTACACCGTTAAGATAACCGAAAATTGCAGGAACGTCGTTGCTTAGATCTTCCTCTTCTTCTGAATCTTCTTCCAATAACCGAGATATATCAGTATCCGATAATATATATTGATCCTTTTTGCGGTGACTTTTTAAAGGATTCATGCGAACCATGTTAATATCATCTGTGGGAGTTCGTGCCTCTATGGGGTTTTTTGAGAGTGCGTCGGCGTTAATGTTAGTTATTCCGGCCTTGTACACTACATCGTATTCGTACTTGGCGACTTTCAGTCTCCAACGCAGAATTTTAGGGTTTCCATCTGTAGCCCGTCGACACCACGACAGCGGTTTATGATCGGTTACTACAGTGAAATGGTGCCCTTACAGATATGGCCGAAAGTTGAGTATAGAGCCAATGGTTCATTTTCGTAAGTGTCGTATCGTTCTTCGATTAGACTGAAAGTTCGTGAGGCGTAAGCGCATGGATGAGCGTTGTTAATTTCTCCTTGTGAAAGTATACTACCGATAGCATAACCCGATGCATCTGTTGTTAAAATAAAAGGCTTGGAAAAATCAGGATATCGCAAAACTGGAGCCGTACAAAGTTTATTCTTTAAAATTTCGAATGACTGTTGTTGTTCGGGTCCCCAATCGAATATATTCTCTTTACGTAATGAAGCCGTGAGGAGTTTTGATATCTTGGCATATCCTTCTATGAATCGCCTATAATAACCTGTTAATCCCAGAAATTGTCGAATAATTTTAACATTTTTAAGTATGGGATATTCACGTACAGCTTCTAATTTCTGAGGATCCGGTCGAACTCCATCACTCCCGGAGTATTTGTTCTTTGGTTGACTTTCTAAATTCCCCGTTGTAAATATTAACATCTTCAAAGGGTTCTGTCCTTCCCATAGACATAGATATCCTTACAAAATCTGGATCGAGTTTTCGCATATCTCCAACAAGTTCTGTCCGTGCAGTCGGTATAGTTACTTCTGTGAAGCTCGAACAACCCGCTTAATTAACACAATTAGACTCGCTATCTTCCACCGATATTTTGGTTTTTATTGAATATGAATTCACGACGTTTTCTTCTTGAACATAATTTTCATAATCTTGAGGAGTTTCTGTCTTTTCCACAGGCACAGGTTTTCCCAAAAAAATTGAGCTAAGCACCCTTAATACTCCAAGGAGCGCTGTCCGTTTTGTCGGCACAGACACCCCAGTGGAACCAAGACAAGTCTCCTCATTAACACAGTTTATTTTCGTCTCTATCGAATTCGGATAGACAACGTTTTCTCTAGGTACAATAATCTCTACAGGTCCAATATAAGTGTTCCCCTTGCTCGACAAACGTACAAAGTTCCATAAAATTTCGCGAACTAGACTGCGAATTTTAAACTTGATCTTTTATTTTTACTTGGCCAATTTCTTTACTTGATTTTTCATTTTTCACACGGTTTTCGTAAGCTTCTTCAATAATTTCTGAACAATTTCTTACTTCTTTCTTTATAATTTTTTTTACAAAATCAGACATAGTCTCTAAAGAAGTTTCTGTATCTCCGCGGGGTAGTGTCTCTGATAAGAACGCATTCTTTCCTGTCGGAATGAATTTTTTTTCAATATTCTCACTTGAATTTTTTTCTGTATCTTTATTAGTTCCGTAATTCAGTCCGTCTGAGGACTTATTTCCTTTTATGACTTCACTTTTATTTACTTCACTTCACTATTAACTTTACTTGTTACCTGTCGTTCCTTTTTCGTCTTTGAATCGTCAGTAGATTTTCTTACTCCCGTACTGTAAGTTAATTCCTCCGATGACATTAACTCTAGTACTGGTATTTGGACTTGAACCGAATACCTATTGCTATTTGTCACATAAATATAAGCTTTACCATCATTATTAATGATAAACCCGCTTTCTATGTTTATACCTTCACCTGCATCCACGGGAGGCAGATAACCTTCCCGTAAATCTAAATTTTTTACTCTCACGAAGCACAATTTGGTGGACTGTGCAAGGATAGCAATAGTTTCCTGAGTTGGAAGGGTATTCTTACATTCCGCATTTTGAATTGTCTTTTCTCGTAATCAATTTTCACGTGATTGCCGTCGAGGTATTTCGAACCTAATATACCAGCATTCTTTATGGGGAAGTTATTATCTACAATATGGAAAGTAGCGAAACCTCCGAAGGCTTGTATGGTAATATGACTCAAGGAAAAATTGAATTTGTTGTTATTCCATTAAGTTGTGAAATTTCTCCGTGATTTATAGCGACATGTTCACTCACAAATCGTTTCTTTAAAATATTCGGCCTGGCTCCTGTATCAACCATAAGAGTGATAGAGGATATTACTTCCGATGCCGTTATCGTAACCGTCGGAACACTACTTTCTCGATGCAATTGTAAATTAAAGATTCGGACTACTAGCGGTTGAGGGTTGAAGCTGCAATTGAAATAGTACGGATCGGATGCATGTTCAGCGGAGTCTCCCTGGGCGCACCCGTACTCGGAAGACCACTTCGGTTTCCCGTACTTCCACATGTTGCTTCGTTCTCCCTTCGAGCGGGACACTCACGGATAAAATCACCGGGTTGTTTGCAATAAAAACATGGTCCTGTTGAATTCATGGTATTATTATTGAAATTATTGATATTTCCGCGATTTTACGATCGATTGTTATTTAAAGGTTGGGAATGGTTGTTGCGATATGGACAAATATGAGCCCCGTGACCTTCTTTTTTACATATTTGACACCGAATATCTCTAGGATTTTGGTATCGGAGATTTAATGGTACCTGTGCTTGCGGTAAAGACAGTAATTTGGGGGGGACTGAGGGTGAACGAGGACATCTATTCGCTGTGTGTCCATGAATTTTACAAAGGTGACAAGACATCGGGGTATTTTCCGACTACTTCCTTTCAGGAGGAAAAAATCTATGACAATGGTCGGCCCGCGCTTATTACATACCTAGCATATAGTGAGCGGAGGACCGTCAAAGGTAGGTATATTGTTATTCGAGGGGGGGGGAGATTTTAAGACACTTGTCAGCCGAGTGTCCTGTTTTTTTACAGATCTGGCATATGATAAATGAAGGGGCTTCGAGGCTAGGTTTATTGTTATTTGATGGTGGGAAGATTTTTCAATATTTATCCGCCGAGTGTCCAGGTTTCTGACAGATCTGACATATGCTCGATCCTTTATCGACATTTCCCGAATTTTGTGAACCAACAGCCAATGCTTGGCTAGTCTTCTGGGTCGAGCATTCTTTAGCATTGTGCCCTTTTTTATTGCATAACTGGCAATACACTTCTTCGCTTGCTACCACGTGTACTCCTCATTTCACCTCGGGTTTAGAGACCCTTGGACTCGACGTTACATGCTCACCGCTACGCAAGGCTGCTTGTGACACTAACCTCTTTTCGGTCTGCACTGCTAGCTTTATTAATTCTTCGAGATAATTATTGGGAGTTAATCGTTGTTCAATTTCCGGGTTTGACCCGTGTAGAATACAAGCTGGAAGTCTTTGTCTAGTATTATCGATGAATGCGCCAGCCAAGGGACTATTCTCGGCTCGCATCATAATTTTCAAGTATCAAATTCCCCAAATCTCGTACACGATTCGAATATCCAATAATAGACTCACTTTCTCACTGATATATTGATCCTAGTTGACCTTGCAGCTGATATACGTTTCGCATTGGTGCATAAATATCTTTGAGAAACTTATCCAAATCCTCTATCGTTTGAGAACGTTTGCTCCTGTATAGTGCGACGGGGTTCGCCAATTATTTTTATGCGGACTGCTTTTACTAAATTTGATTCGACGTCTGGCCCCATCATAGCCAAGGCTTCCGTCATAATTCGGTATGAGAGCCAGGGCATCTCGAAGACACAACGTTTGGTTATTATTAACGATAATGGGAGGAGGGTCGGGTGCAGGGTTACTAGTTTCATGAGAAAAATTCACTGGCGGTATTTTACTGGAATAGCAGGTTCGTATTCAGATAGCAGGTGTACAATTTTCAACAAATTCTGAGGCACAATGTGGGAAGGTTTAACTATTGATTTTAATTTAGATTTTTCACAAGTATTGATTCTTCCTTTTGGAGTGGACATTGTTTTATTATGACTTACTAAAGTCTGTGTACCGATGGGTGAGTCGAATGGGGTAGATCCCCTGCAGGAGTGTAAAATATGTCGCTGGAGTTGGAAAGGCTTAACGCCGGCGTGGTGCCTACGGAGTTCGGGATAGCTATGACTGTATCTGTACCTGCTGTCTCACGTGTAACGGGCCGCAGGTCGACGTCTATCACAGTATGTTCGGGGGGTGTGGGAATCTGAACTGGAATTTCGTTACGGGGATCTCGATATATTACAAGTGGTAAATATTGGTGACCAGGTTCTTCCAAAAGTCCAACTACAGACAATGAATTATTTCCCAATCTTGCCATAAGTGTTTCTTGCACTCGGTCCGTGAATTGCGCAAAAGTTTCTGAATTGTTTGAAATTTCTTGTATCTGTAAGGGACTATTTGATGTACTATTATTATCAAGATCGTCTGATAAAATTTCTTCAATACTTGAAGAATCACTTGCTTCCTCGCAATTTATTTCTGCTTTTGTAATAATTAAATGACTTGACGTTAATTCCAAAGATTGTATATGACTGTCTTCGTCTACTTTAATGAATTCCAGATTTTCTCGATTAAAGTTGCTACTCTTCTCTGCATCTGCCATAATTTCCCTCTTTGGATTCGTAGTGTGGGAGTCTTGGAATGCGAACTGTCAGTACTTTCATCGAAAAATTCTTCGACTGTCTCAAATGGGGATTTAGGAGGGTTATATATTCGAGATATCCTTTTTCGGTCTTCAAGATAATCATGTATTACATTATCAACAATTTTTATCTTTGATCGAATTGAACGCATACCTACGTAAGTAATATTATTGGTTGGGTCTAATCGTTCCTCGTTGTTCCAAAGGTCCTTGCCCTTCTTTTACTTGTTTTTTCTATTTCGTAAAAAAATGAATATACCAGCGTATTACAAATGCTTCAATTCTGCGGAAACAATTAAACATCATTAAAAAGCTTTATAACAGATTGAAAACATATTAAATTCTTCAGTAGGGCCTGGGAACCAGGAAATCTTTATTATTTTTACTCACACAATGAAAAGGGAACGCAACAACAACAAGTTCGTCTAGATAATTTTTCCGCTTGATTGCTCGAATGTCCTTAAGGCGATTTATTTGAGATTATATCGACTTCTAGCAACGACTAGAAGTTTCGAGATCGCGAGTAGAACGGTCGATCGGGGGGATTCGAGAACAATCGGCGGCGTTTGAGGCGCTGCGCATGCGCAGTCTGACTACCGCCAAAACATTACCGGGCTATGCAGGCCGACGGGGCATCTCGGCGTCAGTCTCGCAGAAGCCTATTAGTTACACGGACGTCTCTCGGCTACGTATTAATTAAACACGGACGCCTCTCGACTACGTATCAATTAAACACGGACGCCTCTCGGCTACGTATTAATAAACACGGACGCCTCTCGGCTACGTCTCAATTAATATAATCTGAGCTCAGTCTTGTCACAACTATTCGCGAGCAGGCGATTAATAACCAGAATAACATAACTATTCAACTGCCTACAACGGCACACATTAACCCGTGGCACTGGTCACCGCATGGTTACATATACACATATACACCCATACACACACTGGTCTTGATCCATACACGCATTTATTGTATCGTCGTTCTTCGAGGAGGTTTTTTTCCAATTCAACTGGATTTTTCCTCCTCTAGGGCAATAAACATTCTTCGTTATTGTTTCCCCTAACCGCGTATATCATTTATAAGTGACACCCAACCTCCACGGAACAAAAATAATCAATCACGGCATATCGACAAATTGACGCTATTTCCGACGCAACATTTGGTGCCTCCTGTGAGGTTTGAACTCACGACCCCTGGTTTGCGACAGTTCGAGGTTAACCATCTACGGCGCCACCCCGGTTGCCACCAGCATCGTTGGACACGTCTGCCAGAGAGATAAGTTCTAAATTTATTATTAACAGTAACATTGAATAATAATTGTCGGTCATTTATTTTTTCGTTTATTTTATTATTTTACTATTCAGTATATGCAGATAAATGTTACACTGCATTTAATTCACTATACGTTACCGCATATAAATTGATAACTATTATTTAAAGGTTTAATTATTCAATCACTTAATTGTTTGACATATTTTATCAGATTAATATAAAGAGTATGAACATTAAGTAATTCATCATATTATTATTATTTTTTGCTATATTTGCTGAATTACTCAACATAAATATTTTATTATTATTATTATTAGTATTGGCTTGAGACAATAGATTACTGTCTGTTGCACGTTATTTTCTTATTCTTTTCCGAGAGTTTCATACTATTGGAGAGAATTTAATTCGTTTTCAGTTCTTATTTTATGATTTTATTATTTTATTATCTTGTGATTTTATTTGTCGAAACTCGTCGCAAATAAATTAAGGTTCCGAGAATTCGTGGCACGCGTTATTCGACGCCGCATCCATTCGTAAATATTATCGAAATAAATTTGATCGTTATATTGCATTCTATTATTAATTCATTTTCATTTATTAATTACAAGGTGCAATTGTAATTCAAGTCATTAATCTCAACTCATTGGTCCATTTAATATTTCAATAATTTCCATTTATCAATATTATCATGGCAGTGTTATGCCGGTACCGAGTAATTGGATTATTCGGTAGTCGGTATAATATTAAAAGTTATTATTTTTTGGGATCGTTTGCCGATAAGGAGATGGATCTCGAGTAAAAGATGGAAACGCGAATTTATATAAAAGGAAGTGTTTATTATAAGCAACGGTAACTTTCCGTTGCCTTTTTATATATCAAAGTAAGAAGTACAATAATCCGTTGTTTCGAGTGTTGAACGAGGAACCAACCGTTCTCTGTTAAGTCTCAATTTAATACTGTCTTTACTCAAGCAGTTAGCAACTGCGTTTTCTAAAATCCCTTAGTTGGCAGCTTTAGCTTTAACCTATCGTAGATCGCCTCGCGAGTCGCTTCATGCTGCGTCGGCGTCTACTTCGCATCCCGTCTTGTATGACAGCTATCTTTCAGAATTCCATCTCTAACTGTGTCCGCTAAGGAATATACCTGAGAATACGTTAGAGGAATATTCCGCGACACAACATCCCTCCCCCCTTAAAAGGAAAAATTTTTTTAAAAATTTTTTCTTCGATTGGTTTCTCGTTTGAAGTTATATAACAATACAATAAAATTTTTCATTTTTTCATTTGTAACGATGAAGTTTTTCCTTTTGCTTCTTATCGTTTTTCGTGCCGAGCGAGTCGTTCTCGGTTGGGGGGACGGGTGCATAACCTGGCCAGCTCGGATCGCGGTTGCTCTTCTGGCTGTTGTCGTCCGATCGGCTCGAGGTTGATGTTTACCTCGGCTGTTGCCAAGGTCGTTGCCTCGCTTGTCCTTGTTGGCGTTCGGTTTCGTTGATGCCTATAACATTTAAACAGAACATAGCCAACCAAGGCTATTGGCGCTACTGCACCCAGTGAGTAAAAACTCAGATTGTGGATGTGTTGCATCCCGTCTCCGGCAGTATTGAGGTTGTCCATGATTTGGTCGGCTCGAGCTCCGAGCTTTTGAAGCTCTTCCGGGTCTCGCAGCACGCTCTGTAATGGAATTGTCCTCTCGGTCTGCGTAGGGGGTGCCTGAACTTCAATTTCCGTTAATTTTAAATTGAACGACGGGAGGTAGTTTTTTCGGATGATCTGCGATGTTCGCCCGATGGTTTTGATGCTGAAATCTCGGGCGGTTACTATACATACGCCTACCGAAGCCAGTATTCCCGTATTATTTAACATTTTAAGCCGAGTGGGATTTTTCCCACAATTTCTTGCATTAGGACGATGAGGGGATGGGTTAGTTAGATAAACCTTTTCGCGCATTTCTCGCCGTTATCTGTGTCCATTTTCGCTGTAGGCCTTTCTGTGCTCTATTCAGCGTTGGGACTAGATTGTCTACGCGTGCCTTCTTCCTCACTCTGAGGCTCATTAACATGTGTATATCAACCGAATAGAGTGTGCGCGGTATTCTTTTTACACTCTACGCCGAACACTATCCTGTGTCAGCATTAATACGCTATACATTTTTCGTGATGCTTTTCTGGCACGGTCACAGTATTCCGTCCCCTCCGGATTGCGTAATGAAATTGCAATTTCTTTTCAATTGTTTCGTTCAATATATTTTTCCGATATGTATACGCTCTTTTTCCTGTTGATAAAATTAGGTCTCCTAAGACCTCTTCTACTTTATTGGAGCTCCCTACCCTGCGTCTTGAGGGGCTCCTTCCCACATTTATGTTCTAGCTAATATTTAGTTTTAACTAGCTATAAGTATTCGAATTCCTTAATTCCTGAGCTATTAGTGCTCGATAAAGAGCTTCAGGCGGTTTGCGTGCACCGCCTGGATTTTACGTCCCTTCCGGACCACGTAGTTGACGGGGGGCCTCTTCTCTACTATTTAGTGAGGACCCGTCCACTTCGGAGTCAGGTTGGCTGACCGCCCCCTTCGCACCGTCCCATCATGGAGGAGTACGCGTTCGCCAGCGCGGTACTCCTGCACCTTTACGCCATGGTCGTATGTAGTCTTCGACCGTCTTTTCGCGCCTTCCAGGTTGTCTCGTGCTACAGTCCATGCGGCGCGTAATCGCTCGCGTAACTCGTGGACGTAGTCATCGTAGGCATAAGTGCTGCGTGGTTCTTGTTTCACGGCGGTCGGCAATTCGGCCTCGTGTCCGTACACCAACACGTGGGGCAACAGTCCGGTCCCCGTATGTGGAGTGGTGTTGTACGTGAACATCGCATACGGCAGCCACTCGTCCCTATTTCCTTGATCCTCATCTATGAAATTTTTTAGGTACTCAGCGAGGGTGCGATGCGATCTTTCTAACGCGCCGTTTGATTCCGGATGGTTGGCCGTCGTTTGTATCTTCTTGATTCGCAGCAGTCGACACATTCCTTTGGAGGTCGAGCTGAGGAAGTTCGTACCCTGATCTGGTAATATTATTTCCGGAGTTCCGTGTCGGCAAATCAATTCTTCTACGAGCGCCTTTGCTACTGTAGAAACCTCTTGGTTCGGCAGTGGAATCGCTGCGCTGTATTTTGTAAGCGAGTCCTGGAACGTGAGTATATATTTTTTCCCGGAAGCGCTTTCCGGTAACGGTCCTACGATGTCGACCGCAACTTTTTCGAACGACCTCGATGGGGTGTCAGTTACCACCATTGGTACTCGTCCCCTTTTCCCGATTTTATTTTTCTGGCAGGATTCGCAGGATGTTATGTAGTTTTCTAAGTCCCTTCTTATGCCGGGCCAGTCGTACTTGGTCCGGATCCGATGCAGCGTACGCCTGATACCCTGATGTCCTCCTATAGGGGTGTTGTGGTATTCTCTAACTATTTTCTGGCGGTCATCGTCAGAAGGAGTGGCTACGCCACTGCGGCAGTCGCTATACTCTTTTATAACGCTGTCTCCGTCCGCGCTGCTGGAAGTTCGTGGGCTACGGGCCCCGCCGTGCCTCGCTTCCTCAGCAGGCCTTTGCGGTGCTCTGTCCGGAATTTCTTCGCTCGGTGTGCCCACCGGTGGCTCCGCTGTTGGGTCGCTCTCTCTCTCGAGCGGCCTTGCAACGTTTGCCTTTCGCGGCCTTTCGCGCTTCGCGGGTCCGCCATACTGTGCTGGGCCCGCTCTGTCCTTGTCAGCGGTGCTCGCAGTCTTACCAGTGGCCTGCGTATGTAGCTTGCGTGGTCTACCCCTTCCCCGTCCGCACGGCTTTTCGGCGGGGCTGTGGGGTTCAGTAGAGTGTTCTGCAGGCACGCTACAAATCTCTCTGTCCTCTTCTGGCGCATTGGCCAGAGCGGCCTCTCTCTCTGCCGCGTTGCTAGGCTGGCCCGGGGTATTCTCGGCTCTCCGCTTTGTGCGGCTGTCCGTACCCGGGCGCTTGCTGTCCTCGTCTCGCTCACGGGCGAGCTTGACCTCTCGCTCCAGCGAGCTACCATGGCTATACGGGGTATCTTCGGCTGTCCGCTTTGTGCGGTCTTTCGTTGTGCCTACTTGCCCCGTCGTGCTGTCCTCTTTCGACATACGGACTTCGCTCCTCGCTCTTGTTTGGGCCCTCGTAGTAAGTATATCCTACTTAGCGCATCTGCATTCGTATTGCGCTTTCCAGCCTTGTACTCTACGTTGAACTCATGTTCCGCCAATTTAATTTTCCAACGCATCAATCTCGAACCTGGGCTCTTTACTCCGAACAGCCAGGTGAGCGGTTGGTGGTCCGTAACTACTGTGAAACGGGTACCGTAAATATATGGCCGGAATTGAGCTAGGGCCCATACTATCGCAAGTAGTTCCTTTTCCGTAGTCGTACTATGTCGTCGAGGTACACATAGCATTTGACGCCCTGTAGTCCGCTAGCATTTTGTCTGTCGGCATCTCCACTTTTCTTTCTCGTGGGCGAGTTTAGCCTCTCGCTCCGACGAGTTATAGTGGTTGCCTTGGGTATCCTCGACTCTCCGCTTTGTGCGGCTGTTCGTATACCCGATTGCGCTATCATTCTCTTTTTTGTGGGACTTTCTGTCCTGTCCCACTTGGGCTCGTGTGGTCGCATATATGCGACTAAGAGCATCTGCATCAGTATTTCTTTTTCCGGCTTTATGCATTTTACTGGACCCATGCCCCGATTTTACGGTCTTCCCAGGCAAGGGTTGCGATCCTAGGTCCTTCGATCCGACCTTAAAGGGTGCGCGATATTGCACCTCGTGCGTGCGCTGTCGCTTGTTCCCTCGTAGTTGGAATACACCGTTATATTCGCACACTATTCCTGCGCGAGCTGCTTGCTTTTCACTGCTGGGGGGCACCAAGTCGGGCTTCCGTTGGCGCTGCGCAAACCGTTTGGCCTTCTTCCCCGTGCTCTCTGAGCTAACGCGCAGTGCCTTGACCTGGCGGCTACGTACGGTCTTCGCTATCTCCGACGGCTCGCATGTCACCGTCGGCTGTTGCACTTCCCCGTCGCATTTAGAAACTTCTAAACTCACTCTTTTGATTCTTGACGGTGTGACACGGGGTCTCTCTATGATGCCTCGGCCGATCCCGCTCCTTGTAGGTAGTCTGACAAGTGTATTTTCCTTGGCGGCATCCATGTTAGACCCGTTTCCGGAAGGAAGATTTATCTTTGTAAGCAGGCCTATGTATTTGCACGTGGCGGCAGTTCTACTGCGTGGTGACGAATATATCCTCGTCGCGCCGTCCCGTAGCGGCATGCAGTGCCCATACAACTTGAGCATCTCGCCATGCAGGATGTCCGCTTTATGCTGCTTGATAAAGTCCATGCCAAGTAATCCGTTGACCTTCAACGGCACATTGTTCGGAACGATGTAGAACCAATGCTCTACATTTAGAGCCGGTGTCTCGAGTACAATTTTAGCTATCCCAAGGGGGGTGAATTTTTCGCCCGCTACCCCCTGCAGTTCTACAGTGCAGTCGCTCACCGTGGTCTTTGGTTTGAGACAGCCTTCCTTGATTATGCTGCACTGCGCTCCGGTGTCCGCTTTGAGGGTGAGTACCCCGGTCGTGGCCAACGTGCATCGATATCGAAGTCGCTGGCGGTGGCACTCGACGCCGGCAGCGTTACTTGTAGAAGCTGCAGCGTTGTTTTCTTCTGCTTGCACGCAGGTCTCTGCTGGACAGTTAGCGTATTCAGTCTCAGTGCGCCCAGCGTATTCACACCTGCAGTGGCTGGATCTGGCCCCGCAGTTACCGTCCTTTTTGCATCTTTGTAGCCTGCGTTTCTTGGCTGTCGGGGCCGCTGCGTTGGCTCGCTTTTATTCTGCGATAGTCTCTTCCGGCAGTCCTTCCACATGTGGCCTTTCTTCTGGCAGTAATTGCAGGTTATTTCCACATTGTGGATTGACTTGTTTTCGCTGGGTACTGGTAGGCTTACTCGTCCCGTATTCTGGGTGCAGTCTCGAGCCATGTGTCCAGGTTTTCCGCAGGTGAAACAATTTTCTCCCTGCCGGGGTGATGCGCCTTGGGACCTTCTGGGGTGGCTTGACGCTCCACCTGCCCCTCCCTTTGGCTGCACCATGTTGGTGATCTCGATGGCTCCCGTCACCGACTCGTGGAGAGTGGCGTAGTTTCGAGATCTCACCAGAATTTGGACCTGCCCATGCAGTCCATTTTCAAAGTTGGCTTGGGCGCTCTTCCGGGTTATTTTCTCGATGATGCGCATTTCCGTTATCGTGGTGGCTTCCTCGCAAAGCTTTTCTATTATATCGACGGTGATACGCTCGGTCCTGGCGGCGTATACCGCGATGTCCTCTCCCCGGCCCTGTCGGAGGGAGTTGAAATCTACTTGTAACGCAGGCAACGACTTCCGCTTCCCGTACAGGGCCTCCAGCTCGGTTTTAAGCTGTGCTACCGAGTGGATTAGTTTGTGCTTCATTTCTCTGGACGCTCTACCCTCGAGCTTGCTGCTGAGCACTAGCTCTAACAGGATGTCTTGGTCCTGGGGCGCTACTCGCTTGAAAACAGTCTCGCAGGATCGTAAGAAGGCGTCGAGTTCGTCGGCGTTGCTTCCGTCGAAACGCTTGATGTTCTTTAGCGCAAGTCCAAGATCGAGCGTCCTACTCGGTATTGCCGACCCCCACTGTTGTTCCCTTTGGAACACGGGATCCGCAGGGGGATTATTCGATTCCTCAAATCGGGTTTGCCTCGATCGCGGACGTGGTGTCGGACGTTCTTCCAACCCCGTATTTTCCAGCCTCCGTAATAGTTCGGCGTTTTGCTCTCGTAGGGACCGGATGAGTTCGAACTCGTCCGCACCTACCTCGTTGAGCGTGCCCGCCAAGTTTCGTCTTGCTGACGGTGTTTCAACCCCCTGAAGTTCGCGATCGAGTTCGCGTTGACTTTGCTCGTGCTCGCGCTGCAGCCTTTCGCACTGCCGTCGAGCTCTTACCAAATCACGGTGGCTCCGGTCGATCGTCTCTAACCGATCTTGTACTCTTGAAGTCACCGATCGTGCCGTCGTACCGGTAGCTGACGGGAAACCTACGCGATCTATCGTTTGCAAGCTTCCGAGTTCCCGATCATCTATGTCCTCATCAAGGTGTTCAGGCGTTCGTTCGCCAGTAGCTATATTGAACACGTCGTCGCTACCTATACTACTGTTATCGCGAAATGCCGTGCCCCTGAGAGGGTTTACGCCGAACTCGGCGTCCAGTCGGCCTGCGACGGCCTCTTGCCTATCGGTGGGGATTCGTCCCGACGGCGAGAGCTCTGTTAACGCCCTGCGCGCTTCGTATACTATTTCCCCTACGGCGGCAGCTAATCCAGCTGTGGAGTCTGCCCCTTCGCCGGGAGTCGCGGTTCCTAATGAATTGACTCTACGTTTCGGTTTTGCTCCCCTAAATATCGGCATGTTGCTAATTTCGCGGCGAACAAAACTCTAAAATATGCCCACAAAATTTCAAGAGATTTTTTCTCCAAATTTTCCAAAATATTTATCCTGTCTGGCTTCAGTTTATTGGCTATGTATGAGTATAAAGTAACCGCCACTTACAGAAAGATGATCTGGTAGACGGTCCTTTCCATGGTGTTGTTCTAGGGTGTTGCCGACTTGATGTCCTGCAGCTCCTCTCTGTTGATGGTCCTTGACGCCTTCCTTGACGCTGTTGACCCGTTTCTTCGTTGGTTCCTGGGTTCGTCCTTAGTGCGTCGCCAATGGTTGCGCGACGGCTTCTTTTCGAGTAGCTGCTGTGCGTACTCGGTTGCACACTTTGTGCGGTTCTCCGCGACTTGACGTGACACCGTCAATCGGGACTTTAAACGGTTGACCGATACGTCACCCCGCACCGACGTTCACTTCGCGTCTTCGCGTTAGATTCGTCGGGTTTTACGAACTACACTGGCGTCCTTTGCACGAGTCGTAGTCGTCACTTCAGAGTATTCTTAACTTTGTCCAAAACGCTTTTATCCTAATAAATCGCGAATCACTTAACTTCGGCAGATCCCACCGCTGCCACCAAATGTTATGCCGGTACCGAGTAATTGGATTATTCGGTAGTCGGTATAATATTAAAAGTTATTATTTTTTGGGATCGTTTGCCGATAAGGAGATGGATCTCGAGTAAAAGATGGAAACGCGAATTTATATAAAAGGAAGTGTTTATTATAAGCAACGGTAACTTTCCGTTGCCTTTTTATATATCAAAGTAAGAAGTACAATAATCCGTTGTTTCGAGTGTTGAACGAGGAACCAACCGTTCTCTGTTAAGTCTCAATTTAATACTGTCTTTACTCAAGCAGTTAGCAACTGCGTTTTCTAAAATCCCTTAGTTGGCAGCTTTAGCTTTAGCCTATCGTAGATCGCCTCGCGAGTCGCTTCATGCTGCGTCGGCGTCTACTTCGCATCCCGTCTTGTATGACAGCTATCTTCCAGAATTCCATCTCTAACTGTGTCCGCTAAGGAATATACCTGAGAATACGTTAGAGGAATATTCCGCGACACAACAGCAGATAAGCCCGTTCCTTTGTCGCGTCAGCGCGCATTGATTAAAAAAAGGATAACGACGATTCAAACCGCGTTATCTCAGGGAAAAATCGATCAATGTGAGGCATCCCTAGGTCTTACTAGAGTTACCGAATTATTCAGCCTATATGATCAGACTATCGACGGACTTGAAATTGTTGAAACTGAAAATGAAGAAATAACACACGCAGAAGGGGTTCGCGATCGGTATTACGCTCTCTCAAGTCAAATACAGACCATGGCACGGACCAGCGGCTCTGGTAATAGTTCAAATAATATCGCTCCTTCAAACACTGAACCGTCAGTCGAACAATCCACCATAGTCGAAAGACAACGCCTCGCGAAACTTCCAGCAACTGATCTACCTAAATTCGATGGACGGTTTGAAAACTGGCTCTCGTTCAAAAATACGTTTAAAAATTTGATTGATTCACGTAAGAATATAGACGAACTTAACAAGTTTATTTATCTACGCGGAGCACTAACAGGCGCAGCAGCTCACAAGCTAGAACAGTACACCGCAAGCACAAAGAATTATAATCGAGCTCGGGAACATTTGACTAGAATTTATCAAAAGGAACGTATACTAGTTGCAATCCATTGTGACGCTATTCTTGACATTTCTATAATATCGAACCCAACTAACGAGAATCTTACCAAACTAGTAGATACCGTGCTTCAACATGTAAACAACCTGGAATCACTCAATGTTAGCCTCAACGACGCGTATCTCGTACGTTCATTGGAACGTAAGCTTCCCCCTGAACTTAGGAACAAATGGGAAGAGCAGCACATTGATGATAAAATCATCCCTACCCTCGAGAAGTTTTGTGATTTCATAAACAAAATAGCTTTCCTCACGAACTTACCTACGCAGGGATAATCCTATAGTGGAAGCCACCTAACCAAACGGGGTCGCATTGACTATAGGGAAAGGACTCAGAAATTTCGCAAACACGATTCCGGCACTAGAGTTTTCATGACGACTCCCTTAGTCGCTTGCGTCCATTGCAAGGGCAATCATCCTCTCTTCAAATGTCCAACTTTCAACGGGTTGTCTACTGATCAGCGTACCAAGGTCGTTAGATTCACTAAACTGTGTAGAAATTGTCTTCGAGAACATAAGGGGGCTTGCTCGTCTATTAAATGTAGGATCTGTAATAAATTTCACCATACAATGCTTCACATTAAATCGACATCGACTCACCAGACTTCAAACCGTAATTTCGGAACTGATTCAAACGTTAAAACAGACTCAACTAAGACGTCAACAACAAACGACAATGGAACAGTCGCATGACTAGGCAACCATCTTTTCACGACAATCTTAAGAAGCCCGCGATTTCAGTTGATGATGAGCGCGCGCATTCACATGCGCGACTCAAACGGTCATTTCATACAAACGCGCGTATTACTTGATACCTGTGCCACAACTAATTTTGTTACTGAAGATATAGCGCGTAAATTAAAACTTCCTATGCAGACATGTTCTGTTCCTTTAGGTGCTGTGAACGGGATGCAAACAGCTTCCAAACATATCATTCAAATACACTGCAAATCTGCAGACAATAAATACCAAAGGTCACTATCTTTTTTGACAATTGCCAAAATTACTGACTTGAGTCCAAACGAAACCTTTCCTCGAAGTGCCATTCACATACGAAATAATCTAAAATTAGCAGATCCTCAATTTCATATACCACAACCAGTTGGTGCTCTCATTGGTTCAGGAACCACCTTATCACTGTTGTCTGTCGGACAAATCAACCTTTCGCGCGATGATTACGATTTAATCCTGCAAAAAACACAACTCGGCTGGGTTGTCGCGGGAGGAATCAATGACACTAACGGCGGTCAACCCGTATCCTGTCAGTTAACAGATTTATCAAGTGAACTAACACGTTTCTGGTTGATCGAGGACTCGGGTCCCACTAGTGCAAAATCCCTCGACGAATCTTTCTGTGAAAACCATCATCAGCGTCATACGACGCGCAATTCAAACGGACAGTATACAGTCCGGTTGCCATTTCGTGTAGAAGATGTCGAGTTCGGTGATTCCAAGAATCAAGCTTATAGGCGTTTTCTATCTTTACAGAGGAGACTGAACGCAGACGCTCAGCTTAAGACAGAGTATTGTAAGGTTATACAGGAATATATCGATCTGAGGCACATGGTGCATGTTTCGGATGACCACGAACCCGGTTATTACATGCCTCATCATCCAGGAATTAAGGCTTCGAGCAATACCACTAAAGTGCGTGTTGTATTCGATGCTTCAGGCAAATCTGACAAGGGTATATCACTAAACGACGCTCTACTGACAGGACCTACCATCCAAGACAATCTTTTCACTCTTCTCCTACGCTTTCGAATCCATACCTACGTCATGACCGCAGATATAGCACAGATGTATCGGCAAATCCTCATTCACCCCGACCAACGTCGCTTCCAGCGCATCCTTTACTATCACAACGACATGATTAGTACATTTGAGCTTAACAGGGTTACCTTCGGCGTATCTTCTGCCCCATATCTAGCCATACGTACAATAAATCAACTCGCAGATGACGAGGCCCGTAACTTTCCAAGGACATCACAAACTTTAAAACAAGATTTTTATGTCGATAACCTTTTAACCGGAACTAATTCATTACCCGACATTTTGCAGCTTCGAAATGAGATTATCTTACTCCTCAGAAAGGGGGGTTTCGATATTCGACAATGGGCATCGAATCATGAACATGTGTTACGTCCTGACGTAACGTCGCGTTTATCTTTTTCATTTCGATTACGTTAAAGTTCTTCTGCTTTAGTTTCGCTACAATAAAAGTAACTTCCCAAATTTTTCTTTCATTCTCGAACTTCTTAAGAGAAAAGGAGAGCGATTTTAGCGACGGAGATCGGAACAGGGTGAAGGTGCGGCCCTAGCGACCGTCTCCCGGGAAAAATTAATCTTGTAAAGATGGAATTTTTCGGCGCTCCCGGTCAAAAGGCAAACTTTCAAACCATGGGATCTACTGCGTAGACCCGGTTATCGACTGCCATTTATGGATTTATGATTCAGCGCGGCCTTACCCTCAATCCTAGACCAGGGGTTCGGCTAGTCGCCGTCGGGGCATTGTTGGTTATAAGGGAGCGGTTGGAGGGAACGCTATCACGTGACCAAGCGACCACACCCTTTCTTCTCGCTCTTGCCTGAAATCTTCTCTCTCTCTCTCTCTTTACAAAGATGATGAAATCACGAACAATTATTAACTAAGCGAAACAATTAACAAAAGTGGAGGAACTGTTAATTTAAACGAAAGAGTTATGACTATTAAAATGTTCACACGAATACTGTAGGTAAAATATCAGCAGCAAAAAGAACAATTATGCTTCCATATGGAAACTACTCAGGGCTGTCACTCGAAAATGAGTGCAACCCACATGAACTTACCAGGTATAGTCGGGTAATAGAAGAAAGATCAGTATATCAGGATTAATCTTCTTTTTCTCTTGGGATTATATTAATATGTCTCTCATAAAATATTGGAATTTATAGTAAAAATACCATCATGAATATATAGAACATGTTATGCCTATATAGAAAGGACAAAGGAAATATTAGGATTAATTTATGGTTAAATAGCGAAAAATAGACAGAAAAACGAGAAAGAGATAAGACTAAAATTGAGTTGTAATGGAGCTTCTGCTGCAGGAAAGCGAGACTGGCCGACTCTCCACGCAACGATAAACGCCTTGCGCGAGGTCTGAACAGTGATCTAGCTGACTTGGGTACGAACGAAATGTACGAGTAACCAAGTTAGGCGAGTCGTTCTCAAGAGAAGAACTCTCTCGCTCTCTCTCGTTTCCATGGAATACATTACACATATATAGACAGGATGAAATGAAATGTTAAGATTGTTTTACAGCTAAATACTAAAAGTAAAACGAATCGAGGAAGAGAGAAAACGGTAACGCGTTTCAATAAAGCTTCTTCTGCAGGAAAGCGAGGCTGGGCGACTCTCTGCGCCACGACGAACGCCTTATCGCTAGAGCTGAACGGCGATCTAGCCGACTTGCGTACGAACGAAATGTACGAGTAACCAAGTTAGACGAGTCGCTCTCAAGTAAAATCCTTCTCTCTCTTTCTCTCTCGCTCTCGTTTCTATAGCACGAGAATAATCGTCTAACTAACAAATTATTTAAGAAACCTTATTATCTATAAGAAGTCTAACGTCTAACCAACAAATTATTCAAGAAAACTTATTAGCTATAACTAGAGTAATCACTAATTTAACGAATAACCAATGATGCTTGGAATAAGCCATAGCTCAACAAAACCATTTATAGTGATAAGAGATTAACGCAGAAATTAGGTTGCATACGTCGAAGTTAACTACGGAATCTGTAACAAAATTATGACTATTGGGTTGATGTGAAGGATTTAATTAAGTCTCGTACAAACGCTGAAAAACTAAGCCATTACCATAGACACATCTACATAGAAGCGAGCATAAGGATATTACCTAGACTAGGAAACTCTATCGAAAGTAGGCCTAGAAGCGGGGTGGTAAAAATCGCCTCATTTTCAGGGGAAAAACGCCTCGAACGCGTTCCCTCACCTAATCGCGTGGTCCTCTGTGTAGCACATCGCGCGGACAAATCATAGCGCGCCATACCGATGCACTTGCATAGATCTATGACTCTGCATGTCGAGAAGCTACTCTGCGGAGTAAGGGGAGTGAATACGTGTATGGTCGAGATAGACCACGGGGAAATTCTTATAATCAGGATAGAGTTTTATCCCTTCTCTTCTTTTACGCGCTTGACGACAAGAATTTTCGACGCTCAGAAGCCCTATAAAAGGCCGTGAAAATCGGCCGGCGACACAGTTTCACGGGGGGTCAAGTAGAGGATTAATCACTAGCCTGGCAGCCAATAAGTCGCCGGCAGTGAGTTAGACTTTTCCCAAGGCAGCAAGTAGTACTGTTTGCCGGGAAATAAAGTAGTACAGAACGATAATTTTTCACCACGGCTGAATTTTTACAAAGTATAGTTTCGAGTAGTACAGAGTACGAGTACAGTACTTATAATTATTAACCCGTGCGAAATCGGGAATATTGAACGTGCAACATTCAACTACTCATGTAGTTTTATTTCAATAAATAATTATTAATACGCAACAACGCCTACGTTCGATTTTGAGTCTGTCTGACTACACTAATCTACGTCCAACCAACGTTCAACAGCAAGAACCACAGCAACGAACAACCGTAGGTATAATTTTCAATTACCAATTAAAGTGAAATCTTGCTCCGCGTGAAATTGTCATTCAAGTCCCACCCCCTTATTCGTGAAGTGATTATCCCCAACCAAGAACAAAACGCACTCCAGCCCTATCCCGAGTAATTTTCCGCGAGGTTAGACTCAAAAACGGGCTTGCGTTTTCGGTATTTTCTCGTCGGGTGTGGTAAACGGAGAATTTATTCTCCTTGACCAGAGCACGGAAAAGATACACCGAAACGTGAAATCTATGTTAAATTCGTGGGTTCGTAAGTTAGGCCGCGATTTTGACGTAACACATGCTTTAGATAATTTCGATGAACAAACACTTAATCTAGATTGTGCAATCAATGACAATCCCGTCTCTAACACTCTCGGAATCAATTGGAATTCTCGCATGGACAGTTTCATTTATACTGTCACGTCAATCGACTCTTCTATAAAAATCCCGAAACGTAACATTTTATCTACTATTGCAAGGATTTTTAACCCGATAGGGCTTTTAGGACCTGCTGTTCTTGCTGCCAAGATCATCATTCAGGAGTGTTGGAAGACTAAGGTACACGGGGACGAAGCAGTGCCGCAAGATTTACACGTGCGTTGGCTCAAATTCGCGGAACAATTACCCCTCATTAAAGATTTCTCGATTGATCGTCATATTTTAATTCCGAATGCGACTACCGTGGAGTTGCACGGGTTCTGTGATGCTAGTAAGGTTGGCTATGGCGCCTGTTTATATGTTCGTTCGACAGACCAACAAGGCAAGGTAATTGTTAGATTAGCTTACGCGAAGTCAAGAGTCTCTCCTATCAAATAAATGACTATTCCGCGATTAGAACTATGTGGAGCACAGCTACTCTCACGACTTTTTCAGGAGTCATTATCATCATTTAAATTTCCTATTTCTTAAATTATCTTCTGGTCTGATTCGACCATTGTATTGCAATGGTTAAAACAGTCACCACAGTCTCTCAAGGTCTTTGAGGCCAACCGGGTCGCAGAAATTCAATCGCTGGATTCCAAGGTCCAATGGCAACACGTCCGAACGAAGGACAATCCAGCTGATTCCCTGTCTCGAGGTCAATTACCATCAGAATTCTTGACCGATCAACTTTGGTTTGAAGGTCCTAAATGGCTTAAACAAAATCCGAACGAATGGCCCGAGTCTATTCAGATAGTCCCATCTGATATACCAGGTCTCCGGAAAAACATTTGTCTCTTTGCTGCTTCCACTTATCTTTTTCAACGTTTCTCCACTTATTCAACACTCGTCCACTCAATTGCATATTGCTGCGCATGCGCAAATCCACTAAATTCAAGAATCAGGGTTTAAGTGTCGAAGAAAAACTATACACAGAAATTCGAATTCTCTCATTGATTCAAAATGATCAATACAATTATGAGATCGAACAGATCGTAGAAACTGGGGAAGCAAAAAATCTTCGTTTACGGAGTCTAAACCCGTTTATTGACGAACACGGTTTGCTCCGAGTAGGGGGACGTTTGAGGCATGCACCTATCTCATTCACTGAAAAACATCCGATTTTATTACCGTCTAATCATCATGTGACTGATTTGATAATCCATGACATACATCAAAAGACTTATCACTCAGGCATCCAAACCACTCTTTCCAATCTCCGACATCGCTTCTAGCTGTTAGATGGCAAAAATCAGGTTCGCCGAATTATCAGACGATGCGTCGAATGCATACGACATCGTCCAGTGCTCTTACAAGGAAAAATGGCTGACTTACCAAGTGCACGCGTTTACGAATCAGCTGCGTTTTCTCACGTCGGTGTCGATTATTTCGGGCCTTTGCATATTAAAGAAAAAAAACTCAGAAATCGAACCAAACTCAAATCATACGGATGCGTTTTTATTTGCATGGCTACTAAAGCTATTCATCTCGAAATCGTAAGCGATATGACCACCGAAGGTTTTTTAGGCGCGTTCGGACGGTTCATCGGTCGTCGAGGAATTCCATCTCATGTTTATTCAGACAACGGCACTAACTTTGTGAGTGCTCATAACGAATTACGAGAATTCTATCTTTTGTTCGAATCTAAGCCTCATCATGACCTAATCAATCAATACGCAGTACGTAAAAATATTACTTGGCATTTTAATCCCCCCCTGTCTCCTCACTTTGGAGGAATTTGGGAAGCAGCTGTAAAATCGTTTAAACACCACTTTAAGAGAGTCGTAAAGGATCAACTTCTTACCTTTGAAGAATTAAACACTCTAGCTATCGAGATCGAGGCAATTCTTAATTCACGACCTTTATGCTCGTTATCCAGCGACCCTAATGATCCTATAGCATTAACTCCTGCTTATATCTTAATTGGTCGCCCTCTCACTATGCTGCCTGAAAATGATCTTTCTGATGGTCCAGAGAACCGACACAAAGTTTGGCAATTTATTGCCAAGGCTGGTCAAGATTTTTGGAAGCGCTGGTATCTGGAATATCTCCATGAACTCCAGAAACGTCAAAAATGGCATTCAACCCAAGGCGAACTGAAATCTGGCCAGATCGTCCTCATAATGGACAAAAATCAGCCATGCATGCGGTGGCAATTGGGGGTGGTCGTCGACGTCCATCCAGGAGATGATGGGGTTACTCGCATCGCTTCTGTGAAAACTGCTCAAGGACTATTCAAGCGAAACATCACCCGATTGTGTCCATTACTAGATAACCCTTGATTGTAATGTTATTATACCCTATAATGTACCTCAACTATGTAACACCAACTTACGTACACATACACTTGCTCACACCTTCGCAACGGGGGGAGGATGTTGAGTTGATTCACGTGGTGTGGTCGTGAGGAGAGCGCGGGATCGGGCAACCATTTCTTTTATATATCTATATCGACTTCTAGCAACGACTAGAAGTTTCGAGATCGCGAGTAGAACGGTTGATCGGGGGGATTCGAGAACAATCGGCGGCGTTCGAGGCGCTGCGCATGCGCAGTCTGATTACCTCCAAAACATTACCGGGCTATGCAGGCCAACGGGGCATCTCGGCGTCAGTCTCGCAGAAGCCTATTAGTTACACGGACGTCTCTCGGCTACATATTATTTAAACACGGACGCCTCTCGGCTACGTATCAATTAAACACGGACGCCTCTCGGCTACGTATTAATAAACACGGACGCCTCTCGGCTACGTCTCAATTAATATAATCTGAGCTCAGTCTTATCACAACTATTCGCGGCCAGGCAATTAATAACCAGAATAACATAACTATTCAACTGCCTACAACGGCACACATTAACCCGTGGCACTGGTCACCGCGTGGTTACATACACACATATACACTCATACACACCGGTCTTGATCCATACACGCATTCATTGTATCGTCGTTCTTCGAGGAGGTTTTTTTCCAATTCAACTGGATTTTTCCTCCTCTAGGGCAATAAACATTCTTCGTATTGTTTCCCCTAACCGCGTGTATCATTTATAAGTGACACCCAACCTCCACGGAACAAATATAATCAATCACGGGATATCGTGGAGGATAGTTTTATTATCTTGTTTTATTTCAATACTAGGGACTCTAAAATCTTGCTCCTTATATGACTTGCACGCAATTATTGGAACTTGGTCATGTTTTCCTTCCTGCTTTATGGATTTTTGGCATGGATGAATGATCCGGGTCGATAGCGGTAGGGTAATTGTTAAAATAAGTAAGTGGTATGTGTATATGTCTGTCGTTTGTATGATGTGTTTCGTGAGCGAACCTTGCCAGCCTGGGACTCAATGACGCGAGGGACTGAAACAAAGGATTTCTCTCACTAGTGTAATGTGTTTTGTGAGTGTGATACGTTCTAGGATTGGGTGAGGTAACTATTTTGAGGAAGATAGTGCGGGAACTAAAAATCGGCGAGTGACAGAGCCCACTTGAAAACATTTCTATGGGGTGAAATCGCCCTTCAAAGCTAGGCATGTTGAGGGGTGATTATGCAGTTTCACCCAGAAGGCGTCAACTGATTTTAATGAAACAAAAACCAAAATACTCCTCATTGAATATAAAAAAATTCCACGTGAAGTTGCAGAAAAAAATTCATTTGCAAGGGTGAAACTGCATAATCACCCCTAAATTTGAAGGACGATTTCACCCCTTAGAAATGTTTTTCCGCCGATAAAAAAATACGTGTCTTCGTAAAAAGAGGAAAGTTAATTTTTATGAATTAAATCAATTTATAAGAACTCAGTAGCGAAGAATGATAAGTTTTTATTGAATGGTTAAAATTCAACAAAAGTAAAAAAATCAATTTCTGTGAAATAAATGAATTCTCAAAAATGCGGTAACGAGGGAAAAGTTAGATTCTGTGAATTAAGCCGGTTTATAAAAACTTAGTAGCAAGAAATGATAAATTTTCGTGAAGTGGGTTGAACCGTTAAAACTCAATAAAAAGTAAAAAATCGATTTCTATGAATTAAATCCACTCTCGAAAATACGGTAAAATGGGAAAAGTTAGATTCTATAAATTAAATCGATTTATAAAAGCTCAGTAGAAAGGAATGATACATTTTCGTGAAATGAATTGAATCACTAAAACTAAATAAAAAGTAAAAAATCGTTTTTCGAGGATTAAGTCCACCACGATAAAAAGGGAAAAGTAAAATTTTATTTTTGTTCAGTTGATTTTTTACAAACTTAGGTTGAACAAAACTAACACCCTAGGATTCCGGACGAGCCCCCAGAATTTGTTACGTCAAAATCGAGGCCTATTTTACGAAACCCACGAATTTAACATAGATGCACGTTTCGGTGTATATTTATTTTCCGTGCTCTGGTCAAGGAGAATAAATCCTCCCTTTATCACACCCGACGAAAAAATACCGAAGACGCAAGTCCGTTTTTGAATCTAACCTTGCGAATAATTACTCGGGATAAGGCTGGAGTGCGTTTTGTTCTTTGTTGGGAATAATCGTTTCAAGAATAATGGGGTAGACTGCAATGATAATTTCGCGCGGAGCAAGATTCCACTTTGCTTAGTAAAAAAAAATTATATTTACGGTTTTTTGTTGCTGTGGTTATTGCTGTTAAACGTTGGTTGGACGTAGACTGGTGAAGTCGAACAAACTCATGAGTGTACGTATACGTTGATGCGTATGAATAATTGTTTATTGAAATAAAACTATATGAGTTCACTAGTTATGTGTTGCACGTTCAATATCGACCGTGCCACGGTGGCAGTCGACCATGTCCATGTATCAGTAGTCCATGACAGCTACTTTTTTGAGTCTTCCAGACCTGGCTTCGATATGTCCATCTAGGCTGGCGGGTCGCGATTGCAGTGGGTGCAACTCGTTTCAATATACCATACAAGAAGGTTTCGATGGTCTTATTGTTCCCACAGTGAAAACGAGTTCTTTCAAACGAAATATTAGATACTCGTTCTCATTGAATATGAATAATATGACGTTAATACGCCCTGATATTAGTGAGGCGTTTCACGGTCGGAATTTTCTGGCCCAACCGTCCTGTTAACACGAGGCTCGGTTGTGTTACAAAGAAAAAAGCGATATTTTTCTATCACTACGGATTAACATTTATATATACTGGTTAGGCATACCTTTGAGTAACGATTCACTGACTTGAAAGTTATTTGTACATGCATTTTATCTATTTGGCACGGATGGCCATTACTATGAATATTAATCCTTTTCTTTGTACGGCTATGATCATGACTTGTCGCGCGATGCCATCTCTCACTAAGTCGGCGTACGATTAAAGAGAGGTAAGCGTCGTTCACTCCCTCGATACCCCGCGGGCCTTCGAACAAATACTAGATGGGTAGACTCGTCACCTATTTTTAATTAATCGCTTTGCACGACAGTAGAAGGGGCCCGTTATAGAAAGACAGGGCGTGGCCGTCTGGCGCCAGGGGCGTGCCTAGACAAGCCCCGCCCCTCCCCTTATACTACCCCCTCCTCTGCTGCTCCCTCATCGGTCGTTCCAGGGGGCGTGTCTACCCCCACTACCCCACCCCCGTTCCTGATTGGTCCCCACAACATCCACTACCCCCACCACCCCTGCCCCCATCCCTGATTGGTCCCCACCAGTCCCCACCCCCAGTCCACCTATCCTAGTGTTCTGATTGGTGCAGCGTCGCAGCGCCATCTGCCGGATTTTTACCCGTACTTAATTGCCGATTCGCCATCTAATGTCGGTAAATGTGTTACCAACTGATGGTAAAGAAGATTGGATGTCGGCAGTCGGTCAGGCAGAAAATTGCCGATACGTCATTTACAGTCCGTGATCGTGTTACCGACTGATGGTAAAGAAGATTGAATGTTGGCAACCGGTCTAGCAGAAAAATTACCGGTACGCCATCTCCTATCGGTAATCGTGTTACCGATCGTCGGTAAAGAAGATTGAATGTCGGCAGCCGGTCCAGCAGAAAATTAATTACCGATGCGTCATCTACTGTCGGTGATCGTGTTACCGACTGGTGGTAAAGAAAATTAAATGTTGACAGTCGGTCTAGCAGAAAATGTATCGGTGATCGGTAAAGCGGATCGGTTGTCAACCGTCGGTATGTAGCCGACCATCGCTACAGCTAATTTGGGACTTACGAAAGATAAGAAGATTGGGTCTCGCGGTAAATAATATTCTGCACCCCACCATCAACCGGTTTCCCCCTAGTCGTCGATAACCGAGACCCCTTCACGTAGCTTTTTTTTTTTATTTTTTGTCAATTAAAAAATTTAATAATTTAAACGACTATTTACAACAACGTTAAATGAAAATACTCGTTATTTTTAGTTTCATAAAAAACTGTTTTATTTTACCATTCTCTTCCAACAAACATGTATTGTTCATCCGTAATTTTCAATGGCATTCGTGGCAGTCACGGCGAGCTGGTGGTCGACCGTCAATTTGTGTTTTTGTACCCGATTTTTTGTAATGTACATAGCATGGCATGTACGAGGAGACCTCACGGTCAACTTTGAGCTCCTCCGGTAGTTTGTCGTACAGAATTTCTATTTTTCCGCCCTAATGTTTCAATAGCAGCGGCTTCGGTATGTACGCGAGCTCAGCTTTGGTGAAGTCTCGGGGATCCTTGCAGCAGTCGATCATGAGTATACTACCAATAGTATTCATTGTGGAAAGAGAGGCAAAGATACTTTCACAACGACGTTTCCTTTTCAACTAAGTTTTTTTCACAGCTGTTACCATTAGATATATACATCTCGCGTCAATGGCCAGCATAGTTAAATATGAAAATGTGTATGGTGGGAGTACTTTCGAATAATAAGACAGGAAATTCAAAGTTTCGAATTTATTCATACGAATTTCAAAATGGTTCTGCACACGTTTGTATATACGTGTTTTTATTATTATTTCACAAAATTATACAAATAAATCCGCATATAATATCGTTCTGTACACGCTTCTTTATACGTTATTTTATTATCATTTTACAAAATTATATAAATAAAGCCATATATTTTTTATCGTTTTTACACATATACATATATACAATAATATTCATAAAGAATAAAAATAATTTACAACGCTGTACAGATAAATGTACGTATTTACACGCACGGTATCTATATGTACATAAAACACACACGCACACACACACATACACAGACATATATATATATATGTACAAAGTTACAAGTGCAAAACAATTGTGAAAAATTATCTACAAACTATATACATAAATAACCACACACACACACGCAGAGGCGAACGCATTCTATTTACATGTTGATACATATTTACATATTTACAAAAGTTTATATTACAAATAGATGTTACTAGCCATCATCAGCATCGTTATCTTTAAAACCAAACGGTAGTTATAACCGGTGTGTAATATGGCGACGTTTACGACATACGACACGACAAGTTTTGTACATTGTACGGGTGATGACGTTGTGGAGGGGCGTTCTTTGAATTGAATTAAATTTTAAATTAAACACTGTGTTACTAAACGATGGTAATTCCGATTTTATGAGTTCACTTATTGAATAAAAATTAATTGTTTCCGAGTTTTTATAATTCAAACTTATCCCCTTCACTTTACAAACAGTGTCCACCACCGTTTCAGGATCCTCGGTAGTCGTAACCGTATAACCATAAAATTTCGGGCCACCGGAGACGAACGAGTTGATATAAGCGTTTGGCGCCACCGATATCAACTCGTTGGTCATGTCACCGAGGAGATTACCTACCGAGGGTTCCCAAGCATCATCACCAGTACTCACGTAAATAACAGAGTCCGTGTCGTAATACAAAACCCGTCTGTTCAATAGCTCGAGGTAGCTATAAAGTTTCAGACGGGCCAAGGCCGTTGTAAATGCAGCTATAACCACACTAGTTAAGGGGCTGGGGGTAATAGCGTCCTCGCGAGATATCCAATTTAAATATAGCAAATCGTCGTTAACCGGTAGCAGGCGTTGAATTTCTTTCTCATTGTCGTACAAATACAACAATAGCTTCTCGCGAGTTTTAATCATTTCCGTGCGCGTCAGGTTATCCCGCTGACCAAACTTACCCCAGAACGAATTTAAGCAAAGCTTAGCAACTGAGCGTCAGCTCTGATTACGCGTAATGTTGTTAGCGTTCAGCCGGATACCCTCCACACGCTCGTAATAATCTATATATTCCTCGCGAGACGCTTCGTCGATACAGTGCTCGGGCCAACCGCTCGCCTCCTGTTTAATTTTCAAAAATGTATTTACATAAGAGGCAAACAGTCCACCCTCGCGTGTAACGGGATTGTACATTGTTGTTTTGTACGCCCAAATCATCGAAATTTTTAAGATTTCATAGCCCATATCTATTGCCTTCCGCACCTCATCCGTCACCCAGGTACCAGTGAAAGCCCGGTCGTCAGGGTTCTCATGAATGCACGAGGCTTGAATCATAGACTCTGTACACTTACGGCACAGAGCAAATGGCAGTCCCTCGTGCATTCGAACAGGTAGCACGGGGTGAAAGAGGTGGCACGGAGGCAATACGGTACACTCGACCAAACCGTTGACCGTTACACCGAGAGCATCGAGTGAACCCCCCAACAAATCGTCGCACTCGGTACCGATATATATTTTCGGGTGCCCCACCGGGAAGCGACCTGTCTTACATATATACGGATACAGCGAGCAGATATCGATGTACGATATCTTCTCCCCTGGTGCGACATCGTAGGAGGTGACGATATTACCTGTGCGACCACCATAAAACGCTGCACGAGGGTTCAAACTCTCTGTGGTGTGCCGTGGATGATTTTTTAAAAATTCGTTTACGCGTGGCTCGACTTTGCGGAGTAGATTGAAGTTACACTCCCACATCTCCACCAATTCGTAACCATGCGAACGAATTTTTAAACTCATTGCCACAGTACGCTCATATCGAGTGTCCATAGTCTCGTTACCAGCGTGAGACTTTCTCGCGCGATCGTTTGGAAAAAACTCACGGCATCCATGCCAGTAACAACCATGGTATTTATAAACAATACGACGGTTGTTTACCTCTATATAACCGTTGACACGCGGCCCTTCGGGTAGCTTATGTTCACGGGTGCGACCCGCGTGAATAAGCGTATGACCGAGCTCATGCTCGACCCATAATAGCCAGTCGACGGCCTGCTGTGAGTGATTTTCCGGACGCATATAACCACCGGCAGGTATAAGACCAATTGTATCGGGTCTTAGAAAATTACGACGGTACACGACCGAGCAAGCCGATGCTATCGTAGTGGCCTCGGTGAATGGGCATGTATTACCTACGGATAAAAAAATTTTCCGAAATTCAAAGCAAGCTCGACGGAGTATGTCAACATCCATCTTGCAATACTTAAAAATTTCTTTTTCAAAATCAAATGTTACGGCTTTATCGACTTGCTCAGCGTACCATTCGTAAAATTCCGCGCGGTCTGGTTTACTCATTGTGTCGGGCGAGTAATACGTAGCTCCGGGGAGAACACCGTTATAGCCTCGTGCATCTTCAGTGTTGAAGAGGTGCGGGAAATAACCCTTGGCCAGTTGCTCGCTAAACCCAAAGGCTTTGGGTAGTGCACTGAGTCGCATATGAAAATAATTTATGCTGTCTATAAAAGTCGTGCGGCCCACTCGCATTGAAACTATTGAATTACCGGTCAAAATTATACTGGGTGTGGGCATATCCGTGGAACGTTCTACGATACTTCGCAATACAAATTGGCTGTCAAATGCCCTGGCGTTGTGTGCGCTACACACTATATTGCGAAATTTCGTAGAAGGTCGCACGGCCAAATCTACAAATTCATCTACTGGATTATTTTTGAATAAAAACTCTCGTACACCGCACCACGAGCAAGTGCTCAAGGGTAGATGCTCTCCCGCTGAAAAACAAAGCTGACACAGCTGTTGCGCTACACAATGAGTGACTACGTGCTCGAACGAGTCGTCTCCCGTATTTGGTGTAGTATACGGCTTATTCTGGCGCGTTTCAAAATCGTAAAATATAAATAGCGTTTTAGGGTGTCCCGCGACCGGTTCCAATTCTTTCCGTGGTTTGACATTTTGCATATAGCAACGATCATTGTAGCCATGCGAACTACGACACAAACAACAAAAAGAAACACCGCATTCGTGAATCTTGTGATGATTACTCATAACTTTATCATAAGATTTACAAATACGGTAAGTCTCGCAAATAGATTTTTGAAGCTGTTGCAGATTATAGCGGCTAACCAATGGTTTTAAATGGTTAGCGAAACACAAGGGGTTGTAGAACATTCGTCCACAATCGTCGCACGACTTCTCGCTATTCACAGCGGTGGGCACTGTTTGACTACTACCTGCCACCGGACCGGGCACGAGCTCTTTATCAGCCGCTGGAGCTAACTCTTTGATACAGGGCAGCACACTGAAGCATCGTGGACACTTACTCATGCAACGAATTGACGACGCTAAGATTTATTGCACGGTATACAATAATTCTTACCACCTGCTGCGCCCATTAGGTTGATGATTGGCGAATAGTGTATTAAAATAGCACTATACGCTATATTAACAACCTCAGATGGCCCCTGCATTACGAAAGGCGTTTGTCTATCAAAAAGCGGGGGTACACCTGTACCGAGTGACTCCCAATCGTATACCGTGATAGCAATCCTCAAAGGCATGAGGTAACTTTGGAAATTTGTTATTTCCGGAATACCACAGCCTTCTAGCGGTATTTGCACACCGGCCAGCTGAACAAGAGATTGCGCTTTTTAACGTTGGTCGAGCGACGCCCCTTGTCGTATACGCGTCCAAGCTATTTGCGAGTCTTTGCTACGTTCGGGTTTATGTACGTTGTTTGCAAGAGCTACAACGATTGAGCGAGGAAAACACAAATTATCACCGTTTTGTATTATACAAACCACGGATCGACTCTTCACCATTGACACACGGAGCCCCTGACCAGTAGGCACCGCTACATACGTAACGGTGAATCGCAACGTGTCAGAGGCCGCGAGAACCCTCGAGCTCTGATTCACGGCACACATCAGTGAACCGTGAAATAGGCCTCAATGATGTGCCCACTTTGCCGTCTGCCATCCCGTCAGTGACAAAACCCACACCTATTAAATCCGTGTCATCGCGATCCTTTACGAAATAATCGTGAATATCTCGGATGGAGTTACGAATCCACGTGACCGGATTTATAGATACGGGTGGTTGTACTAATGCTAGATTGATCTGTCGCGCTGAAACCCCGAAACGCCGTTAATATTTATATTGTTCTGCGCCCGCGACAACAAAACGATTTCCCGGCGGTAAAATATCGTCCGTATCATCGATGCTAACCGCGGTGTCTCGGATCTCTGTACCCTGGCTATGATTTCGAATATTAACTACGCCTGCTACGCGATTAACGTTATTACCCCCGGCACCAGTTAAACCCCTATCTATTTGATTTTTGGGACATACCTCGAGCGAAGACGATGCTGATGACGACGCTGTAAAGGCTGGGGGCTCTGACGATGACGTTGATTCCTCTTCATCCGACGACGACGACGACGATGATGATGATGATTATGATGATGATGATGATGATGATGATGATGATGATAATGATGATGGTGACGACGACGACGACGACGACGACGACGACGAAGAGGACACGGTTGAAGCCAGTGACGGTATTGGCAACAACAGCGGAGGCCAGTGAGCTATAAAATATCCAGATTTAAGGATTTATTTTACGCTCACTCTTCAGGGGGCCCAAGCCATGCCTCGTACAACCGCACAGCAACAAGGTCATCGTCCTCATCGCAGAAGTCGGAGTCATCCCCGACCGTACCATCCGCGTGACAGTAAGGTATCACGCGGGTGCGAATAAACACCGCCTCTTCGTCCAGGTCAATACCTTGCTCCTGAGGCGGTGGTGACTCGGGGCTATCGGGGATATCCGCGACCTCGCGTACGACAACATGTGCAACATCTTGCGGTTCATCGTCTATTAGAAAATGAATTTTATTAATTCATCTTCATAAAATAATCTAATAGTAAATATTTTAAATTATTTTTACGTACCATCATACGAGTCATCATCGGACTCTGTAGTTGCCTCGTCTATATTTAAAGGCCTCTGCGCAACCATCACTGGTTCCTCGTCTTCCTCTATCCCCGGCTGCTCAGGATCCGGGCTAGCCGGACTGTCGGGGACATCATCGTCGATGGAGCTGTCGTCTTCCTCCTCATCCTCCTCCATGGCCTCATCATCGGCGTGGTTGTCGTTATCATCATCATCGATGAAAAACATATCAACCTCGTCACCGTCGTTTGCCGACATGCCTGACATTGAGGCGTTGTCGTCATCGTCGGGGCTGGGTGAAGCCGTGCACGACGACGGTGACCCCAAGCATGAGTCGGCGCTAGGAGGTCCGGCGTCGTTTTCGCTGCTGCTCGATGCAAGTAGCGAGCGTATAGCTGTAAGGGAAAAACAAAATTTATCATTTCTTTAAAGAAAAACATTTTGTTTTTCACTCTATTGTTTTTTATTTTTTAATTTAGCTAAAATATTTTTATTATTTTTCAAAAATTGAATAAAATACATTGCCAGCGTTAACGAGTCTACGAAGCAAGTTTAACTGTGATTGATTGATTAACGGAAAGTGTATTAATTTTTGCGAGATAGAGTGAAAGTGGATTAAAAATGAATTCAGTTTTCGTCAACCAATCAATCACAGTTAAACTTGGTTCATACCCTCACTGGTGTCGATAATGTATTTTATTAAATTTTTGGAAAAATAATACAATAAAAATTTATCATTTCTTTAAAGAAAAACATTTTGTTTTTCACTCTATTGTTTTTTATTTTTTAATTTAGCTAAAATATTTTTATTATTTTTCAAAATTGAATAAAATACATTGCCAGCTTTAACGAGTCTACGAAGCAAGTTTAACTGTGATTGATTGATTGACGGAAAGTGTATTAATTTTTGCGAGATAGAGTGAAAGTGGATTAAAAATTAATTCACTTTTCGTCAACCAATCAATCACAGTTAAACTTGGTTCATACCCTCACTGGTGTCGATAATGTATTTTATTAAATTTTTGGAAAAATAATACAAACATTTTTAATAAAAATTATTTTTACGGTTTGAAAAAAGTAAAAAATTAAACCACTTTCAGTCAAGTTAACAAGTAAAAACTATAATACAATTTTAAATAATAAACAATATTTTTCGAGATTAAAAAAGTAAAATACAAAAGAGCAAATAACAAAAAGACGATAAAAACTCCAAATTTTGTACACAAATACTCTATGACTGAACACTGTAAGGGGGGTGATTTTACATGTGTCAGTTTCTTAAAATAAATAAGCGAGTAAAAATGAAAATGTATCATCTTTAAAGAAAAACGTTTTGTTTTTATTAAAATTTGTTAATTACCAACATTTTTTACTATTTTTCAAAAATTGAATAAACACATTGCCGACACCACCGAGTTTAACGAACCAAGTTTTACATTGATTGATGAAAAATGTATTAATTTTCGCGTAGCAAAGCGAAAGTGGATTAAAAATCAAGCCACTTTTCATCATGGAGTTAAAATAAAACTTGGTTCTCGACGATATGACGCTCACAATGTATTTTTTTATTACATTTTTGACAACAATAATAAAATTATTAAATTATAAAAAATTAGTTTTTATATTATACTCTTTCAATCATTTTAAGATTGAAAAATATTTAAATAATAAAAATTATTTCAATGAAATAAAAAATACAAAATGAAAGTAAAAAAGAACACATAACAAAACTTTTTTCTTTTACGACGACAAATAATAAATAAAATTATAAATAAATAAAATTTTTCAAATTGTTTCGACTCACCATGTCGATTTTCAGCGCCCATAATCAACTCGTTCAGCGGCCCATGTAACAGTCCACCGTGATCGGTAAGATGTTGGATCACATATTGCTGCACAAAAGCGGGTGCTTGCCGTAACGGACCACTCACACAAGCATCGGTAATCGAGTCTGCATCACCATTCAGCAACACTCGAATACCCCCACTACCCTCTATATATATATTTCGACTTCACCATGAATTCAGAAATCGAGGAGAATTTTGAAATATACAACCTTGAGTCCCTGTACAGTGACAGAGTGTCTTCACAAGGGGTTGAGGGCTACACACAGTCGTGCACTATTTCTTAAAGATAATTTATTTCGTACTACCTCTTTGGAAATGCTGTAAACATGAACCCATGCACGCCTACCGTTTTCTCTAGAAAGCTGCATTGTCTAAACAGACATTCTTACAACGATAACGCTGCTTCAGTGCCAACTAGCGTAGGCGCCTACTATTTCTTAAAGATGATTTAATTCGTATTAGCACTTTGTCTAGAGTGTAAACATGTAGCGCTACACTCCACCCGTTTTTCTAAGAAAGCTGTATTGTCTGAAACAGACATTCTTAATTTACATTTATATATGCACTTTTGGTATCTATTTACAATACGGTAATACGAAACGTCTGCCGTTTTTATACTAGACTGCATTGACAAAATAGACAGGCTCCATTTATAGCTTTTCCATGAGGGCCTGTGTATTTGCAAACAAACAAAAAAATACCCAACATTTACATAAACGCTTGTGAACTAGCTTATTTTACATAATTATATTCAGTATAAATTCTTATAATAAATTCATTTTCAAAAATATATTACGAGAAATTTTTCGTTCTCGCTACTCTCTTTACATTTAATTGTATTCATATTTACTTATTCAAAAATGGTATACCCGGGCAAACGTTTCATTGTCAATCAACAATTTTTACACTACAATAATTTGTAGTATACCGAAGTATAACTTCTCTCTCTATATGCTCTACTAAGGTTACGTTGGTGGGGGTAAACGCTTGCCCCCACCATTCCAACATATGAGTCGATTCACACCTGTCTATAAAAACATTTGTAAAGAGGATCGGGTGGCAGTCCAACCCGTGACAAGCTACGAAATACAGTTATCGTAGCTTCGTTTCCCTCATTATTTATTCATTTTTCCGTGTCGCTCTGTTGTATTTTTCTATCAACCATAGAAAATTTTGAAGCACCATTGTTGCTTACTACAACATACAATTTGAACTACTCGGAAACAAAGAGGATAACTGTGGGTCTTCAGGTACGCGCAAGCGGTGACGTTACAACGGTCGTTAAGCTGCAGCATAATAACTCGTCGGGTGGTATTACCTTTGAATCTACAAAGTGGTGTAAACTACAAGATGCCTTGACCGAGATAGCATCATATTTCGGGGCCTGTACGAATTATGGCTGGAAAGCTGATCAACGCATCCGTAAAACACTCAACATCGATGACTGCGAGATTCACTTTGCGTCCTCGTTTGGCTCAAAATCCATTGTTTTCGACCAAGCCAAGGACAATGTGATCGCCGTGGACGTCAACCCTAACGATGAAAATACACAGCTGGAAGCACCACCACCACAGAAGAAGAAGAAGAAAAACATCTATTCACCGAGTATAGTTATGCAAAAGAAATCTTTTGACGGACTATGCATCGTAACACCGTGTGTCGATGAGCGCTTCAGACGGCTCCAGCGCTACGTCGTTTATGTGAAAAACTGTATCGATGTTCTGTATGCTGAATTAGTTCTACATATTCCCGCTAAAGAACTAATCGAGAATGTGGACCAAGTGCGTATTAAAACTCTTTTAACACAGAATAGCTCTAATCTGTGTGAAGCTGTACGTCATCGAGTGGATCCCTCATTCCTTGAACATTTCGATATATTGTTCCTTGAGTTGCAGATATTTTGTGTTCCGTTTATAACACAGGAAGTGAAAAAATTAATCACGGACATTTCTCTGGTGGCTTCAAAACCGTTTGAAGAAGAATGATCGGAGAACGATTGCCCTCGGTTACGCAAGAATTAATTTTTCATAATTCACGCGATAACACATGATTATAATGATAATAATTAATTTTACCAGTTGTAGATGTTAAGATAATTATTGCGTAACTTTTCTTAAATACACACGTGACTCGTCGTCGTTGATAACCCTTCCCACCCATGTCTCGCCTCAGTATAAATTGAAATTATTAATATTTTTATGTATAATACTCTCTCTCTCTACAATAAAGAAACATGTATAGTATTTAAACGTGTTTTTTACTCAGCATCATCAGCATTAATAGTTGCTTTGAAAAGTTTATTAAAAAATGTACGTCAAATAGTGTTAAACGAAAAACACAATCTTCTGAATACACATGCGCTTTAAAAAGCTAAATTGTGCGCATGTACCGCGGTGACACACGCTCGCTCATAAGCTTATGACCAGGCGAGTGTGCATCTGTATAAGCTGGACCGCGCTCGTGCACACGTCTGATAAGCTAATAACGACGTGTGGGTACGCGCCGCCGCCGCCGCCGCCGCCGCCGCCGCCGCCGCCCGGCTGGGTAACACGCTTATTGTGCACTTGATGTATGCGATTTTGCATTTCGTTGCTCTACGATATTCACCGTCATCATCATCATCATCATCATCATCATCATCATCATCATCATCAATAGTATCGTGGATTTGTCACGCTTTATAAGTAAAAATAATAATAGATGTACGCTGGAAACATCCGTGGACGTCGCTGATTTGTGGCCCCACTGGATGTGGGAAAACAGTTTTCGTGAAAACATTTCTAAAGTTTCTCAATTCAATGAGTAACGTTGAATTTGACCGTATTATATTTTATTATGGAGATACTCTCGATTCTGATATCGCTGCTCTGAATAACACATGTGAACAACAACAACCGTCGTCGTTAATTACTAAGACTGGGAGTAATAAAAAATCCAAAACCCCAAAAATTGAATTTAACGAGGGTCTACCGCAACAGGAGGATTATTCGAGCGACAATCACTTGAAAAAATTGGTTATTATCGATGATTTAATGCGCGAATCCTCAAATAATACCATTGTCGACCTTTTCACAAAAGGTAGCCATCATAAAAATATTAGTGTGATTTTTATCACACAAAATATTTTCCATCAGGGACACGGACAACGTGATATATCATTAAATGCCAATTATATGGTGATATTTAAAAATCCACGTGATCGAGCACAAATTACACATCTAGCGAGACAAGTATACCCCGAGAATCCACGATTTCTAACCGAGTCATATTACGATGCTACCGCACAGCCACACGGTTATCTACTCTTGGATCTTAAACAATCGACACCCGATTATTGTCGATGTCGTACAATGATATTTCCCGATGACCCACGAATGCTGGTCTACATGCCGAAAAACACTCGTCAACGTATTTAATTGGAAGCACAAGTAGACACCACATCAGTCGCTAATGGATATGAGTCGTGTACGCATCACGCATCATAATACATCTGCTGTGATACTGTAATAATGAGGGATAGCACCAGCGCGAAGAAAAAGAAGAAGAAAAATACACATTACATTCCATTCGATGAACGTTGTATAGCCCTACTTAACGCTATTTGTCATTCGAATGAAAAACAGCGAAAATCAATATTGCGTAATGCTGATAAGCCTCTAATCAATTGTATCTGTGAATGCGCGTTAAACATTTTACAAGGAGTTGTTTGTGTCAAGTCAAGTGTTAAAAAACGTTAAAAAAAATATAAAAATACACTTCGACAGCTTGTCTCAGGATGTGTGACAAAACAACGTGGTGGTGGTGGTGGTGTTTGTACAGTCGCTCGTAAGCAACGGAAATATAATTGGAGAGCGAAGAAACGCTTTATAATTCAAAAAGGGGGTGGTGCTTTTTTACCACTTTTACTGGCGCCCATAATCACAACTTTATTTAGTAAATTGTTCAGTGGTAGTGACGATTGACAAAACAATACTGTGTTAAGGATAAAAATTCATGCTCGTAAATGGAGCATGCGAAAAAAATGTTTTTAGTGCCAATGTCCGATATAAGGACGAAAATAGTGATGCAGACGGTCGTTACGAGGAAATACCTATGGTCGGTTCTGGGAATAATCATGCACCAGCGGCAAACGAGAAAACAGTACAGACCCAGGGTGATCCTGTTTCAAGACTAGACACTGAGCTATACAAAATTTTTAAATCAAACAAGTATGGTAAAGACGACGCTAGTAAATGGAAAGAGTATTTACAAGTACTGCAGCGTTATCTATATCTCGTTGGTACGAAAAATACATTGTTTTCACAGCACTACCCGAAACATCGTCTGAGATAGATAATGCAGAAGCCACGAGCGATGCTGACATCGTTAATAGCGTTCCAAATATGTATAAACGCCGAGCGACTGCGTTATTAAAGTTTCTACGCAAACCCACGAGTGATGAATCAAAAAGCATAAGATGGGATAAAAAAGGAAGTGTAACAATAGACAGTATCCTCATTCCAAATTCTAATATTGTCGACCTTATAAACGATGCAGTACGAGGTAGAAAAAACTTTAAAGCAACAGGCAGACACGAGTTTATCGTTAGTCTACGCACAAAGAGCGTTCCGCGTGAATTTATAGGCAACAGTAGATTGTGGGATTTAGGCGTATCTAGAGGTACTAAACGACCAAGAAAAGATGTTCAGATGATGCAACATAACGACTCGCATTCTATGAATGTGGATGCGATTGGTGATAATTCCAACGATGACTACGACGACAACGACGATACACACCCTGGGAATACTTCTTCAAAACGTCGGAAAACAAAAGTAATAAAAGCATTTGAAAAGTGGATAAAGATTTAGAACAAGCTGTACAACGAGCGGTAAAAGATGACTTTCGAAAAAGTGTACTACGATCCTTCGCATCCAGCTGGATACGCTGGTGCGCGACGTTTAATCAGTAGCAAAAATAAAGCAGACACCGTATATGACTGGCTCACTCAACAGGATAGTTATACCATTCATAGACCCGTGCACCGTGTCTTTCCACGACTGTATTACAATGTTACAAATATTGACGATGTCTGGGAGGCCGATCTCGTGGATCTACGTTCATTGAGTAGCTATAACGACAACGTCTTCTATCTGCTTATGGTAATTGACGTTGTCAGCAAATATGCCTGGGTCGAACCCTTGCAGGACAAAACTGTGCGCGAAGTAACAAAGGCATTTGAACATATTCTCGAGCGTAACGATGGTCGTACACCTGTTTCACTACAAACCGACCGTGGAAAAGAATTCCTCGGTGGTCAACTTCAAAAATTTCTCAAAGATGAAAACATACAATTCCGTGTTGCTCGTAATCCTGATGTAAAAGCCTCGATTGTCGAGCGTTTTAATCGCACTCTCAAGGAACGGATGTGGCGCTACTTCACACATCGTAAAACTCATCGTTACATCGATATACTACAACAATTGGTTTATGCGTACAATCATGCTGTACACTCAAGCATTAAAATGCAACCAGCCGCCGTAACGCTATATAATGCCGATACAGCGGTGCGCAATATGACAATGAGCGCGATAAAGCGACGTGAAAAGAGACGTTTCACAATGTATAAATACAAACCCGGTGATTACGTTCGAATCAGTAGAACTAAAGGCACCTTCGAAAAAGGTTACGAGAAAAATTGGAGTGAAGAAATTTTTCGTATCAAAAAAGTTTTACATAGACAGGGCTTGTATGTGTATGCGTTGTGCGATCTCGAAGACGAAACGATCGATGGTTTCTTTTACCCCGAAGAATTAACGAGCGTTCATGAGAAGCGTATGGAGAAGAATAAAGAATTCAAGATTGATCAAGTTTTACGGACAAAAGGACACGGTGCGAAAAAACAAATTTTCGTAAGTTGGGTGGGATATCCGGCGAAATTTAACTCGTGGATACCAGCGTCAAACGTTCACGGTCTCGAATAAACAAAATTTCGTCCAAACGATGCATGACGAGGATAATTTTTTTCTTGTTCTACCGAGCAACAGCAGTATGAAGTATTTTCCCGAAAATATCAACAACGACACATTTTATAACTCAATTGCCTCGTGAAATATCGTTAAAGGGTCGCTGGGTTGTGGGCTTATCGGAAATTCATATACCCTGTACAATGACGCATTTACAAGAAGCAGATACGATAATCGGCTGGATGGCTTGTGAGAATAAAGAAGTTACTACTACAAACAGAATACCTCGAGCTTTGTACAAAAATCACGAAGAAATTGTGGCAAATATCAATGATTTACCGGGCTGCGAGAAGCAGGCATAAAAATTGTAAATGTTGAAAAGGCTACAGCGTACGTTGCCCTCGAGTCTGAGGTAACAGAGTCGTGCCCTGAACCGCTAGGTTACCCTGGAGTATTACGAATGAGTGGTAAAATAGCACGTATATTGGGCTTTGAGAAACACGAAAAACTGCTGCTTGACCGAGAAACCCCAGGGGGTCTTTACCTGCAGCTTATGCGAGGCGTTCCACGCGTAGGACGAGTACCCGCGTGTATAAATAGGGCTCTGCCCGATCAGCTTTTTGTCTACAGCGATATTTGTGTACCGTATACAGTAGGTGATACACAGACAGCACTACTCAGGATTGTAAATTTAAATACAAAAAACTACACGTATGGTACAACGCAAGTAAAATGTTTCTCATCGTCAAATTACATAGGTTTACTCAACAATTGCTTCAGAACGATCGAGGTGGATATAAGAGATCATCTGGGTAATCCTATTGCATTCGAGTATGGAACGTTAACACTCACACTTCACTTCAAACGACTCAATTAGACAATATGTGTGCTCATTATACGACGTATTATGAGAATCAAATAAGTGGCGGAGGTGGTTATATAGGTAACGTGTTTGCGGGTTCCCCGCATCAACGCAGTCACGGGATCGGTAGTTTTCTCGGTGGTCTATTTCGGAGTGTTTTATTGTCAAACCACGGAAAGAATTAGAACCAGTCGCGGGACACCCTGAAACGCTATTTATATTTTACGATTTTGAAACGCGCCAGGATAAGCCGTATACTACACCAAATACGGGAGACGACTCGTTCGAGCACGTAGTCACTCATTGTGTAGCGCAACAGCTGTGTGAGCTTTGTTTTTCAGCGGGAGAGCATCTACCCTTGAGCACTTGCTCGTGGTGCGGTGTACGAGAGTTTTTATTCAAAAATAATCCAGTAGATGAATTTGTAGATTTGGCCGTGCGACCTTCTACGAAATTTCGCAATATAGTGTGTATTGCACACAACGCCAGGGCATTTGACAGCCAATTTGTATTGCGAAGTATCGTAGAACGTTCCACGGATATGCCCACACCCAGTATAATTTTGACCGGTAATTCAATAGTTTCAATGCGAGTGGGCCGCACGACTTTTATAGACAGCATAAATTATTTTCATATGCGACTCAGTGCACTACCCAAAGCCTTTGGGTTTAGCGAGCAACTGGCCAAGGGTTATTTCCCGCACCTCTTCAACACTGAAGATGCACGAGGCTATAACGGTGTTCTCCCCGGAGCTACGTATTACTCGCCCGACACAATGAGTAAACCAGACCGCGCGGAATTTTACGAATGGTACGCTGAGCAAGTCGATAAAGCCGTAACATTTGATTTTGAAAAAGAAATTTTTAAGTATTGCAAGATGGATGTTGACATACTCCGTCGAGCTTGCTTTGAATTTCGGAAAATTTTTTTATCCGTAGGTAATACATGCCCATTCACCGAGGCCACTACGATAGCATCGGCTTGCTCGGTCGTGTACCGTCGTAATTTTCTAAGACCCGATACAATTGGTCTTATACCTGCCGGTGGTTATATGCGTCCGGAAAATCACTCACAGCAGGCCGTCGACTGGCTATTATGGGTCGAGCATGAGCTCGGTCATACGCTTATTCACGCGGGTCGCACCCGTGAACATAAGCTACCCGAAGGGCCGCGTGTCAACGGTTATATAGAGGTAAACAACCGTCGTATTGTTTATCAATACCATGGTTGTTACTGGCATGGATGCCGTGAGTGTTTTCCAAACGATCGCGCGAGAAAGTCTCACGCTGGTAACGAGAGTATGGACACTCGATATGAGCGTACTGTGGCAATGAGTTTAAAAATTCGTTCGCATGGTTACGAATTGGTGGAGATGTGGGAGTGTAACTTCAATCTACTCCGCAAAGTCGAGCCACGCGTAAACGAATTTTTAAAAAATCATCCACGGCACACCACAGAGAGTTTGAACCCTCGTGCAGCGTTTTATGGTGGTCGCACAGGTAATATCGTCACCTCCTACGATGTCGCACCAGGGGAGAAGATATCGTACATCGATATCTGCTCGCTGTATCCGTATATATGTAAGACAGGTCGCTTCCCGGTGGGGCACCCGAAAATATATATCGGTACCGAGTGCGACGATTTGTTGGGGGGTTCACTCGATGCTCTCGGTGTAACGGTCAACGGTTTGGTCGAGTGTACCGTATTGCCTCCGTGCCACCTCTTTCACCCCGTGCTACCTGTTCGAATGCACGAGGGACTGCCATTTGCTCTGTGCCGTAAGTGTACAGAGTCTATGGTTCAAGCCTCGTGCATTCATGAGAACCCTGACGACCGGGCTTTCACTGGTACCTGGGTGACGGATGAGGTGCGGAAGGCAATAGATATGGGCTATGAAATCTTAAAAATTTCGATGATTTGGGCGTACAAAACAACAATGTACAATCCCGTTACACGCGAGGGTGGACTGTTTGCCTCTTATGTAAATACATTTTTGAAAATTAAACAGGAGGCGAGCGGTTGGCCCGAGCACTGTATCGACGAAGCGTCTCGCGAGGAATATATAGATTTTTACGAGCGTGTGGAGGGTATCCGGCTGAACGCTAACAACATTACGCGTAATCAGGACTGACGCTCAGTTGCTAAGCTTTGCTTAAATTCGTTCTGGGGTAAGTTTGGTCAGCGGGATAACCTGACGCGCACGGAAATGATTAAAACTCGCGAGAAGCTATTGTTGTATTTGTACGACAATGAGAAAGAAATTCAACGCCTGCTACCGGTTAACGACGATTTGCTATATTTAAATTGGATATCTCGCGAGGACGCTATTACCCCCAGCCCCTTAACTAGTGTGGTTATAGCTGCATTTACAACGGCCTTGGCCCGTCTGAAACTTTATAGCTACCTCGAGCTATTGGACAGACGGGTTTTGTATTACGACACGGACTCTGTTATTTACGTGAGTACTGGTGATGATGCTTGGGAACCCTCGGTAGGTAATCTCCTCGGTGACATGACCAACGAGTTGATATCGGTGGCGCCAAACGCTTATATCAACTCGTTCGTCTCCGGTGGCCCGAAATTTTATGGTTATACGGTTACGACTACCGAGGATCCTGAAACGGTGGTGGACACTGTTTGTAAAGTGAAGGGGATAAGTTTGAATTATAAAAACTCGGAAACAATTAATTTTTATTCAATAAGTGAACTCATAAAATCGGAATTACCATCGTTTAGTAACACAGTGTTTAATTTAAAATTTAATTCAATTCAAAGAACGCCCCTCCACAACGTCATCACCCGTACAATGTACAAAACTTGTCGTGTCGTATGTCGTAAACGTCGCCATATTACACACCGGTTATAACTACCGTTTGGTTTTAAAGATAACGATGCTGATGATGGCTAGTAACATCTATTTGTAATATAAACTTTTGTAAATATGTAAATATGTATCAACATGTAAATAGAATGCGTTCGCCTCTGCGTGTGTGTGTGTGGTTATTTATGTATATAGTTTGTAGATAATTTTTCACAATTGTTTTGCACTTGTAACTTTGTACATATATATATATATGTCTGTGTATGTGTGTGTGTGTATGTGTGTGTGTGCGTGTGTGTTTTATGTACATATAGATACCGTGCGTGTAAATACGTACATTTATCTGTACAGCGTTGTAAATTATTTTTATTCTTTATGAATATTATTGTATATATGTATATGTGTAAAAACGATAAAAAATATATGGCTTTATTTATATAATTTTGTAAAATGATAATAAAATAACGTATATAGAAGCGTGTACAGAACGATATTATATGCGGATTTATTTGTATAATTTTGTGAAATAATAATAAAAACACGTATATACAAACGTGTGCAGAACCATTTTGAAATTCGTATGAATAAATTCGAAACTTTGAATTTCCTGTCTTATTATTCGAAAGTACTCCCACCATACACATTTTCATATTTAACTATGTTGGCCATTGACGCGAGATGTATATATCTAATGGTAACAGCTGTGAAAAAAACTTAGTTGAAAAGGAAACGTCGTTGTGAAAGTATCTTTGCCTCTCTTTCCACAATGAATACTATTGGTAGTATACTCATGATCGACTGCTGCAAGGATCCCCGAGACTTCACCAAAGCTGAGCTCGCGTACATACCGAAGCCGCTGCTATTGAAACATTAGGGCGGAAAAATAGAAATTCTGTACGACAAACTACCGGAGGAGCTCAAAGTTGACCGTGAGGTCTCCTCGTACACGCCATGCTATGTACATTACAAAAAATCGGGTACAAAAACACAAATTGACGGTCGACCACCAGCTCGCCGTGACTGCCACGAATGCCATTGAAAATTACGGATGAACAATACATGTTTGTTGGACGAGAATGGTAAAATAAAACAGTTCTTTATGAAACTAAAAATAACGAGTATTTTCATTTAACGTTGTTGTAAATAGTCGTTTAAATTATTAAATTTTTTAATTGACAAAAATTAAAAAAAAAAAGCTACGTGAAGGGGTCTCGGTTATCGACGACTGGGGGGAAACCGGTTGATGGTGGGGTGCAGAATATTATTTACCGCGAGACCCAATCTTCTTATCTTTCGTAAGTCCCAAATTAGCTGTAGCGATGGTCGGCTACATACCGACGGTTGACAACCGATCCGCTTTACCGATCACCGATACATTTTCTGCTAGACCGACTGTCAACATTTAATTTTCTTTCCCACCAGTCGGTAACACGATCACCGACAGTAGATGACGCATCGGTAATTAATTTTCTGCTGGACCGGCTGCCGACATTCAATCTTCTTTACCGACGATCGGTAACACGATTACCGATAGGAGATGGCGTACCGGTAATTTTTCTGCCAGACCGGTTGCCAACATTCAATCTTCTTTACCATCAGTCGGTAACACGATCACGGACTGTAGATGACGTATCGGCAATTTTCTGCCTGACCGACTGCCGACATCCAATCTTCTTTACCATCAGTTGGTAACGCATTTACCGACATTAGATGGCGAATCGGCAATTAAATACGGGTCAAAATCCGGCAGATGGCGCTGCGACGCTGCACCAATCAGAACACTAGGATAGGTGGACTGGGGGTGGGGACTGGTGGGGACCAATCAGGGATAGGGGCAGGGGTGGTGGGGGGTGGTGGGGGTTGTGGGGACCATTCAGGAACGGGGGTGGGGTAGTAGGGGGTAGACATGCCTCCTGTAACAACCAATGAGGAAGCAGCAGGGGAGGGGGTAGTAGTGGGGAGGGTCGGGGCTTGTCTAGACACGCCCCTGGCGCCAGACGGCCACGCCTTGTCTTTCTATAACGGGCCCCTTCTACTGACGACCCTATCTTCTATTTATATATATATAGATAACGGTTGTGGGTAAGACCGACGATCGTCCCTACAAGGGTAAGGCTGCGCTGAATCATAGATCCATAAATGGCGGTCGATAACCGGGTCTAAGTAGTAGATCCCATGCTTTGAAAATTTGCTGTTTGACCGGGGGTGCTGAAAAAATTCCATCTTTACAACATCAATTTTCCCGGGAGACGGTCGGTACAGTTGCACCTCCACCCTGCTCCGCTCTCTGTCGTTAAAATCGCTAAAAAAAAGTTACTTTTACTGTAGCGAAAGTAAAACAGAAGAACAGTAACTTAATTAAAATAAAAATAATAAACGCGACGTTACGTCAGGTCGTATCAGTCCACAGTAGTCCGTGTTACTCCCCGAGGTTAGAGATTGGGAATGGAATGTGAGAGTCCGCGGTGGGCCGCGTTACTCTCTAAGTTAGGATCTGAGGGCAATGACTAAAAACAACCAAGGATATCTCCTTACTCACTATTGGTTTACACTGGCTAGAATAATTCAATGTATTTTGAAGATCGAAGAGAACTGCTTAAAACGGCTACATTTCGGCCCTTCTATACTATGTCGATACTCCTTCCAGCGCTATACCCAGGGGTTGGAGAGGGCCAGTTCATCTGGCCCAATTGGGTAGGAACTCCTCGTCTCCCACACTCCTGGTGCCTCACAAGGAGTCTGCCCTTACAATATTTCTTATCTCATGTGGTGATAGGGGTTGGAAAGGTCAAAATTCTGGTGCTGGTCGGCTAGGTCCTGCCATCTTCCTCGCACCCGATGTACTAGAGGAAGTTTTACTCCTTATCTCAAATGAATAAGGACCCCGTTTACCCGCTCCATTATCCTGAGCCCCTACTACAGCGGCCCCTAGCTGAGCCATGCAGTGACATTAAGAGGGTTACATCTTTGCGGACGTAACATTATTGTGACACCTAAATTGCTAACTGATTTTACCATTTTCGACTTTCGGTCACATAACCTGTTAGTTGCAACTTTTCACGTCGAAGCAGCGCCTTAAGGCCTGTTTTAAAATCGAAAATGGTAAGAGCAGTTAGCAATTTAGTTGTTACATTCCCCCTTATAGATTCGCCTTGTACCTGAAAGGCGCATTTTTTTGCAAGGAGTCATACTCTCATCCGAACGCGGGTGTCGATGTCAAACTTTTGGCTCACGTTCAACCTCTGGATTTTCATGTCTCACGTATCGTACAAAAGGAGTTCGCTCTCTATTATTAATAGTATTATGTAGACAAAATAAGCTTATACAGATGCTGGGCATACATCGAGATAACAGGCCCCGTATTCCACACTTGTACATGATTGCGAGGCTCTTTCAAAGGGTCCAGTCCATTCCGGACAGAGCTTATTTATTTTATGATCATTGTGAATCATAACCATGTCACCCGCTTTGAAGACTAGCATGACTATAGCTATCTTAGGATCATGCATTTCTTTATGCTCAAAGCTTTCGTCTGTAGTAGTCGATTCCTTGCACGTTCCAAGTAATGGTTGTGACATTTTTTCCATGCGTTGACAAGTTCGTGGTGTATGAGGGGAGTTCGGGTTCTTAGGATGGAGGGCAAATTAGCCTGTCATTCAATAGTTAATTCGAAAGGAGTTTGGTCAAGACTGTCGTGCTTTGACGTATTGTAAGCCAAAGTAATACGTTTTTTATTTTCATCCCAATCAGTAGCGTTCTTGTCCATCATTGTTTTAATAAGATCTTTTACGACAGCGTGATCTCTTTCGAGTGATCCATTCCCTTGTGGGTGGAACGCTGTTCATTTCACGTGATTAATTTGAAACAGATTTTCAAAATCTTGAATAAGATTCGATATTAAATTTGCACCTTGGTCCGTAAGTATACTTTTCGGCGAGCCAAATATATACATGAAGTGCTCAAGTAATTGATCGATGATGTTTTCGCTATCTGTTCTAGCTAGAGGTATCAGTAGCAGATACTTTTTAAATGTATCTTGGATACTCAAGATATACTTGTTGTTTTTGCTAGATAGAGGTGGCGGTTCAAAAATATCCATCGCTATTTTGTCGTTGGGTTCAAACGCAGTATCAGGGATCACTGCTTCCGTGCGTGGTCGTATACGCGTCAATTTCTATCGTTGGCGAATGTCACAGCTCTTGACAAATTTTAGGATGTCCTCTTCGATTCCTTTTCACTGTGCGATTTTTTTTATTCGATCGAGGGTTTTATTTTCGCCGAAATATTAGCACTCTAATGATGTTATCGTTTTCCTCTTGAGTTCGGTTTCGTCTGTATCGCAGATCACTAATTTGTAATCTGGGGTTACCTCGCGTGATATGTAATCACAGATCTGACGTATGCGTAGTTTTTCTGTTTTTGTGAACTGTGGATCGCAGAAATGGAATCGTATTATACTAATTTTTTATGAAAGAGTCTTCATTGTGAGATCTGTTAGAATTCTCAACCATTGTTGTTCGTCGTAATCTGGCAAAAGCGTTTCGTTGTTAGTCAATCTCTCTGGCGTTTTAATGATCTATTTCCAGTGTTTTCCAATGCCATTCGGCTTGACCACATACTTAGCAGGCAGTTGGTTATTGGAAATCCATTGTTTATAACGCCCCAGTAAAGCGGTGGTTGAATGGTCCTCAATTTCCTTTTCGGTGGTTATAAAAATTCCAGACAGAGCGTCGGCTGCTTGATTCTCTGAACCTTTTTTGTATTCGATATTATAGTCATATTCCTCTCAGCGCAGTCTCCATCGTAGCAGTCTCGATGATTGATTCTTTACATTAACGAGCCATTAAAGAGCTTTATGATCTGTTTGAATTGTAAATTTTCGTCTCAATAAATATTTTCGGAATCTTTTTTGTTAAATTAGTGAGAGGTATTGCTATTGTTGAGAAATTTTTCATAAATTTCCTGTAATATCCGGCAAGACCCAGGAAAGATTTCACCTTGGTTGGTGTTAATGGAGTTCCAAAATTTCTCACAGCTTCTATTTTATCTGTATTAGGTTTCATCCCCTCGTCAGTGATAACTAGCCTAAGATATTCCAATTCAGGTTTTAAAAACTCACACTTGTCCGGCTGCGGTTTCGGTCCAGTTTGTTTAAGTCGTTCAAACTAAATCACTAAATTTTCATTCTGCTCCTTTAGCGATGATCCGAAGACAATTATGTCATCGAGGTAAACGAAGCAGATTTTTCCGACTAACCTTCTGAGAGCCATGTCCATCACTCGCTGGAAAGTAGCTGAAGCATTCTTTAGTTTGAAGGACATTCGCTCATACTGAAAATGTTCCTCGGGCGTGGAAAAAGCTGTGTACTTCTTTGACGATTCCATAGGAACTTCATGGAATTCGGAGCTCAGATCTAAAGCTGAGAGAAACTTAGATTTTTCTAACTGATCTAAGATGTCGTCGATCACTGGTAACGGGTAAGCGTCGTGATCCGTTTTTTCATTCAGTTTTCGATAATCAACTACAATTCTCCATTTTATGTTCCAGATGCATAATCCTTCTTTGGAACCACCCAAATTGACGAACTATATGGTGATTTCGACTTTATGTGATCACTCGTTTATTAAGCATCTCTGTTTTTTGCCGAGATATTTCTGGCTTATGACACTCTGGTGGTCGGTAGGACACGTTTTTTTGAGGTTTGTTGTCGGTGAGAACAATTTGATGGTGTACGAGATTTATGCATGGGAGAAGATCTCCTTTGAAAGTGAAGATTTCGTGATACGCTTGATTAATTCGATCGATCGACTCTTGATGTGCGCGTTCGATATGTCCTAATTTTGTGTTATTCTTTAAGATTTCTAAACGTTTAGTTAGTTCGCTAGCTGTGATTGCAAATATTCGTTTTTTTCGGAATGCTCACAGGTGTTCCTTGTACTTGGCCAATTGTTATTTTGATTGGAGTTGCTTTCTCGTTGTGAATAGGAATTTTTATTTCTCGTTTGTCTATCTTGTATATAGCGTTGGGTATTCCTTTAATATTTTCAATAAGGAAATAACCTGACTGTTGCGCTACAGGTACTGTAATTTTAATGACGCTATTAGCCGGTAAATAAATTTCGTTAGTTTGAAGAGGATTTTTTTTTTCATCAAGCTGCATTGCGTCCTTCGTTATACAATATTTGTATGCGTGTAGAAAGAGCAGACCAATTAGTCCATCCTCAGACATGGGAAAGTTGTCCGGAACTATATAAAATGAATGTCGTTTTCCACGAAAATATAAATTTGTCATTTCCTCGGTCTCATGTTTATCTCTTCCCATGGTAAAAGTTCCTGCTTCTCTACGTACTCGATGTTCTGGGGAAATGAGTATTTTTTATGAGATTAATCGAAGATCCACTATCTGTTAATAATTTTCCTGTTCTTATTGTTCCCCATAATCGGATTGCGACTGATTGCAATCATCCAGATAATGCTGATATTCCATCTCCTCTTGCTCGATCGGTTGGTCTTCCTCTTGTTCGTTGGTTCTGTCTTCGCTTAGATTGGTGGTCGTCATTCGCACCTGATTGTTTTGCGGCGTTGTCTTTTGGTTGTAGGTGTTTGAGGATTCCTTCCTGGTGTAATTGGAACGACCCTGTAATATATTGAAAATCATGAGTTTTCACTCACGGCAGGGTGATAAGTAACCAGACTGACAGATGTTGGTAGAGAAAGTGGTTTATTCTACCTTCGCATCATACAACATAGAAAAATATGTAGAAAAATAACACAAATAAATATAAACAATAAATTTAATTAATAATTTGGAAAAGCACACAAAATATTACAAAGTAGAATAAAAGTGAATGTAATGTGAAAGGCACACAATTCTATTAATTGTGTCTTTGTCAGTATCGTCGTCGCTATCCTCGGAAGAAAAATGCGGCTTTTGAGTTCTATACTCGTAAAATGCCAGCGTATTCGTTTAACTTTTAAGTCATAAAATACCACAACTATCAGGAGTACAAATTGAAAATGCGGGATTTTTTTCTATTTTTGAACGTTTATTCTGAAAAAATGGTAACAAATGAATTATTCAAAGTATTGTCCATCGCTAGCCACAACTTTTTCCCATCTTTCTGGCAATTTACGGATACCGTCGCGAAAAAATTCGGCCGGCTTGGCTGCTATCCAGTCATCGACCCATTTTTGGGCTTCTTCGTAAGAATGGAAGCGCTGGTCAGCTAGGCCATGTGTCATCGATCGGAAAAGGTGGTAATCGGAAGGAGCAATATCTGGGCTATACGGCGGGTGGGGTAAGACTTCCCATTTCAGCGTTTGTAGGTATGTTTTGACCGGCGCTGCAACATGTGGCCGAGCGTTGTCATGTTGCAAAATTACTTTGTCGTGTCTTTGCTCGTATTGTGGCCGTTTTTCTTTGAGTGCGCGGCTCAAACGCATCAATTGAGTTCGGTATAGTGCTCCTGTGATGGTTTCGTTCGATTTCAATAGCTCATAATACACCACACCCAGCTGGTCCCACCAAATACAGAGCATGAGCTTGGCGCCGTGAATATTTGGTTTGGCCGTCGATGATGATGCATGGCCGGGGTAACCATATGATTTTTTGCGCTTCGGGTTATCGTAATGGATCCACTTTTCATCACCAGTGACAATGCGATGCAAAAAACCCTTCCGTTTTTGCCGTTCGAGCAGCAGTTCGCATGCAAAAAAACGGCGCTCGACGTCTCTCGGCTTCAGCTCATACGGCACCCAATGTCCTTGCTTTTGGATCATTCCGAGGGCTTTTATACGATGGGAAATGGCTTGTTGTGTCACTCCCAATGAATCTGCGAGCTCTTGTTGAGTTTGACACGAGTCTTCATTGAGTATTGCCTCCAATTCAGCATTCTCAAACTTTTTCACTTGGCCCGGCCGCTCTTTGTCCTCAACGTCAAAATCACCACTTCTAAACCGCACAAACCATCTCTCGCACGTTGAAACCGATGGAACATGACTCGGATAAGCCTCGGAGACCAATCGATGTGCTTCAGCAGCACTTTTCTTCAAATTAAAGAAGTAAATTAAAACTTCCCGCAAATGCTGTTTTGTTGGCACGAAACTCGACATATTGAGAGCTCAAAAAAACTATGAATTTGACACTGCGACAAATTGACACATACTGAAAATTAAAGCTATAAGACGTAGCTTTGACATGAACATAGTCACAGTACTGCCTGATGCGTATAGCGTTAGTAACGCCATCTGTTATCAAACCCGCATTTTCAATTTGTACCCCTGATATTATTATAATCGTGAATTATTTGTGTGCTTAAACTATCGCACGGGTGTATCGGGTGTAGATTCGCGACGCGGTTGACCGTAGGAATTGTAATGTTGGACCCTGGTTGGAGATAGCCTTTCCTCCGGCCTTTTGTTTTAGCTCTGTTATTGGGAATCAAGTTGTTACAAACTTGCTCATTAATTCAGAGTAGAGTTTCGATTTTTATTAACGGAGGATGTGGGCGATGTCTTGGTGTACCGTGGTGCTTTGGAGTCATCTTGGGTTGCCGCTGCGATGTTTGAAGTAGAGATGTCAGCGGTGCCAGCTCTGCTTGGTGAGGTCTGCTTCTTTCTTCTTTAGAAGATAATTACGTTCAGGGATCGGAATGTAATTTGATATAACGTTTTGTATTTTTGGAAAGCCTTTCGTAATAACAGTTACTAAATTGACCGAGTAGGATCTTCCGAAGTTTCTTTTCTTCTAATTATTATTTCCGTGTATTTTTACAGGAGTCCGTGGAGTTCCTGGATTCGTCACAAGATAACATTTTGATCGTAATGTGGATTTACTATCCTGGCTGGATCGCCAAAATTTGTCACGGGGTAAATCGTTAAAAATCAGATTTATGACGAATAAAATTTTTTATTCAAAACATGTTTATATACGTGTTCATAATTTTGAATTCGAATGACCCTTTGCCGGAGCGTGCATGGGTTTTTTTATAGTAGGTTTACGGCTATGACCTTAGAGTGGGGGAACCCGCTATCTAGGAGGCATTAGGTGCTGTCATGCGGCGGGAATTATAAGCTATTTAATACTAGGGAATTTTGAAAGACGAATCCGCATGTAGATTTGTCGACAGAAATTTCAAAACAGGCCTTAAGGCGCCGCTTCGACGTGAAAAGTTGCAACTAACAGGTTATGTGACCGAAAATCGAAAATGGTAAGAGCCGTTAGCAATTTAGGTGTTACACGATCGGGGCTGACCGATGTTGACCTCATCGTTCGGCTAAGAGTTCTTCTCGAGGTGATCTAACAGGGCAGTGATATTAGCGTGCTTTCACGATAAATATTCATTTCGTGTTTTTTTGTTCTTATTCTATTGATAATACTCCCGAGCGAGCGACGTCCTGATCGCCGTGTTTTGAGCATCGACGAGAAGGCCAGCCGTGGGAGTATGAAGGAAACTGTTTTATCGACGAGAGGAGAGATCTCGCGTCTCCATAGTCGTCAGATTAGAAGGCTGTAGCCACAACTCTGACGTCAGCGCTCTCGTAGAGAGGACCACGCCTGAGATAATCCCTGCGTCATCTCATGGGGACCGGAAGATGAAATCATCCCTGGTGTCATTAGATTTCTTGCTGCACTGCTGAGTGTCTGTCGTTTCGTTCGCTTTATGCTGCTGCTACGTACGCGTCGAGGCTCTCGCTCGAGCCGTTGTTGGCTCGGATATTAACCTCGGTCGCAAGTACCGTTACAAAACTTAACATTTTATTGGTGGCTGCGATTCGGAGGGTGGGAGTTGATCGGCTCAAACAACGAGAGCCAACGTATTATCGAGGCCTCTTGCACCGTATTTTGTACGACGGGGACGTGTATACCGGATCCGCTGCCGTGTCTGTCCGACGAGAACCGACGCCTGCCCCCGCGATTCTGCACCACTGCGAGATTATTTCTCGAGCGGCTCTCGATACTGTAATCTTTCGGTAAGACCGTCGTTCGTCTCTGGTTTGAGTGTGCGAGTTAGCTCCAATAATTTTAATGAGAAAACCCGAGTGATATTGTCGTGACCTTTTTCCATTTAGAAATAACTCGCTTCCCGAGAATTAAAGGATCGCCGAAGGGGTTCCACCTATTGATTATTTTAACATTTTATTATTGTAGAGTAAGGGTGATTCGAAACAAGAGCAATATTGTGTGTAAGCAGTGATGCCAGATGAGGGAATTTTGTTCCCTTTTGGGTACCCTCTCCACTGGGTCTGTTTTAGCGCCCACTGCGCGCGCACCCGGCGCACCGACCAATCAACAGTCAGGTAGCGTGTGACGTCACACACTACGTCGTGCGCAGACTCGGCTCATCGACCAATCAACAGTCAGGCAGCATGTGACGTCACACACTACGCAGACCCGGCTCACCGACCAATCAACAGTCAGGCAGGGTGTGACGTCACTACACCGTTCCTATCTCAACGTAATATCGGATAAATAAGTGAATATAATAAAAATATTGATTGCTTAAACCAAATTACCATAATTGCTGCGCGAGATAACTTGTGATATAACGATTAAATAGTTCCTTAAAACTTTGTGATATTATAATTAAATAGTTCTTCGGGAATAAATCGGTCATGAAATAAATAAACAATATAAAAATATAAACACGAATAAATAAAAATAAAAATAAATAAATATCGTAATGGGTACGTTAAAAAACTGGAAATAAAGTAAATCAAACGCGTAACATAAGAATAAATGCGAATAAAAATGAATATAACATTGTGTATAATGCATTGCATAGACTTAAGAAAAAAGAGAAATATATTTATTTATTAATTATTAATTTATAAAGATATAATATAATACCGTTGATTATATATAGTAATTTATTTTTTTCCAAATTTGTAACTTGGCTTTTATTAACTTTTCATGATGCTTTCCATTAACCTAAGAAAAAAACAGAATTAAAAAAAAAATTTTCATTTCAAAACATTATTTATTTTTTATTTGAACAAAAAATATTGTTCTTGCGAATTCATATTTTATTTGTTGCTCTTAGTTTAATAAAGAAATAAGACGTTTAATTGTTGGAGGGATGGAGAGGGGTCTTTCCTGTGTCCGTATTTGCTTGGCTATACAAACACAGCAGCGGCCCCAATTTCTTTTTATTCAATAAATTGTAATGAACCTTTTGTGTAAAGGACTACAATTTGGTGTTGAATATTGTAATGCACTATTCATTTGCTGACAGCTGCAAAATTAGTGAGCGTTTTATATATTTCTTTACTTTCATAATTTATTTATTTATATATATAATATTCATATATATTCATTAAAAAATCTTCCATAACTCATTTCATAAAAGCCCGCGCAGTGGCTGTTGTGAAGTGGGTGGGGCGAAACAACGTGAAGCGCAATCGAGACGAGATTTGTTACGAGCGGCGCAAGCCTTCCCCTGACGCGCCTAGCACGGGCAGCGTGGTGAGGGCAGCGAGATAGGGGCAAAATTCCTTCATCTGGCATCACTGTGTGTAAGAGCGGTAGGTCGATGACTTTGAGCGTACCGCTGGGAGAGTCATTCCCGGTTTGAATGTTGAGAACTTGGAAGCGAAATTATTTATTCGGACTTACTTATTCTGTATTATTTCTTTCGCGTCATTTATTCTGTTTCATTTATTTAGTTTTATTTATTTGGACTTGTTTATTTTGCCCTAATTATTCTGTTTATTTATTTAGTTAGTTTGATTTCCTTTCACTTAGTTATTTCATTTTATTTCGCTCGATTTATTTATTCTGCGTTATTTAATTAGTTTTGTTTATTCTAACTTATTGAAGTGAAAACTACTTTAGGCACGTTTGACGATTTTTACATGGGTAAAATCTCGCGAGTTCGCGTCACCGACGTGCTTCCCACTCCTTAGGCCAGCTCGAGCGATTCTTGCATGGGTAAAATATCGTGCGTTCGCGTCACTGACATGCTCCCCACTCCTTAGGGTAGGTCGAGCGATTCTTGCGTGGGTAAAATATCGTGCGTGCGCATCACCGATATGCTAATGTTAACAGTATGTCTGTAGCTGTGACGAGTGCGCGCGCAGCGAGTACGCCAGCACATAGCATATGTATTCCAATTCATACTGCTAGTCTATTAAAACGTAATGAACTGTACGTTCCAGTATCACATTCAGATAATGACGATCAAATGCCCAATGATTCTCTTTTACCAGTTTAGATGCACCATGTTCTACACATGAACCAATAGCAACAAATTATAAATCAAATACTCAAAATATTCCTTCAAGTAATGTTCTACATAATACACAAAATATGGATTCTCAACATAATCTATCTGTGCAAACATACTGTTCTTTCGAACGAAACTGTAACGCACATCGAGAATTTGAACAAATTTTCATTGAAAATGGTTTTGGATATGCTTGCGACATTTGCGATAGACTGTGGTTTAAAAAAAACTTTAAAAAATTTTCTTAACAACGGCACATTTCCTAATATTGAAGTTATAAAAACGATGTTTGTCAATATTGATATAGTAGAAGTTAAAATATGCTCAACTTGCTTAACAACAATTAAGAAGAATCGTGTTTCACCACTTTCGGTATATAATGGATTTACATATCCACCATTTCCGGAAAATCTTAAAAAAATTTCATTAGATTTGGTAACAGAGCGGCTTATATCTCCAAGAATCCCGTTAATGCAAATTCGAAGACTTCGGCATGTTCACGGTCAATTTGGAATCTATGGGCAAGTGATAAATGTTCCGATAGAGGTAAATACAATAGTACGTACATTGCCATGAAATGTAGATGATGATTATAATATTACGGTTCACAGCAAGAGAAGGAAAATGCACAAATTCAGCTATGTTCATGGTTTAGTCAACAAAAGAAAAATAAAAGCGTGGCTGCACTACTTGAAAGATACACCTCTTTATATGTCTTATGGTATTACGATTGATGATAGCTTCTTTAACGGCGAGGATCATGTGCAAAATGAAATTATCTACGATGAAGATGGTGACAATGACATTTCTGAACAAATACCAATTAGTAGTATATGTACATCTTTGCTCCATCCCACTCCTTTCCCCACCACGCGGCTACCCGCACCACCTCACTTTTCCACCGCCGCGCTACCCACTCTGCTTAACCAGTGTCGGTAACGTGGAGATGGTAAAGTGAGGGGGTGTGGGTACTCTGGTGAACAAGAAATAGTAGAGATAAGAGCAAGATGGAGCAAAGGTGTATACATAGTTGGAAAGATGAATAAAATAATGTACTCACCACCACAGCTGTTGTAGGCTTCTACCCACCTGCCAAAGAGGTTTTAAACTCCTGTCTCTCCCGTCACATGCCGTCACTCCCTGTCACACCCACACACATGCACACACGCAGCACCGTGTCTTTAATTTATTACTATGTCATCGTCAAAGCCCTCGTCCACGCCATCGATATCGTAGCCGATATCTATCAGATCACCGAGGGATTCTGTAATAACCGCTGCCACGTCCGCGCTTCCCCGTTCGATAATCGAACCCGCAGAATGTTATCGCCGGCAAGAGGTCGCATCATGACAGCGGTCAAGGCATCTCTACTGCACGCTTCTTCGACGAGCTGCTCAATACCTGCAACATCCACGCGTTCGAATCCGTATATTGAACTCTCCATGACAAGAGCCGGCAGCATACTTGCTAGAGGCTCCGGATGAAATAGGTGAGACCAGTCGATGTAAATGGTCTCGCCGAAATCGACAAACAACACCTCGCAGTACCTATCAAAGTCCGGGTAAATAACTTCGCCGCGGACAACTCTATTCAAACGAGGCACAATACAGGACATTTCGATATAGAGTTCGCCAAGTTCAACGGATCTTCCTCGACGTTCCACTAAATACACGCTACGCAGGAGCTCTTCCAGCTCGTCGTATGCATCGCACATTTCCTGTGTACGCAGGAACACGCTCATCACACTCTCGACAAACATTACTCGGCACCAAAACGCGTCGCTTAAAATCTCCTCGGCGTATCGCGGATACATAATGCTTTTTATTGTTTACAAGTAGGATGCTAAAGACAGACGCTCGAGATGCTGCTAGAGAGTATCGCGGGAATAACGATAACAACCTCCCATGAATCATAACTAGGTATCCATCACTTTGAATGCAACGAAAGCGGTTTTCGAGCATGCATCGCCCTACGCTGTGCTCCTCGCGAAGCGCTTATTCTGCAGTAAAAGATATAGAATATGATCCCTCACAGAGGGAGAGAGAGAGACTTCAATTACAATTCTCTAATTATTACGCTATAAAAATGAGAGACACAGTAATATCAGGTATTTTTTCAAATAAATCAATATTTTATGGAAAGCACTTTACACATTAACCGTCGTATGCAACAGCCATGCAAACACGGTAATCCACGCCCGAAGATTCCTCCACCGTTAATTTGATTTTTATCGCTATATGGAATTAATTTGTATTATCACTCGTAATATTGCTTTTAAATTATTTTTCGCTGTGGGTGTTGTCATCACAGTGTACTTCTGAAAAAAGAATGAAACAAGTATTTAATTGAACGCACTGATCAATACAAACAACGTGTACAGAATAATCGATACTGTCTTACCTGATATGCATCGTCTCATTATACAAAGTTGGCAGCGTTGATAATCTGCTACCACCGACGTCAACTGCGCATGAAGATCGCGTGTGACACTTTTCTTTTCCGAAGCCAGATGTATTTGTACAGTGTATGTGTCCTCCTCTCGCTCTCCATAACACAAATAACGAACCCTCGGTGTCGGTTT